>CXYZ01009109.1:302515-338010 GCA_900006705.1 Sonneratia caseolaris | reverse complement strand
TTTATTCAAATAATCTTTTCACATATATCTCTGATGCAGCTGTCATTGATGGGACAGTTGAATCTTTTGCAGTTTAAGATGCGAGAACCACAGATGTGCAATGTGGCATGCCGGATAACACTTGACGCAAAGCAAGCAAAAAACTTGAAAGAAAAAATCAAGGATGAGTACCGCATAAATATGTAAGCTGCTTATGCAATAATTCGATGTCAACTTCTATGTGTGTCTTTGGAAGTTGCTTACTATCTTCATTGCTACAGGATACTTGACAATCTCCCCCTTGTTGTTCCAATCCAGAGGCAAGATCAGGAATCTCCTCCCATTTATCAGCTTGGTTTCCATGTTGGGCTTAAGGGACAATATTCTGGGGTATGATCATTATCCAAAAGGTCTTTATAAACTCCCCCTGTTATTGAAGCATTCTAATCCCTTATTGACCATAATTTCCAGAGCAAAGAAGAGAAGTATTTCATACACAACCATTTGGCTTTCACTGTGAAGTATCATAGAGATTTGCAAACTGATATGGCAAGAATTGTGGGATTTGAGGTTAAACCATTTAGGTTAGACCCCTTACATTTTTGCTTCCCCATCTCCCTTCCTCTATTTGCTGGAGGTTTTTATGAATGTAGGATATTTACAAATATATCCTCTTCAAATGCAGTATTAAACATGAATATGAGGGCCAGTGGAGTGACAATACTCGTCTGACAACATGTGATCCCCATTCAAAGCATATGGTAGTCAATTCCAACACTCCTCAAGTGGTGGAAGAGAGTAAGGAAATCATTTTCACTTATGATGTTGAGTTCCAGGTCAGGTTCTGAACTGCATTATTACCTTATTGTTGATAACCTTGTTTTTCCTAACTACAGTACTTTTTAACTCAATCATCAGTACTGCACTCTATAGGAATATTAACACTCTCTAATCTAAGCCTGACATATGTATTGGCTTGCGTCTTCTTGTTTGATTGGAAAGCTGGTGTTTACCAGGCATGGGATCGATAATTTTGTGTTTTCCCCAATTATCTTGTTCTAGTCACCTGTGGGGAGTTTTATTTTCTTCTTGATTAATGCTTCAGTCTTGACCGCTCTCTATCACGTGAATCTTTCAGGAGAGTGACATTAAGTGGGCATCTAGGTGGGATACATACCTTCTGATGAGCGATAACCAAATACACTGGTTCTCGATTGTGAACTCGCTGATGATTGTTCTCTTCCTTTCTGGGATGGTCGCAATGATAATGTTAAGGACCCTTTATCGTGACATTTCCAAGTACAATGAGCTTGAGACCCAGGAAGAAGCCCAGGAAGAGACTGGATGGAAGCTAGTTCATGGTGATGTCTTCAGACCCCCATCCCACTCAGACCTCCTTTGTATCTATGTGGGAACAGGTGTTCAGTTCTTTGGGATGATTCTCGTCACTATGATCTTTGCCATTCTCGGGTTCCTCTCTCCTTCGAACAGAGGCGGACTAATGACTGCTATGCTCTTGCTCTGGGTCTTCATGGGTCTTTTCGGTGGGTACTCGTCTGCCCGCCTGTACAAGATGTTCAAGGGAACTGAATGGAAAAGAATAGCTCTCAGAACCGCGCTCATGTTCCCTGCGATTGCCTTTGCAATCTTCTTTGTCCTGAACGCTCTTATCTGGGGTCAGAAGTCTTCTGGGGCAGTCCCCTTTGGTACTATGTTTGCTCTGGTCTTCTTATGGTTTGGGATCTCGGTTCCGCTTGTGTTTGTTGGAAGCTACATAGGTTTCAAGAAGCCCGCTATTGAGGACCCCGTGAAGACAAACAAAATTCCGAGGCAGATCCCTGAGCAGGCATGGTACATGAACCCTGCGTTCTCAGTGCTTATTGGAGGTATCCTCCCATTTGGAGCAGTCTTCATCGAGCTCTTCTTCACCCTGACTTCCATTTGGCTCAATCAGTTCTACTACATCTTTGGGTTCCTCTTCCTCGTCTTCATCATCCTCATCATCACCTGTGCGGAGATAACAATTGTGCTCTGCTACTTCCAGCTGTGCAGTGAGGACTACCTCTGGTGGTGGAGATCTTATGTCACCTCGGGCTCCTCTGCCCTCTATCTCTTCCTCTACGCCACCTTCTACTTCTTCACCAAGCTTGAGATCACAAAGCTTGTGTCCGGGATCCTCTATTTTGGCTACATGCTCATCGTGTCTTATGCTTTCTTCGTCGTCACTGGCACCATCGGTTTCTATGCTTGCTTCTGGTTTACGAGGCTCATCTACTCATCAGTGAAGATCGACTGAGCCTGCCAACACCGGGGTAAAGATTCGGACAGGATAAATCAGATCCCATTTTAACTGGCTCCTTCCCCTTCACCCATGTGTAAGGTTGTTCCTTCTATACTACAAAATTTTGAACAGCTTGACAGGATGGCTGAATTCGTCATGTCTCATCTTCACCGCGCATTCAAGAGAATACTGCTGTCTTCTATTTGAATCAGGGACATACAACTACTACTACTACAAAACATTGTCTTGATCTTGTTCTTAGTGCAGACGTGTAATGCTGGGAGATGATTTATTAATATTCTTTTCAATCTTTTATATGCTGTTGGCATGTCTGTTCCAGATCATATTGAACCTGTTATGTAGATTTTGTAGGTTGGTTCTAAAGCCAGCTTTCATTTGACAGTGGAGGTTATCATCATAAATATGATCATAAATAAATATCCGACATATGAGCTGAGGACTTACCTTGATAATGCTTAGTATTGCATGGATCACCCTAATGGTGGACAGAATTTATTTTCTAGTATGCAACTGGTTGATGAAATGTGATTTTATCGACTTAAGTGTGGTTTATGTAGCAGACGCTTCGCTGGCCTAATCGGAAGGGTTTTTGTCTTGGAGGTCGTCTAATCGGGGCTCAGAGTTGAGGTACGATGGTGGCACTACTGTCCATGAATTACTACAATGATCACCTGAACAGCATATGAAATGAGGCATATGAGTGCTGTCGCCAATTAATCAAGTAGCTCTAACGAAGTTTATACCCCAGAAAAAAAAAAAGAGACAAGAAAAAAGACCAGAGAAGAAGTGGCTCCAGAAGTACGCACGAAGCCATGCAACGAGACAGCCGATCTTGCTCTTGAAGGTAACCGTGCACTGTTTCTTGATAAGTGAACTTGAAGGAGATGGGATTTGAATTCGATGCAGTAGAACAAGGATCAAAATGTCAAAAAATTGCCTCCGAAGATCCAAAAATACCCTCGATGATGCCGATGTCTCGTGCCTCCACCATACCACAGCGATGTCGATGGTGGACCTGTAGTGTCCTAAGCACCATTGTTTACGTTACACATGTATGTTCCTTGCTAGATATATAAGACAGTTCTTCGTGCGTATCGGCTGTGTCATATATATTATTACATCACAAAACCAAAGTAGCCTAGTAGCTTAGTGTAAGCCCCATTAGCCCCCCGCCTCAAAGGGCCGCTATGCGGGCCTCGACCGCATAGCAACGGAGGGCCCGAAGGGGAGGGAACTGCCCTAACGATCTTCCTGGAAGTCCATGTCCCTAAGGAGAGGGAGCGGCAAGGCGCAACTGCTCTCGCGAGCAGTGCTCAAGGGCAACGCATGGGAGCACACCAGACCATCCCAGGGANAAGGCAACGCACGGGAGCATACCAGACCATCCCAGGGACCATGCCAAGTCAGGCTGGTATACCACGAACGCCCGAGAGCTCCCGCAACCTCACCCCTGGAAGCGGGCGGCCTTACCGCTAGGACTGCCATAAGGAAAGGCCATAAGGCGAGCGACCGCGGCTGCGCGGCATTTCGGAAACCAGGAAGGGATTTGGGGGCAGGCGCATTGAACCACGACCAGCAGAGTGTCGGTGGGACTTGGCCGGGCCAGACCGGGGGATGAGCTGGACAGCCCTCCGCCCCAGTTGGCCTGACACATCCGGACTCTGCAGCCGCCCTCCGCCTACCCTAGAGACAGGGGAGGCGTAGCTAGCCAGTACTGGGCTACTGCCCCAGGAAAAGCTTAAAAGGGGAGGCAGCCGAAGGAGGAGGTGACACTTTAAACGCCAGCAGGAGAACCAAGGAGAAGCTAAGGCCAGCTAGCAAGTGCAGGCGAGCAAGCAGTCCCGACGGAAGGCCAGAAGAGCTGATCCCAGTCGCTGTTGTCAAGGCGATCTTCCCGGGCGAAGATCACCAGTCCAGGCGAGGAGTGCAGGTGTGGGAAGCACCAGAGGNAAACACCAGCAGGAGAAGGAAGGAGAAGCTAAGGCCAGCTAGCAAGCGCAGGCAAGCAAGCAGTCCCGACGGAAGGCCAGAAGAGTTGATCCCAGTCCCTGCTGTCAAGGCGATCTTCTTGGGCGAAGATCACCAGTCCAAGCGAGGAGTGCAGGTGTGGGAAGCACCAGAGGCATATGCTTGGAGTGTTCCGTGACCTCTTGTAAGGGTTTTGCTTATTCTTGTATACCGGGTTGTGAATACGAGTGAGATTTCCCTTGTAAGTGCTCTGTTGTGTTCTGTTGGCTGTTGTGCTCGGTTGTGTTGAGCTGTCCTTTGTAGTTGGGTTGGCTGAGAGTGCGTGTTGCGCTGCTCAGCACCCTCGCAGGGAAGGAAAAATTTGGGTCAAGCCCGAGCCCTGTGACACATATGAACATCGCAATCAAGATTTTCGGTGCTTATACCACAGGAACTGGCTCGGTTTAGCCAACTACGCTTACAATTGCAGATTATTCCTGCCGATACCACAGGAACTGGCTCGGTTTAGCCAACTACGCTTACAATTGCAGATTATTCCTGCTGAGTAGAACAACGCGATCCGGGTTGAAATGACCTCTTGAAATTACACAACAAAATTAAGTTAGAACATCACACTTGAAACCTGTACGCATGTAAATACAAACTTATTTAGGTTGACAAGCAGACCCCGTACCGTCCGAGTCCTAACCTCTATCCACCCCCCACCCCCAACGGGCGGTCGGACCATAGCAGGAGCTTGGCATGGTGACCAGGCACCAAAAACAAAATATCCCAGTAAGCACAATTGAAATACATAGGAATGTTGCGAGGGACTGCAATATGATTCTGTATGTAAACTGCTTTACTGTCACGAACATAAATAGGAGCCAATAGCTATATATACAAATGTCTGTAACATTTGAGTGATGATGATAGGTTGAGCTAACTGAAACCTCGGTATATCACCCGAACTATGTTTTGAAGATGACTACGGTAGGTACATTTTGAAGAAACATGTTCTAGCTGTCGACTTGCACAAACTCGAGAGCATTTGCATCTGGGTCACGGGTAAAGAGTGCTGCCCTTCCTGATCGGCTCATCGTGTATGGTATTCCTGAAACAAAGAAACTACTGCTGTCAGGTTCACGACTAATAGTACCTATTTTTGGTATACATGCATTTGTAACGTATGTTCTCATAAGAAGCATCAAAGAGCAAAAGGATAGTTCAGAAGACTGCTCCAAACAGCTCAGATGAGAGTTTTTTAGAGAATAAGGTAGTAGGCAATATCAACTAAAGAGACGAAGCGATAAGTTGAATTTCATCATTCTGATTTCTTGAATTAGATGGTGAGATTTTACAAAGCTCAAAACCAAAAATACACGACTTCTCATGATTCAACTATCTAAACACCATACACTTGCAGATTGCTACGTGTGGCAAAGTATGTTGGTACACTCCTGTTTTACAACAAATAAACCATCTAAAACTCAGCCTGGAACAACCACAGTTGACAAACAATTTTCAAGTTTTTTGTTCAGCACATTTTCCATTTCTTTATGGTTCCATTTTCTCATAACGAAGAACAGAAGAATTCACAAAAATGTGCACAATTGCCTCTTGTAAGATGTTCTGTAAACCGTAAACATATCCTAAAGGGCAAGCCAGGAAATATCCTATTTGTTCTTCTCAGCTTATAAGAAACAGATAGAACTATAAAATGTCTCCCCTATCTTCAGAAACTATTTTCTAGTTTTTGCAATACCTACAAAAGCTGCAGACAAAGAGTGAAGACAAATTACCTGCTTTCTCAAGAATATCTCTCAGCTTATAGACATCCTTAACAGCAATACAAGTGTGACGATCTAAGCCTCCATGTTGAGGTCTCCCCGTCAAGGGGTCAGGATTTGGGAGCTCCATTAGATGAATCATCTCGTTCCCCACCCAAAGCCAAGCACCCCGATATGGGAGCTTCTCATTTGGACGGGCCTCATTTATTTCGAGGCCTGACAGAGATATCATATATGTATCATCTTTCGCTTCCTCGAAGAAGGGAAAAAATGATATATGCATCTAATTGTTAAACTTTGACATCATAATAACCTTGAAAAGAAACAAAACATACCAAGGAGATTCTGATAGAAATCAAGTGACCTCTCGAGATTTTCACATAGGATCCCTACATGATGAATACATAGGACTCCAATATCTGTTGAACAATAAATAGCATATTGAGCATGGGAAAAGAATCAGTTGCCAGACAAAGTGATCAATACCATGAGCAACAATTTAAATTACGCAAGGCCTACAAAAGAACATTCTCCTATTGTTATTTTCCTTGCCTCATAGAATAGATAAAAATGAGACATATGTGTATACCTGTAGTGCATGAAAGGACATTTTCTTCTATGAGGAAAGGGAAATTTCTTTCCCTTTCCCTGATAAGTTGATGGCAAATATGCATTAAGTATACATGTCAACTGAGGATCGTAAATTCCTCCTGATCAAGTATAGTATAAACTTGGTTTTTTCATAATGACGTAAGGAAAAGAGATGGTTATTATCAAATTTATGGGATAACATATAACCAAGCACTTCACATCCCTTTGCCTATGAGATTGATGCACAGTCGTACTGGATAAAGTTAGCCCCTCAGGAGTAAATTTCTCCATATAGCATTAAACAACTTCTACAATATGCAGCCAAATGTTCCAGGACAAGATCAGTTGGATAATTTACAACAGCTTCATCAGATATGATAGATGACTTACAATTTGATAGTTAGTAAGGATTAAGAGAGCAAGCAAACTGAATGGAGGAAAATTTTCTTTCCTCGCATTGAGCATGTCTCCGTACCATTTTTGCTACTAACCAATTCTGCTTCTTTCACCAGTGTATCACCTTCAACAGATGCCTTAGCTTTCACCGTCAAACTACCTCTACCTCTTCCACCCTTTGGAAAGATATTACACCGTGGCAGAGGCGCGGGCAGAGCACGAACTTTACAAAGATTCGCCTGTATCACGAGATAAAACCATAATTACACATACTATTGGCAGGAGGCAAGACTCGAAATTTCGTCAGAACAACAAAACATTAGCTGGGCAATAAGAGCTCTCTTCCACCCCTACTTCAACAAGTGGGACGCAATTAATAAGGAGAGAAAATCCACATCTACAGGACAAGGGAAAGCCCAGAATTTCTATCGACCAAAGACCAACTCCTGGAGATTGCGCATTTAGGTTCGATAAGTCAAAAGAGAAAAGCATGAACTAAAACTAAAGCTGGCACAAAATCAATCAGGAAACTCGCGAGAACAAACCCCACACCCTCCTTAGCTGGAGCTCAACTGCAGAGATAAAACTGTCACTGGAGGCCTAAGAAGAATGAACACAAAGAATTCTGAAGAGCAGCATAAGTCCTTGCCCTGCTGCGGAGAGAAACAGGGGCAGCTGGACTGAAAAGAGACGCCATCGACGACGGTAGAAGAAGCTCTTCAGGATTGGGGGAGTCCACCGGGCCTTCTCGCTCTACTTGGAGTTAGTGAGCATTTCTCCGAAAGAAATACGAGAAACTGTCACCACACAGTCTCACCAGTGAACAAGAGCCACTATTATTATATAAATTAAATTGATATTTTTCTCCTTATCACAGCAGCCGCTATTATTTATATCTTGTCTGAGGTGTTGTGCATTTATTTATTCTAAATTAAATCTCAAATTTAAATATTAAAATCGGTTAAAATTCGTAAATACGGTAGATTTATTCGTGCTCAATCGTCTGATATTGCACCGATTAGACTTTTGGATGACGGTCGACAAGAAAATGTACAACGTCTGAGCTACGATCTCGTTTATTTCAATTTGGCCCGCAAAATACATCCTGTTATGTTAGTTATCTCACTTTATGCAGAAGAAATCCGACACACGGGGTATGGGCAAAGCGCTGCATTCTTCCTCATTGAAGATAGATTTGGCTGCCTCATGGTGATGGGCACGGCTAACTGAATTCCTTGTTAAGAGCCAATTTGTCTCCCGATTAGGGGGAGGTGACCGCGGCGATGGGCGAGGTCGGGTGGTTGGATAGTCGGATTGAAGGGCTACGTATCGTCGACACAGCTGCAAGATGGAGTTTCTCACATCTATGGGAAAATTCTACGGTGCGGTTATGAAACCATTCCAGACAAAGGGACAAAGATGACGACACCACCAACAACAGCATGGGCTGCTTCCACGGCAGGAAAGAACCGGGTAATTTCGAGTATATTGTCGGATGCCCCGAGGGCGGTGGTGAGGCTCCTCCGGGTCAATGGTCGTGATGTGATGATGTTAATACGTTTGACTCGGGTGGCGAACAAAACTGGGGTCAAATTGGTGGATGGCTAAGATCGGAGCACCCCTTGTGCCGTAGCAAAGCTTCAGTGCCTGCTTGAATCGAGCAATCCTATAATGGTCTTACGAACCGCATGAAACCAGTGCAACACCAGCGCCGCCGTTGCCCCCACTGACTGGCTCCCGATGGGCCGCGGTGAATTTGGATTATAACTACGATCGCTTTGAGATGGGAAACAACGAGAAATTCCGTATTTTAAATATTATCACCCCCATCCCTCTACTTCTCTTCCCCCGAAAATTACTACCAAGAAACAGAAGACCCCCGTGAAGCTTCCGTCTATGGAGGAGGGATGAGGGGGAAAATGGGAAATGGAAGGGGAAAAAAACAAGAAAAGGAAGAACCTTTTTGACTTTCCAGTTTCCCCCCAAGATTTTACACAAAAGAGATTGACATCCTTGAAAAACTCGCTTGTATAACTGTAATGCATATTGCAAAGTTACGACAATTCGAAGAAAAGATTAAAGAATCTGTGAAGGGCATGAAATCCGATGTAGTAAGTACAGTGAAGCATGGCAAGAACGATTATGAAACATTCTTTAAAGAAAAAAAAGAGGCAAAATTTTCCTTTGCAGCAGTAAGCAATGGTCAAACAAAGAAGTGAAGTTTGATTCCCGCGTCGATATCTTTTCTTGTTGCTTTTTCAAAATTCATCGCCTTTGATGATTCTAAAGAAACAGAGTCGGTGGACGCATGATCTAACCTCACTATGATTAATGACGATGATGTCCTAAGAAACAAAAGGAAGGAAGGAAGGAGGGAAGGTGGGCGGAGATGTCGACGGGTCATCTCTTTGGTTACTGCATTGGTGAGATCGGGCAACTGCGGTTACGTTCACAAGATTCAACCCACGACATTGGGTTCCTCAAAGTTACACGAAAACAAATTCACGCCGCATCATCAGACGACAGGTGATCGGCTGATTTCAATGGAGATAGGAGATCAGATCAGATCAGATCGAGGACTGCCGCACCGAGCACGCAACCACCTGCGCCCACTGCCGCAGCCTTGTCTTCACCACCCTTGGGTTCTCCCCTGCACCCATTTTCAACACCAAAAGCATCACTCTTCACGTTTCAAGACATGCATCGGGATCGGTCGATGATATGCAGATGAATCGTCGTTATGTTATCCGCCGATCATATGAAATAAACATGAATTTGCTCGAAAATTTGAAGTTTTATGGCTTCGAATTCTCTGAGAAACCATAGATCACAAGAAATCGATCAGATATATCGAAGGGGACCCAACCCACTACTGATTGATCCGTACTAATCGGTCGATCATTTGGGATGCGTAATAAGAATCCTACCGGGGCTGAACATGGAGTGGTGGCAGGGGCTGTCGGCCGGAGACATAGGGGAGGAGCTGCTGTCGGATGCATCCACGGAATTGGACGACTTCGAGGCGGCGCCATCGAAGTGCTTGTTGTTGAGGACGGCGTAGTAGAAAGAGAGGCCGGGTAGCGTGTCTGACAGCTTCGGGTCGATCTCGGGGGAGTCGAAGCCGAACCCGAGCTCGATGCACGCCTTGAGCTCGTCAAGGTCCTCGTCCGTGACGCTCTTGCTCCGGCGCCGGCGGTCCATGTGGCTCCCCTTCCGCCGGGCCCAGGCCTCCTCGCGAGACATGTCGGGGGACCATGACCGCTGCTTGCACAGGGACGACGGGGGCGTGGGTAGGCGGGTGGCCGACAGCAGGAAGGGAGGGATCTCCTCTGATTCCTCAGGGGGAGGCGGCGGCGGTGCTGGGGGAAGGTGGGACATGGCAGCAGCGGCAGTCACGACCCCGGGAGGCGGCCGAGGAACCTCGGAGAGGAGGGGCAGCACTGTGACTGATCTCAGGAGACAAAAAGCCTTGTGTTACGGTGACGAGAAGAGGATTTAATCAATCGTGAGGGGAAAGGAGCTGTGGCGGTGGGGGGCCCTACAGGAGCGCCTTCTGTGGTTCCATTGGTCGGGTCCAAGTCATCGTGACTTGCCCTCAACGGTCTTGCCTAAGTTGCCTTATATGAACTTGAAGCTTGCTTTTTCCTTTTTTTTTTTATTTTCTGAGAATGACAAAGATTTAGGAGTTTTAGAAAGGGTAAAAATACGACGAAATAGAATGGTTTAAAGGGGAGTGTAATTGATAAGAATTAAAAATAATTCATATTATTATATCATATTATATTTCTTAATAAATACTTATTTTACCTATTCTCTAAACATAACGGCAATCGTCAGTTAAATAATCAACAGAAGCGTGGATTGTATTATACTTCCGGATTTTCTTCCTACTTCCGGTAAGAATGGGGGCAGCTCCATTGAGATATGCTTGCGTTGATTAAAATACATACATAATCCAGAGAGAAGATATATATTATAATAAATTTCTTAAATATCTTGATTTAAAATGGTCTGGAAAATATCTTAGAGATAAAGATGCTTACATATATCAATAATATCGGTAATATAATGAAGTGATCATTCAAAATTTGTTATATACAAGAGTTGGTAAGTCTATATGTTCAAAATTCGAAACAATTAATCGGTATTGCATGACGGGGAAGTGCCGATTCTGAAGATCCGCTCGAGGTTTGCATATTTGGTAACCTTGACGCGAAAATTAAATGCATTTTGTGTACGTGAAAGAAAACTGTGGATTCTGCTCTCTTCTTTTTTTCTTTTTTTTTTTTTTGTTCCAAAATTTGGCCACAGCGGATTCTGCTTACTCGATTCCTCCTAGGATTGGGTTTCCGCTTGCTTGCCCGCGAGAATCATCACTGAAAGACGGGCGATCAAGTTTGGAATCTTGCTCTTGGGCAACCGCATTTGGAGACATGGCATTCTGTATGCACATGCGGTTAGTCTACCTTACGAGAGAAACATGGGGGCCACGAGAAATTGCCATTAATGGGTTATTAATGGAGTCGCTGATATGGCAAAGAGAAGCAACGTTGTCCAAAGGAGTCAATAACGCGAGCTTCTTGTCTCCTAGAAGAGGTGGAAATGACGACAACTTCCAGTTCCAGCCAGCCTATCCATGAATTGATTCATTTTATTTCTCCATTATTTCTATCATTTTTGATCTGTAATCAAAATCTTCTGTACTTAATTTTCATTACTGTAAATTTCATATATCTCTTTATATAACATCTTCTCTTTACCTGCGCGAACTGATGATGAGTTTACGGAGGCTGATGACACGACAGTAATTGTAAATCAGTGCAATTGATGTGTGGTCTTAGCAGGCCCACCTCGCAGCGAGATGCTGATGCCCACGACATGAGGGTGACGATCATCATAGGGAATTATTCAAGCCTCCTTTGCTTTATTGTGACTCTAAGTCACCATCAAATAGTAGTAAGTAATAAGTGCGCTTAATGTTGTCAGCGATGAAGGGGAAGAAAACGTACAAGGATAAACATGGGTTTGAGTTAATTCGTGCGGCATGCGCACCTAATATTGGGTACATGAACATCTGTCACGAGGCGCAAGTTGCACTGTGGGGAACTTGACCTCAACTTAAGATCGATCGTGTTCCTTCGGTCGAACGAATCATTTTTTTTCCCCTTCGATGACAGCTCCAGCCGGCTAGATCGGAGAAAAGTAAGACCGTCCTGTCATCTATGAACGTGAATGATTTCATAAACTTCGTGGAATTCGAGGACCGCAAGTAATTGACCCATTATTGATGAGGCATCTTCATCGTCAAGTTCACGGTAACGATATCTACCAATGGATTGTGCCATGCAATTTTTTTTCTTCCGTTTCTGAGAGCGGTTTACAGCCCCGAGAAGGGCAAGAGGATTTTCATAATAAAGTATAACTTTTAAAATTGAACCGGACCGGGAACCGGTGAGTTTATGGGTTGGATCGGAGATTTAATAGATCAAACCGCATATTGAATAAATGATATTAATAATAAATTTATATAATATCATAATTCGAATATTATTTATAATAAAAATTATTGATATAACTATTATATTAAACAAAAATGTACTATAAAAGTAAAATAAAACATGTACATTATAATAAAATTTTTATTTTTAAGTCTACTAGTTTTTTTACCGGTTCAAGTGGGTTCACTGGCCGGTTTCTGGTTCGATCGGTTGACTTCATTGAAAGTGTAATTGGATATTTTATAGGAATCGAAATGGGTGAGTGGCTGGTTCTCGATCAAACCAGTCCGATTTTTAAAAGTATGGAATAAAGCCATACAAAGATTTCTTCCTTATAATAGTCTAATTAAGAATTTTTATAACCTTAAGGCGAGATCACTAACACTGTACCACAAAAAAAGTACGTATCCGGCTCCAATAGAGATAGAATCATATTAAGATCCTCGTGCACAAAATCGATAGAACTAGCGGCCCGTGCCGTGAATCACGAACCGTCGAGATGACGTGTCGCCGAATTTTACATGATCTATCAGGAATCACGAACTCACGATAAATCGCATCGGTGAGATATATGAGAAATGGATTCCCTTAGAGGAGCCCTGGCTTTGCTTCCTTTCATGTGGCCCATCAATGTCGTGGGCCCAATCATTGTCTTTCAAAGCTAATGGGCCTGCACGTACTACGTGTTCCGGCCCATTAATAGAACTACAACCTCTGGGCAGTGTCCCGTGTCATCCCCCTTTTGTTTGCCTGCCCGAATCGACCCGTTCACGTTAATCTCTCCGACATCGTTTAAGGTTACTCCGACGCATCGATCAAGGAGCTAAACATTCATGGTGCTGACCGATCATTCGATTACACTGTACAATTTCTCAGAAGTGTTCACTTGCTCCGGTCGGATTTATGGAACCGTTTCCACCTCCCCTTCTCCGACACGAACAATGGGAACGTGAAAATCGAATCGTGAAAATCTGAGGACGTGTAAGTTATCGAGTCATGCGAATCCAGCACTCATGATAATTTGATTGAACTTGCCGGTTGTTCATATATTCTTGTTCGATTTTCCTCGAAACGCATTATAGTATCCCTTGACTTTGCACAGAAGCAAAAACAAAAACAAAAAGATTCAAAATTTCCGGTGAGAATAAGTCTTTTAATTAATTAACATACGACAAGGGAACAAGTGAAAATCGTGGTCCTTTATATAATCAGTGGGCAAGTTGGCCAAAAGAGATTCTGATTCCATCAGAATCAATCAACCAATTATGCGCATCCCATGTTGATATATAAACATTATAGTGGGCGGCGTTTCACTTCCAATTCTCGAGATCAAGAGCCCACGATTAGAACATTAAGTAATTATGAATTTGCATGGATTTGGAGATGGATGATGTAGTGATACTCCTTAAAATTTGAAAAGAATCTTAAAATATATAAATAATTTATTTCATTTTACTTGTACCAATAAAAAAAAGAAGCAAGAATTTGATCCATCTTGAGCGATGGAGTATGGAATGAATTGTTGGTGGTCACACCAGAGCTGTCCATATGTGCCTTCCACACATCCCCTCGCGTGACATTGACATTTGCATTTGTTTGCTTAGCGAGAAAATAGAAAGTCACATTTTTGCATCATGTTCATTCCCACCCAAGGAAGAAGCATGAGGAATCGATTTCAACCCGTCACATCGCTGCGTCCGAATTCCACTATGTGCAAGTCGGGCAGCATCTATTGACTAATTAATGATGCGTGCTACTTTCAACATCAGTGAAATCCGAAAAAATTATCTTTTAATTCTTCGTCGTCCGTCGATACTTGGTGAGCATGGCAGAGTGATAGCTCGAGACAAGCACTGTATATGTATCCACTGCCGTACCTCAGTAGTAAGGAAAATTAACTGCTAACGATAATAAGGTGAAGGGTGGAGTTTTTGAATCATTTATTCAATTTTTCTTTTTCTTTTGGTGATCGGGCTGTAAATGTAGGCAACTCCATCGGGACCTATACATCTCTACTTTAGGGAAATGAGTTTTCATTGGCCAATTAGATAGGAACGCCATGGAAACTGTGATGAGTCTACCTCGAATGTAAGTTGCTTTAATTATTCCATATAGTTGTCCTCATCACACCCACGAGTGAATGGAAATGATGCCCATCACCTTTATACTGTGTGTGTGTGTACATGCACATACGCATCTTTGCTATATTATCTGTGATGTATCTGGAGATATATATATATATGCAGATACACATTTGTATGTTCGACTTTATATATATATATATAGGCATGCAACAATAGAGATATAGGTGGAATAAAGGACCAACTAGGCACCCGCACGAGGCATACTGGTCATGAAAGTGCCTATAGAGGAGAGGGCAAGCAAGAGGGAGTACTTTCGATCTCCATTATAACCTTACGTGCAATGGACTCCAAGCTCTCAAGCGGCCCTAAAAGAGGCTTCCGTTCCAAGCTAGACATATAGATGCCTAGTAAGCCCTCAACATCTCGAACCTTGACCTTGGAGAGATGGAAATTCATGCTTGATGACAAATGCACCCGAATAACAAAAAGATCCCAATATCACACCCCATTATCAATCACATGTCGGCACGCATACATCAGATTTAGTGATATCAAAAACAGCTAAATTAACACTTTTTTGGGTAACATTGATTGGACCCGAGTGCAGAATTGATCAGCCAGCCAGCCTGCCCGCCCACTAATTCATCTTCCATAGCCTTATTGGTAATCATGAATGATGGAGCTGATTGATCTTATTTTACTTGGTTTTTTTTATTAATAACCACTATCTGTGCTAGACACCTATAGCTACACGCATATGTATATATATATTCTTTTCAATATCGGTCTGTTTAATTATCTTCCCATTATTACTCAGATAATCCTATCCTATAGAGTTAACCGCTCTGTTGCCCAAAGCTCCCGACTTCGACGATAAAGTACTCATTTTAAAAGCCACTAATGATGCTCATGGGGAGGCTTGCATGTCCCTCTCATCCTAAGTTATGTATAATATTATATACATTATATATATATCTATCTCTCTTAAAGGCGGAGCAGATCTTTACCCTTCCAAAGTAATTTTCAATGAGCTCATTCTTAAAAATATTGATTTGGTCACCATAGGCCATTCCATATTATGTTCCTATTAAAGTTATTATGATTTTTTTAGAGAATTGGATTCGTTTCTACTTAAAAGTTTAAATCGATAACTGATAGTACACAATCCTCTCCTTATTTTAAAGAGTTTAGATCGCATATTTCAACATGTTACAGCTGTGGATTAGGCTTCAAAGTTGCAAATCTCATACATGCCTCTTAGTATATGACTTCTGGTTCTCCCTCTTGCTCGACCTTAAACATGAAACCTTTTGCTCCTCAATATACACGCTAGTCATGTATGATACAATAGGCATAAAATATATGTGCCAATATGAATCCATCCAAATAACAAAATATTGAAAGCGAGCCAATATAAATAGATAGAATTTTCGTAATTGTTATATTTTTATCCGGTAATTAACTGAATTAATCTAATTTTAAATAAGCTGTAAGTTAGAATTCACTGAATTTTTTAGGCAGTGTGTAGGGAAGAAAAAACGTAGAAAATCTAATGATTGAAGTATTGGACGAGAAGATCCTTTTCCCATTCCTCTAAGTCCCACGTGGTGCATCACCGTGACGTCACGTGGTTGATCAATTGGTAAAAAAACAATAAGAAGAACTTGTCAGCACTAACGGTTTAAAATTAATTACGATATATATATAATATTTGTATAAGCTCATTAGGAAAATAATAACATCGCACGGTGATAATCGGGCACTTGAATTTATAATATTTCTTAACTTTCATTCGCTACAAAAAAAAAAGTCCACATAATCTTAATAGGTAGGATTCACACAACCTCTTCTTAAATAAAATTTTGGATTTGAATTTATAAATCTATAAAATTTATAATTAAAAAAATTTTAACTCTATACGGATCAAACTTGATCGAAAATGAGTTGATGGATCTAATGTTAAATTTTTATTAACTTAATTTTAGACTTCTACTATGTGTAATAAAAATAAATAAATATAAAAATTCAACTACCTCACTAATCTAAATATGATATAAAACAATCATTAAGATACATACATATATCTCAATTATAATTTTTTTTTCATTGATAAGATTTTAAGAAAAACTAATTTACATATATGAATATGAGTTTTTAATTCATGAGGATATATTTTACTACTTCTGTGAAATGAATTATTGACAATTCCACGGCTCGACACTAGTTGGCGAAGCTGATAAGATGACGATTGAGGTGAGAGGAGAAAACAACGCACGTTGGGCTGAGTAAGACGGAAGCTAGCCAGCCGAGGGAGCAATATTGCATGGGAACCCACTACACATATCCACTTACCCCCTTTTTTTTTTGTTTTTTTAGTCTACCATATACCTAAAAGTCCAACTGTTGTAATTAATTTATATTTAAATGAATACATAAAAAAAAGTAAGTATTTTACTGTTATTAATTTCCTCCCTTCATAAAAATTCAAATAAAAAACTCTTTATATATAAAAAAAAATCTAATCATCAAATTTGGATTCGTACATATAATATATATGTATGTGGGTATGTATCCACCACCCACGTTGGAAGAGTATCTATGACAACGATTTTCTTGCCCTAACTGGACCACCTCAAACCTAGGGTTTGTCGATTCACCGGGGACACGGACCAAGGAAGACGACAACAGCATTTGGCCAATTGATTCAATGAAGAGTGTCCCACACTGGTTGCAGTTTCAGGCGGCAGTCGGTGACCATTCCTAGGGTTTCTGTATCTCCTAAAAGTGAGGTTTGCCCAAATTAATGAGTAGGCCCATACGATCGTCGAGGGCTCCCTAATAGATGAAGTCTCTCTGACTACTCGTAATACATAAATGATATTAATTATACAAACATACATACATACATACATACATATATATATATCCAAGTAGGTCCGATTTGAATGAGGTATCAATTCATGAGTTTTGATGGTCGGAAGGGTTTTGCTCGTAGCCATGCTGCTTGGTCCATGCAGTGTCCTACAAACCCACGTTGTTGGAGATATCCCCGCTCGACAAGAATCTCTATTGTTTTCTTGGATCCGTTTTGTTTAATAGGACACAATCAATACACAGTATCATTTGTCACATTAATCGGTCATGTATATCGGATTAATTCGCTGCATTAGAGGCAAATCTCTCTTCGGCTACGGATTTTGTTTATTCTATAAGATTAAATTCGAGGGAAAAATACATACATATGGAACAACAGGAACAGGAATGCACTAGTAATCGGGGAGCATTTTACGTGGCAAGTGCACTCACTCGAAGGCGTTGAAAAAAAATTTTTAAGGGAAAAAATATACTGCACATCAAAATTGCTGACTAAACTACTAAAATTTCGTGACGGCCGACCGACCAAATGATTATGGGCAATCTCCCCAAGAAACCTTAGTTGTTTTTCTTTTCCCTCAGTCGCACAGACGAAGGTCGAGGGTGCATGCACATGTAGTTGTTTTCAAACCGTAAGTCGAATAATCAATTCAAGTCCCAAAGTCAACATGTTCACCGTGTAAACACTCTTCCATCCCAGAAGGAAAACACATTCAATAATCAAATAAATTAGTTAAACAACGTGGACGCACCAGTTTTTATAATAATATCTAGGGTTAGATTCTGACAAACTAAAAATTAAAAAAATTTCATTATGGGAAAAAATTTACTCATTAGTGTACGTACGTAAATCCTACTCAAATTTATATTAATTAATACCTATTGCATTTTAAGATTTAAACGTGTGGCTACATTCATGTGACATTTATGCTAATAAGATAATGGAGTTGTCTTTGGGGGAATAAACCGTGCCGTAGTCACATGCTCCTGAGAATCTAAAACTATCCGTTCGTGTTTGAATTCTGATCGGTTAAGTACGATCTATAAATTAATTCGCCGCCACCGCGCCCCGTCGTTGTTTCGGCAAGTCGAAGGGGTTGATCAGCTCTGGACTCTATATAATATTCTTTCTTTAATTTTCCACCACCCCCCTCAAAAAACAGAGATTTATTTCATAAATATAATTTTCCCTGCGACAATAAATAATAAAAAAAATTCATCTAGCATGTCTTGTGGAATCAACCCTCACCACCAGTCATTGTTAATCGATCATAAAATTTTAACTTGTCGGATAATGTGTTACGTTGGCTCAAAAGCTCACTTCAACATGATAAATGGTGAAATTGGAAGAATTATTTATCAATAATATGGCCGCATCTTGCTTTTATTTATTTATTTTTTTTTGTGCCAACTGTTGCCCATAACCCTGAGGACAGCCGAGGGGAAGCGTTAGAATCCGATGATAATGATGGGATGAGAGAGACGTTGAGAAGTCGGCCGGAGTTGCCGCCGGCAGCTGGCTTTGTTCCACGCATCTCGGGCGCTTTCCCGGCGACGCCCATGTCAATCACCTCGATTCCGGCCCCCCACCTTCTCCCGGCTTTGATCCTTCTGATTTATTAATTAAAATATTCTCTCTCTCTCTTTCTTTCTTTCGTTCTTTTCCTCCCGTTTCATATTTTACCATCTCTTTCAACGATGGCTTTTCCAAATCAACAATTTAAAATGCCGCGCGGGTACAATCAATCACACGTAAAAGAGGTCAGAAACTTGTACAATTTCATCGTGTTTTCACCGTCATGACGATGCATATATATGGCATGCCGATGACCAAAGGGCTGTAACAGTACAATATTTTTGTCAATTAGTTAGTTGTACACGAACATTATCCTCTACTATTGCTGCCCCCCATTTTATCCAATTCAGTCCGAGCAAGTTAGGATTATATTATAATCAATCATCATCCCCACAAGACTTTGAGGGGGTTAGAAAACAAAAAAAAATGAAAAAAGGGGATCTCTGCAGCTAGCTAGTAGCATGTTTAACTCACTAGTGTGTGGTACTTGAGGGAGCCTGAATGAATTGAATGATGGAATGTCCTCACAGTGAGGGACACTCACCTCCCTCTTCCCTAATTCCATGTTGATGACCAATGATTAGTTGATGACTTCCATCTTACCAAAAGCTGATCCATCTTCGTTGAATTCCCCCCACATTTTACATAACCTATAAGGGAGAAAAAAGCATCTTAATTTATTGATATAATTTGATGATTTTTTAAATAAATTATTAAATTTAAATCTTATAAATAAAAATATTTATTATTATGAGAATTTTTACTCCTGAGTACCCATTCCTACTCAAACCCAAATTGGGCAGAGTTCATCCTACTTATGCACATTACATCAAGGATATTTATCTTATATTATAAAATTTTCATGTTTGAGCAAGCTCATTGTACACAAATGCATTCAATTCGACAAAGATATGAGATTCACTTGGTAATCTGTAAAGGGGAAATTTTGTTTTTTTTTTTGGGTTGATTGAATTGAATCTGCATGATTAACAACGATAAAGATTGAAAGGTTGAGTAGCTAAGATGGTCTTGAGTACAACAATGTGCCATGATTATTGTCAGGTTAGCACTTTGTTCTTTAATCTTACTTTCTATTCAACATATGATTATTGCAAATAGGACTACATGCTGGACTGAAAAGAAAGCTAGAGGAACCCATAAAGCCATGTAATAAAATATTAATAAGTTAAGATACTGTACACTCTTCATTTCATATAAAATTTCGACTTTCATTTTATAAGTAAAATATTTAGGATTTTGATTGATATAAATTAAATTGAAATTATTTGTAAAATAACGTAAAAAAAGATTATAAGAGAATGATTTTAAGTACTTATGAATGAAAAAAACTTATATTAAAAAAATTTTATACTCTTAATGAATTAATCTGATTTAAATTGAATTAATTAAACCTAATAACTTTCCTATCACATCGATTTATATGCATATATATATATATATATGTAAAAAGAATAATTATAGTCACTTAAATTGAAATTATTTACATACAATATAAAAAAAGTTACCAAAAGAGTTATAAGAGGAATAATTCTAAGTGTTGTGAATAATAAATACTTATATTAAAAAAATTATACTTCAAATAAACTTATTTAACTTGAATTATATTAATCCGAACATAATACCTCAGAGTGGATGGGATTTCCCAAAGGACAAAAACAGTGTTAATAAGCTAACATTTGTGCAACGGAAATTCCCTGTCAAATCAATTAACAGCAAAATTCCCGTTAATTGACAGCCACGTCACCCTCCCTCACCCACCAAAAAAATGAAAAAAGCCCAAAAATATGTACTCAAAATAGCCGTTGCTCCCTTCACCCTTCTGCACTGTAAGAACCACCCTTCACTTCCCCCCACCTCTCCTCCACGATTCGAGAGCTCTCAAAATTTAATGAGTTTAAATTGAAATATATATGAGATGGGTTAATTTCTTATATAATAAAGAGAAATGTTAAATTATTTTAATGAATTTTTATTGATATTATTTACCTACAAGTTAGTCATAAAAAGGCAATGCACTTTGACTTAGTCCTCTCCTTTTGTGACCTCTTTAATCAACGGGCAACTTGCAAATTCTGGAATCTAGAGACTTACAAGCAAATAGGATTGGCCTTAAAATAGTTGGGTTCTAAACTTGATTCTTATTAGTATAACTTCATATTGTACTTAAAATTTCTTTGGATTGATCGAAGTTCAACTTTTCATATTTATACCAAAGAGGTAGGGACCCAAAACTCCACCGTAAAGCTTCAACCCTCCGTGGTCTTCTTATGCGCTCCGCCTCCACATGAGGCTAAACTAACCTCATTGGCCATTTTACAATTACTTCGCTGGTCTACTGATCAAACGCCACATGAGGCTAAAAGTGATGATTAATAATTTTTTTTTAATATGTATATAAATTCAATACATCCAAGTTAATGGAGAAAGACTTACTAAGAAATGTAACCCTTCTAACTATAAATTAATTTTATAGTCATAAGACTCGAGTATGAGGATTGTTCAAAGGGGGGAGAAATGCCGATTTAATTCAACTAAGACTTTGATGATGGTCGATCATAAATCTTGATTTAATCAATTAAAGAGTTTAGAGTATCAAAAAATTTTCTTTGCCCAAAATCTAGCCACGGTCCCCACTCTGCCACGCTGCTATAAATATACTTGTCTTCTTTAACGATCAAGCTCCTCTCTCTCTCTCTCTCTCTCTCTCTCTCTCTCTCTCTGCTGAAAGAGAGCACTCTTCTTCGTCGTTTTCTTCTTCTTCTTCTTCTTCTGCACTTTTCTCCATTTCCACTGCCACTCCTTTTTCCCTGAACCCCAAAAAAGTGTGAAAGAAACGGCCTTTAGCGCACCTGGTTAACTTACTTGTTCAAGATCCCTCAGACAACGACCGGTGGTCCAGTTAACCCACAATGGTCGACGTCGACCGTAGGGTGACCGGCCTGAACCCCGCCCATGTGGCCGGCCTCCGCCGCCTCTCTGCCCGTGCAGCCGCCGCCCCCACTACTGGCTCCTCCCGCAACGGCCTGTTCTCCTTCTCCTCTCTCGCCGAAAAGGTCATCGCCCACCTGCGCAACTCCGGTATCAACGTACAGCCCGGGCTCTCCGACTCGGAGTTCGCCCGGGCCGAGGCCGAGTTCGGGTTCGCCTTCCCGCCCGATCTCTGCGCCGTGCTCTCCGCCGGCCTCCCCGTCGGAGCTGGCTTCCCTGACTGGCGCGCTGCCGGATCCGCCCGCCTCCATCTTCGCGCCTCCCTCGACCTCCCGATAGCCGCGATCTCCTTTCAGATCGCCCGCAACACCTTCTGGTCCAAGACCTGGGGCCCGAAGCCGCCTGACCCGGAGAAGGCCTTCCGGGTCGCAAGGAACTCCCTGAAGAGGGCCCCTCTCCTGATCCCGATCTTCAACCATTGCTACATCCCCTGCAACCCGTCCCTCGCCGGCAACCCGATCTTCTTCGTTGACGAGAACCGGATCTTCTGCTGCGGTCTCGACCTGGCGGACTTCTTCGAGAGGGAGTCTCTCTTCCGGAGCTCTGGGTCCGAGCCCCGGATACTGCAGAAGCAGAGATCCATGGGGGAGAAGTCGGTCGGGTCCGGATCCGGGTCGAGCTCCAATTTCTGCAGGAGGAGCTTGGACAGTGGCGGAGGGGGGAGGACCCCGAGGTGGGTCGAGTTCTGGAGCGACGCTGCCTTGGACCGGCGGAGGAGGAACTCCTCATCTTCCTCGTCCTCGTCGCCGGAGCGATTCTTCGATATGCCACGTTCGGGGACCCCGAAGTGGGTCGAGGATTACGTGGACCAAATCGGGTCGGTCCTCAAAAACGGCGGGTGGAGCGAGTCGGATATATCCGAGATCGTGCAGGTACGGCAGGTTGCCTTTCCCATCTCGAAGTCATCGTGGATGACATAAATTTACTCTCAATATACATGCTCTCGTAATCATCGATCTTGCCCGATCCGAATTTCCGATAAAATTCCCATTTTGATTGCCCGAACTTGATGTGAAGGTATCGGGGTCGGGGTTCCTCGAAGGGGACATGATCTTACTGGGCAAACAGGCACTTCTGGACGCCCTCCTCCTGAAGGCGGACCGATTCTCGGACAAGCTCCTGAAGGCCGGGTGGAGCCCCGAAGAGGTCTGCGAAGTATTCGGCTTCGACTTCCGGCCGGAGAAGGAGAGGCGATCGATCAAGAAGCTGTCGCCGGAGCTCGTGGAGAAGTTCGGGAAACTGGCAGACTCCTTCACCCGGTGATCTCGTGATCCATTATAAAAGAGAGAGGCCTTGAGACGAGGAAGACTGCTATTGAAAAAAAAATTTCACTTTTTTTTTTTTTGAAAATGTGAAGGCTGAAGAGATTCTTCTTCTTCATTTTTTTTAGACCTTTTGCGTTTTTTTTCTGGGGGAAAAAAAAGAGAAAAGAATATATACTTTGGTGGGGGGATGAGGGAACGCAGTGTACGTACTTTGTATCATTGGAGAGGGAACGTGTGGTAGGAAGGAAGATTAAAAAAAAGTAAAAAAAAAAGAGAAGAAATTTCAATTTTTTTTTATAAAGAATTATCTCTGTCCATATTAATAAATAACTATTTTACATTATTATTTGCTGTATCGTGTTTTTTTTCCCCCCCGTACTCCAAGCACACGTACATACATCATAATCATTTTTCTCATTTTGGGCTCAATCGCCACATCTGTGGAATAGCTCGAGAATTGAGTTTTAAACATGAAGATAGCTCAGGACCAGGCCGAAGGTGAAAACGGTGTTCGAAAACTCGAAGTTACGGCGCGAGTCCCTCGAACCTCGAATTCGAAATTAATCTCTTCGGATGGCCGAGCGATTTACTAAGAGCAGTAGTAGTCACTCACCGAGCTGATTCGGTTGCTGCTGAATTGGAAACCGGGCGAGAGTGAGTTTCAACTTTTGAGGGACAGGACAAGGAGGTGCAGTTGCAGGTTGCTCCTTTGTTTATACGGCGGGGAGAGGGATGGAAGGAGGATTCAAAATACACATGCCGATTTTTTTTTTTTCTTGCCACCGGGACCCGATAAGGCTGGCACATGAGATTCCACGGAGGAGATGTGATTTTAGTGTATTATATAGATATATATATATATCATATGAAATATTTTTTAATTATATAGAAAATTTATAAGTTTAAAATAGAAATAAAAAAACATGTAAAATTAAATTTATAATCCATTAATAGTAAGGAGGAGAGGGATTTATATGAGGATTTTCCAAACAAAAACAGAAAAAAGATGCATATAAATTGTCAATGGGGCCGGGAAGAGACGTGGCTAAATTTAAATCCAAACCAATACTAGTGCGGTCAAAATGATTGGACATTTTCGTCCCTCAAATAATATCTTAGATTCAAATGCCGTGAAGACGGAAATCTACGTCCCGTTGGATGAGTCAGTTTGCTGCTCGGTTTAATTTCCTTCGAGATTCGACGAAATTTTAAATGTGAGAAATAAGCACGAAGAAGGTATCCGGTTCTAAATTCACGACAACAAATGGTGAAGGTATGACTTAGATGATGATGTGATGACTGACCTTGGCATGGTGAGAGGATGATAGACAATGGGTGTATGAGATATATATATATACCACTTCCTATGTTGGCTTGTTCTCCTACCAATAAAGAGCACATTGCGGGCAAACTTTCACTTTCGGGCACGTTCACCTCTGATTATCAGACGCGTACCATTAATTTGCCACGTTAAAAGCAGAGTACATGGAAGCCGAGAGATCTCCGGGTTAGCGATCGATTCAGGTTGCATCGAGAGAGGCATCTATCTCTAAGGGGGTCCAATGATCCAAATGCGGAGGAGCGTGTGTGATGAGAAATCATCTGTACGCTTTTTTCTAAGCAAGAGATATTTGATGCCTGCCTTTTTTGACTTGGTCTACTCCTTTTTCTACTAAGCGGGCATCGGAAGAAGAACCCAAGGAAGCAGCTAATTATCATTGTCAATGCCAGCTCGAGGCAGTGTCTCGGATCTGACACCTATCGACGGAGAGGAGAATATACAGTTATAGGAGGAGTCCTGCCACCGACGCAAGGAGGGGAGCTTAGACCTGTATCGGTCCGGTTTCGTTTGGATCTTGAATATTAAGCGGTTTCGTAAGGATGCTGGTAAAAGAATATGCGGTGGAGTTGATTCGCCGGGATACAGCCTCCGCCGTCTCGTAATTTCCTCCGCAGCACATGACGCGTCGGAGCTTTTGCCCTAATGGAGCACACTCGTCTTTTGCTCGCCCACAGCGGCAGCACCTGGAATTACGCTGTCTACGAATCGGGTCCGAAAGAACGAACAAAAGTCAAAATCAGAATAGCAGAACGAGACTGAGGAGGAGCAACGTACCGAGCTGATCGATGAAGAACGGCTACTGTGTACTTGTTGCAATGACCTTGGTAATTATCGAGTCACGTGCACAGTAAGATTGCTCAAGAGTTTGATCGATGAGAAGAAGAAGAGTACGATGATAAATGCAGCCACGGTCAGTAACCCCACCGACGGGTACCAACCGTTGCTGCCTCCTTAGTCACGTGTCGCCTCCACCGCCCACCGGCCCCTGCTTTCACGTGCTGATTGTTTAATTTTGGGGACCTCAATTAATGATAATACATGTACTTAATTTTTTTTCCCTTGTCAATAAGCCTAAAATCGAACGTGTACGGACATCCCGTCAGTAAAGAAATTATCCGTCTCTCAAGCTGCCCTTAGGAAAATCATATCCGTCAACTTACAAAGTCCCCGGTCGATTTTCCCTGTGGTCCGTCGGACGTGCAAGAATCACGAGCCGAATAGGTAAACATTAATGGGAATCACCTGCAGAGGGCCGATTCCATGAGAGTCAACCGTTCTTGAACTCCGAACGACCGGGGTGTTCTCAACGCGACTGACTGGCTATAAACAGGACGGTGTTGCCCTTGGCAAATCTCGAAATCTAAAGCAAAATATGGACGGCAATCATACCATGCCATGTAATGTTTTGAGTACAGCTACTGACCAGATTTCGTAACTTCAAAGGATTTCAAAGGAAACTCATTTTAACATGATCATCAGAGGTCAGGTCCACGGTTTAATGATCCTGTTAATGTAACAATACTTAGCTGCAGCAAAAGCAGAGTCGAATACCACGAACATAACCAAGCATTGTTGCATCCTACATATCACGAGAAATAACGTATCCAACCAACCACAATTAGATGATGGTTCCTACCGGGTTGGTGGTCCCCCTTGGATCAGAAGTAGTTGGCATCTCCAACTCACACTAGCGGGATCTGCCTAGTACGGGCGGTACCTCATGTCTGCCCTTGACGGTCTGCCTCCACCACCAATACCATAGCCCCACTGCATTAAGAGATGAATCAGCATAACCATCAGTAGATGTTTATCTTCGACAAGAGGGAGCACAATAAGTGGGTTTTAGCATTCCTGTTCAATTTTATTCTTATCGAAAAAAGGGTGTCATTTGCCTTCAGTCTGGAGGATAGTTTCTTACACTCATATCGTTGAAATCCATGCTCCCATACATTCTGCCATAGCTGCGAATTGGGCCACCATAGCCCCCAAATGCCTCGAGAGGGCCCATCATAAAGCCTCCAGTTCCACTGGCACCAGCATCGTCCAGAGGTGTGGCCGAATCAATTGCTACCTATACACAAAAGGGGAAACTTTGAAAAAACCTACCAATTCATGATGAGGATAAGCAATTGATATAGCAACAAGTTTCACCAAGTAAAATAAGAAACCTGCTGCCCGCAGATCTCATGGGATCTTCGAGATACACGCTCAGCCACTCCATCCTCAGCAAATGTCACAAAACCAAATCCTCTGTGACCACTCCTTTTCGGGTCCTGCACTGATACAAGCATCATTAAAACGCAGATAGAACAGAATCCTTTCCAGGTTCATTGTATTAACTCTTTCTTTGCTAGTCACCTTCGGAACATATGCATCTGCTATACGACCAAATCTACCAAAATACTGCCGAAGATCTTCAGCAGTTGCTTCTTGAGGAAGCCTTCCCACAAAAATCTTCCTACCAAAGCCACGAGTAGGCTCCCCTCCTGCTTCCAGCGACATTAGACCAATGTGGGGAAAAATATTCAAGCTTAAGATAGATACAGAGAAATTGCATATAAGCAATGGTCAGCAAGCTTACTTCCATAGATGGAGCTTGGATGACGGTCATATAACGTTGGAGTACCAAGGGCAGCATATCGTGTGGCAGCAGATATATAGGCATTGTATGCACCATAACCACCTTCAGACATTCTTCCAATTGGCCTGAAGTCATCCTCCTAAGAAAATAGTACCATATGATGCAGCATGATTCTTTCACATAGCATATGGTCAAGTTTACAGGTGGAAGCTAAATTTAGGATGCCAATGATTCAATCAATAGCACAGGAAAAGGGGCCACTTCCCATTCATTTTGCCAAAGTGCATTAACTTACCTTAGGTGTTGCTCGATCAACAACTACAGTTGAACCTCCCAACTCATGTGTTTCACCCATCAGACTATCCACAGAATCTGCAACAGGGTAAGCCAAAGTCAGAATATCATCAAACAGATACGCCAGTCAAAAAGGGCAGAGAAAAGTGTAAAACGAATAGCTTTCTCTACATTACTCACAACAGGATACACAATTACTTATTCAAAAGCAGGACTACATGATCTCACAGCCATTGCATGCTCTCACACTCAAAGACAAATATAAGACAATGATATTGTGCACACAGTAATCGAGGAAATTGGTTGAGAAAAAGCAAGTTCTAGAAGCATGCAAATGACAACTGGAACCAGGAATGGCTGCAAAAGTCCTATCTCTTTGAAGCTCAAAACTCAAGATCAGGGCTTCAGTCCAATGTTCAAGAATATTCACATTTACACTACTAATAATGTCTGGTCCAGCATATGAATTGTAGATGAACAATTTTTATTTTGAAAAATGGAACTCTTTGAAAAATAGATGATTAAGAATAAGCTGCAAAGTTCAGGAGAGCAGCTCACCTGCACTTGCAAAAGTGACAAACCCAATTCCCCGATGATTTCTGGTGGCATGATCCTACATCACAGATAGATTCATATGAGCACATTAACAGCCTTTGTGAGCATTTGCACGCACAAACATGAGTGCATATATGAAAGATGTGGCAGGTTGAGAGACGGGGTGGAAACTTGAGAGGGGAATAACAGAGTGAGAATACCTTTGGCATATATAAGTCTGTGATCTCACCATATTTCTGAAAGTGGCTGATAAATACAAAGAAATTGTGTTTATTCTCAGCATAACATGCCAATTACACTAAAATTCTCCAGCGAAAAGGGAAAATTAAAGAAATGCAATTGCATCTATTACCTCCTAAAAGTTGCCTCAGTAACAGATAATGGGATTCTAGCCACAAATATCCTTGTCACTTTCCTTGGAGGTTGTCTCATTTCCTCCTGAAAAGCAAAAACATTAAAGTAGACTTACCTAAGACATAACCCAATTGCCAGTCAATCCAATCTTTATAAATGCGTTGGCCTCACTTTTAGGAAAGGCCCAACAAGATAAAAATGGGAGACTGAAAAACTTCTTAATTCTTTAAAGGATGACCTTTGGAGTGGCTACTTTCACTTCCAGCATTCTTTCCCCCAGAAAGTGCTCACTCAACAATGCATTCTGCAGCCATAACAACTTTCGTGAGTGAACCTCAGCTGATGTAGCCAAACAATTGAAGGATAATTTTTTTTTTAAAAGCGTACTTTAGCATCTTCTTCAGTTGCAAATGTTACATATCCGAAACCTCGAGATCTACCTGTAGTCCGATCCTAAATATTGTCATACAAGAAAAATCCTCAGCTGCAAATACAAGAAACTTCACACACAAATAATTGTATGGAAAACTAATATCCCACAAAACTAATAGTATCAATACAACATCATATCTGGGTTACTTATGCTTCTGTTCCTACATCATTTTTAAACTTCATTGGGGCATCTATCAAAAAGATTACCCGCACCCACTACTTTTTCTTTCATATCACAAAGATCAGGAGATGCAACCCACTTATTTAATAGGCAAATATAAACTTTCACATATCCCCTCACGACGTGCTACACTAAATCCATTGTATTTGCTTTGATTGGTGGTGATTTTCACTCAGCAACACCAACTATTGACGGAGAATTCTCTTTCTGAGATTAAGAATACAATAATGCAACACGCACAATACGCACAAAAGGCCATGCATGAGATTGGAGAATCATATGACATAACAAGGGTACTATAACACAAATCTTCAATGGTTATACTCTCCTTATTATGGAAAATGAAGCATCAACAAAGAGAACCCAACAGCATCTAAGTAGTGGATAACAGAAACTTGCTAACAAGCAAATGTGAACAATAGAAGAGAGGGTCCAGCGATCAAACCTTCATAACAATACAATCCTCTAAGTCCCCAAATTTGCACATGTATTCCCTCAAACCTTCAGTGTCAACATCCCATGGGATCCCCAAAACCTAAAAATCGAACACAAAAATATCAATAGAGACCCATCAGTCTAAACATAATGTTGCCCATTTGACTATGACAAAATCACCCTCTCTCTCATTTCGGTGAACACCCAAAACTGTGGCAATAGCAGAAAATCTCCAAAGAGTTGTTTGTATCAGAACGTGGAAGAGAAAAAGAAGAACAAGAACAAGAAGAACTTTTGAGGAGCTTTAATTGCATTTCCTTGGTAAACTGTCAATATATATATGTATTGGAAAAGAAATGAGGAACGGCCTGTAGAGGCAGCTGGACTGATTATTTCCTTAGAAAGTGGCACAGCTCGAACCTCATCATATTGATTGGAACTGGAACAAAAGAAAGAAAGAAAGAAAGAAAGAAAGAAAGAAACTTACCACAAGCTTCCGCTCCATTTGAGGCACCCGAGCAAGCAGCCACGGGAAAGATGTATCAGAAAACCTAAGACTCAAAAAGACACAGACCTCTCTCCCTCCGCTCGGACGCTCGAAGCTCTCTCGACGGCCTCTCACCACGACGACACCAACACTCGCTTACAAATCTCTCACGAAACTCACTCTCGTCCTCGACCACAACCCCTGCACAGGAAACCGACAGCACCTCTTCCTCACACAGGGGCATTTCATCAAATACGTACCAAATCAGACTCACCTTCGCCTCCATCTCTGCCGATTCGGACTCAATTCGAACTACAGCTCAAAACAAGGTTAAGGAGACAGAATCATAACATGAATTTCCGATAAATCGCCCGCCCACTAACCTTTCTTCCGATCGGCCGAAACCCTCACGCCCTCGCTCCCTCTCTAGCTCGCGGTCGCTCCTCCCGCCCTCCTACGCAGCCGCTCCCGATGAAGCCCGTGGCATATTTATGTGAACGACGGAATAATCCAGCGCTTCCCAAATTAAATATTGACAAATAAGTGTCTTGCACGTACACGGTACAATTAAGCCTCGACGGCGTTAACGTTAACTTCTTCTATTTATATATAATAAAATCACTGGAAAAAAAAGAGTCGAAATTCATCAGTGAAAATGTTAACATAAATTTCTAAAATTAAGATATTCAGGCAGTCTATTAAATGGGCATCGAGTGACAGACACTGAGGGCGAGAGGCCACCAATGATAGATAGTGTCATGAAAATACGCAGAACATAATTCGGAGAACCAGTGGACCTGGACGCGACCCAAAACGTAGCCAATACGGAACACCAAACACACATCGGTGCTCGTAAATATAAGATAATTCTGAGTACACTAGACATCCTTGTTTTGTTTCTTCTTCCCCATTTTGTACGCCCGACCTAGTCGGATGGAGTTGCTGTAATCCATGGGGCAGTGAGCTGGGACTCCCGGGACGAGCAACCCGATCACCCTCAGGAACCTCAGTGCCGCGCTCTCTCGGTACTCTGGCCCTCTGCTGGACACAATGGTGAAGCTTCTCCTCAGCTCGAACATCGCATTCACCATCATCGGGATTGCGCCCCTCAGGGAGAAGTAGTTCTTGTTCGGCACCTCATCGACAATCTGCAGATACACACCGAGAGCAGACGATTGATTCTAATTAAACCTTTTTTGTCTCAATCATCGTCGCTCAGCTGGGTGGGTCACAGTTGAAGTAGGAGGGAGATATCTGTACATATGCGAACTGACCTGTTCCTTATAGTGGCTGTCGTAGTACCGACACTGGCCAAAGTGCTCGAACAGGAAGGTGGAATTGTCGTACGGCAGCCGGGGCACCATGTCGTTGCCGTAGACAAACCTGTGGTACCCAATCCGGTGCCCCCTCATGAGCTCCTGCATGAATTTCCCGAACTCCCCATCGCCGACTCTGGGCTGCCCGAACGTGTAGACGCCCTCGAGCCTCTCGAGCAGCTCTTTCTCACCGTGCAGCCCCAGGACCGCCGGGAAGAGCACTGCCAGCGCCCCGCCGAGGCTGTGCCCAGTGACGATGAACTTAGCGCGATTATCCTCACCCAGCAAAGCCCTCAGCTTCTCCCTCAGGAAATAGTATGCCGTAGGGAGGCGAGGATTGCCGCCAGCATTGTTACTGGACCCCGATGGGATCTCCTTCGGCCATCCCAGGCTCTTCTGTAGGCCTAGGGCTTTCATGAAGCCGCCATGGACCGTTCCCATCCCTGGGATCTTGTACCAGGAGATGTCGAAGTCGGAGCACCAGTCGTCTGAGTTGAATGGCTCGGTGCCTCTGAAAGCCACAACGATCGTGTCGCCATCGCGTAGCATGAAGGCCTGTGTCGTCGCTCTTTCCTGATACTCTGCATCAGCAAGACCGATCATCATCAGAGGTCAGAACTCGAATTACCATCCCAGCTTTCGTTGGGGAATGCTATTGTTTCGGCCGATCCTTAATTACCATTCCAGAAATCGTTGGAGCCCAGGAACTCCATCTGCGTAAAAAAAGGAAAAGAAAATCAGACTCAGCTGGGACGACGTACTGTTTTCTTCCTATTCGTGCGGTCTCTCGCCTCGATGAAAGCTCAACCGATTCCAGTATACGTACCTTCCAGTGCTCGGCGACCTTGGATTTAAGGTAAGCTTCATTCTCATAGGAAGCTTTGGAGGCCATCAGGGAGAGCTGTGCGTAGTAGTTCTCGTCCTCTGGACGGATATTTTCGTCGAAATCCACTCTCAAGTCCAGATTCCCGATGAACGACACAAAATCTGCAGAGGTAGTCGCTGGCATTACCGCCTTCCCTGCAACATAATTGTACCACGTTTGATGAAAAAGGTTAGAGATGCTAAGAGTGGTCTAGAGATCTCATGGACCATCAAGAACACCTGGGCGTTCTGTATACTTGATTCCATTCGACTGAGTTTTGTTTCTGCGTACCATGTACGCTTCTTCGTTTACTGCTCTTAGGATCTGAGGGTTATAGTGAAACGACGAAGCGTGAAAAGGAGGATCGAGAGGTACCGTACGAGATGTTTATGGATGGATTTTCTTCTCCCACCATAACCCTAATATATCTGGACAGTCCCGGTAAGCTCAAATTAAAAAATATATATTATTATTACAATAATTGTATTAGTAATATACATTATACACACACTTTGTTTTTTTTTTACATGTTTTATAGTACTTGTCCGTACACGCCTAGCTCTAACGCAACTTTGTGGGACATTTCTTCTCATTAAATTGCGGAGAAGGGGAAAAGTCGGACGAACAGAGACATGAGGCATAGTACAACTGTACGTGTGGTGTAGGATTTCAGTGAGTCAGTTACCTCGAAGGAGGTTCAGGAGAAGAGCTTTGAGCCCGCCGTTGATCCTCACGAGATTGAGCCACCGCTCGATCAGCGACCCGACCCACGACAGCGGTCCAGCCACGGAGAGCAGGAGCTTCTGCGTGACAAGGGAAACGAAGATGATCCACCTCCTCTCGAACAGCTCCTCCCTCTCCTCCGAGCAGTCGACGAACTCCCTCCGCTGTAAGCTGGGGGAGAAGAGCAAGCAGAGGAGGTTGAGGAAGCCCAGCTTCTCCGGCCTCAGTTGCAGGTAGCTGCTGGAGAAGCTCTTGTCACAGGAAGCCATTGTGTGGATGAATATGGAGCGGACAGGAGGAGCTAGGGCTGTCTTTTCTCCTTTTGCCTGTGGGCAGTTGGGGGGGACTTTACTGATTGAGTACTAGGTCGCCGGTATTTATAATAGATTATGACTTGGAGATCGTAGTTCAGCTGATCAACGTTTTGTTCAACATTCATCTTAATTTTAATAATTATAAATTAGAAATTTAATTTTTACCATAAAATATTATACATTTCTCAATTCCTACCGACTACGCGTTAAAAATTATGAGAGGGAGGACGTGCTGAGTGCGGGACCGACCAGCGTCAAACTGTCAACACGATGCACCGACGGCTATTCTACCTCGCCTCCCGACCATAATGCAAGAAAATTCTGCCGATGTAATCATCTTAACAACCTCACTGCACATAGTACGAGACTATTCAAACATGGCCCACTAAGCGTGGTCGAGTGGTTTCACACTCATCATCATAATAGAATGATTCGAATTCAAGTCTTACTTGGGGCGGGGAGCTCTTAACACCTTAAATAGGCCGACTTAGAACTATTCAGATTAGTCAGGTGGATAAAATCCATTTGAATACCGATAGTTTATACTAAAAAAAAAAAAGACTATTCAAACATGACAATACGTACCCACGGACCAAAAACAGTGGCTGCAATCTGACACAAAATGCGACTTAGTTACCGAATCGGAAGCAGCACCGTCCCTATTAATCTTCACAAATCGCTCCTCCCGACCTTTCCACCATTTTTCCTGCTCATTTTCCCGGCTTTCCTTCGCCGTCCGCTCGCATTCATACATGCTAGATTAGTCGCCACAACTATCATCGGGACCAAGAGCATTTCACCTTGCCCATTAATTTCTTTGCCCTCTCTTGGTAATTTGTAATCGGATGAATTTGTTTCCCTCGTCGTGGATTGACGAACGACAACATTTCGGGGAGGGGGTGGAATATGGTCAAGCGATGGTCGAGCAGATTAGACACGAACTCGATGATCTTCGGATTTAAGTAGGCATATGGTGCTCGTGCGAATATCTTAACCATCACACAGGACGGAAATGCAGCATTGTTTTCTTGTGATTGTGGTGACGTCTCGATCAATTTCTACGGTGCATTGATTTTATACATATGTATATATATTACTACTCACATTAGAGGCATTAGTGATCTCACTAGCCCGATGGGTGTATATGTAGCAATCGATAAATCCGATCATTGACGTAATGTTTTTTTTTTTTTTGCGTCAAATAGTGCTCTATCAGTAAGTCTACATTGAAAAACAAATGAGAAAGTGTTAGTTGTATACGGTGTTGAGTGCCATTGGCTCGAGCTCCTTTTGCAGGTCCAATAAAAATTGAACGTGTTACGGAAGAGCTCATCGTGCGGTCCAGTTACGCCAGAGCATTAAAGAGAAAATCCTTCCGTGGATAGTATGCATGAGTACCATGCAATTTCTCATAAGTTCAGTAAAAATGATTTCTTTTCTTCTTTTTCTTTTCGCATTTGGTCATCAAGCATAATCAGATCTGTCTCGAGATTGTCAGAATAAAAGCAAGTTTTCTTGGAACCACTCCTTTGATTGATTCACTGATTACTCGTTTTCCACGTGGGAATAAAGGTCCAAAAGAAAACGACAATGATGAATGGCTCGAAAATGAAGATGTGACACGGGCCAGTTAAAATAGCCGACAATCAATGAGCAAGAAAACATTACTCTCGTGCAAATCCCTTCATCCCATGAAACTGAGGACACCATTAAACTAATGAATTCTTTTAAAGCTATTGGGTCGGATGAATTGCCTACCTTATTCTATATATATGTATAAAAGATACAGAAACATTATAAAAGATGAATTCATCTCAACAACAGAATAATTTTTTTTGAAACATGTTACATGACAAAAGAATGGGACACAAGCTTGATCACTCTAATCCAAAAAAAAAAAGCGGATGCAAACCAATTTGGTGACGACTTTAGACCAATCGGTTTAACAGACGTGTGTTACAAGGTTATTTCTAAAATTCTTGCCGATAAATTAAATTAAAACCATTCTTAAATACATTCATTGCTCCCAATCAAACTGCATTTTTAGAAGATGGAAAGGGGATGGATGAAAGCATAATTCTTGATCAAGAAGTCATTTACAAGACGAACAGAACCATGCCAGAAAAGGGGTGGGTAGGACTTAAAGATAGATTTTTCTGATGACCTTGATAGGGTGGAGTGTAAAATTCATCCAACCCAGGCGCTTACCAACTTAGGATTCCATGAGAAGTTCATAATGAGAGGATCATGCAATTCATCACCACCCTCAGCTTTCTCTATTCTTCTCAGTGGCTCCACCCGCCAA
>CXYZ01009109.1:269735-302212 GCA_900006705.1 Sonneratia caseolaris | reverse complement strand
CCCCCCAACAGAGGTTTTTCCATTTTTTTTCCTAATCTCAGAGAGAACTGAGGCAGGATGACCCTCTATCACCCTATCTTTTCATTACTTCCACGGAAATCTTGTCTAGAATGCTTCATAAACATGATCCCTCAATCTGCTCAGAGGAATCGAGGTGTCTAGGAGTAACATTAGCCTTCATCACTTGATCTTATGATTTTAACAAGATCAATGCAAACTGATGCAATAAAATGTGCTGAAATTCTAATATTATTCTCGAATTGGAGTGGTCAGTCAATTAACTCCGATAAGTCTGGCATGTTCTTTGAAAAAAGAATCAGGGGAAGGACTAAAGAAGAACTTAAAAACAGTTTTCAGCATGGGCAAGCAAGCTAATTCAAGTAGTAAATATTTAGGGAACCCTCTTTTTAAAGAAAAAAGAAAGAAAGAAAAGAGTTGATCCTTTTGAATTCTTGACGAGATAAATTAAAAGGAAAACTAGCTTGCTAGAAGACTAAAACGCCTTCTTGGACTGGTAGGACTACACTAGATAAATCGATCTTGAATAGCATTCCATTATAATGTGAGTGCTTTCAAATACTCCTTGTATCGAACTGCTATAGAATTGACAGCTTGATTAGATGATTCTAGTAGGGCAAAATGGAAACTGGGAATTGATTTTACTCCCCAGCTAGCTGGGACTCAATCACGTAACCTATGCAATATGGTGGGCTGGGGCTGAGGCGAGCAAATGACGTCAAACAAAGCCATGCTGTCCAAAATGGCCTGGTCACTTACAACCGACTCTAATAGTCTTGCTGTCACTATGTTAAAAAAACAAACGCGGGAACTTCATGGTCCCGTTGGAAAGAAATAATATAAGATGTTCCTCATTCTGGAGGGGCCATTGGTCCTGTAAGGAATCTGTCTCTCAAGGATGCTGCAAAATGATAAAAGTGGGGACAGAATACAGAAGTCTAAATGGATTTGTATGTTTTGGATGAGGATGTTTTTTTCTCTTCAAGTTAATGAAGTTTGATTATTATTGATAAAAAAAAAAAAAAGGTATAGGGTGTCTCAATGTCTTCTTTTCCCTGCTGTACGTACGGTGAATGAACATAGCAATTATCAACAGAAGAAGAAGAAGAAGAATATTGTCTAAACTCCTCCATGATCAATACCTTGCACCGGGTGATGGTTTCATCATTTGATATGAGAAATTATTGGGTGGATTGAGGTATAGATGACGTAGCCAACTCCATTTATAGTTATATAACATTCACATATACCCATCAATACCGTCACTTGATCTCCACGGGACCCGAGTACATGATGCCCACTTGAGGGATACCGTTATGGATACGGTTTAAATTGAAAGTCCATCGGAGTAAGAAACATTACATTATCTACTCAGAGGTTTCCATTAATAACTTCAATCTACTTCGATAGGTTCTGTTCAGCTACATGTATTCTCACATTGTCCGTCAAACTGTAATAGTTGATTACGAAAGTTGTCCCGATAATATACAAACCCGCAAACAAACTGTTTGCTGCATTAGATTCTGCAGCTCCACCAATGAACTACCATATAGACAGGATTATCATCGGCTCGACGTAAGTAGTTGTTTCGATGTCGGAAGTGCACTCTTAAAGAAGATGCTTAGCAGTCAAATCTGCTTCTGCCAGTAATCAGAATCCCAAGCTGCCGGATAGAGATCTCTGGAGGATGCAGATGATGCAATCAGCGGCACACTGCTCGAAGAGCTCCCAACAGTCCTCTCACTCGGCTCCCCATCCTCCTCCTCTCCGCGTCCCATGAAGTGCCTCCTCATGGCTTCGAGTTTTTCACTGTCATCGCCAACGGAACTGTCTGGGACTGCTGCAGGCACGGCTTCATCACCTTCGAGCATTCTCACAACCGATGACATGGTGGGTCTAACTGATGGAGTTACGTTAATGCACCCAAGAGCTACCTCGATCATCACCATCACTTCATTCTTATTGAAGTCGGAGCCCAGTCTTGGATCAGTTGGGTCCATCACAGTCCCTCCCTTTCAAGCATGCATAGAAGAAAAAAACCAACCGTGATAAGAAATATCCCGACTCAAGATCCTATCCTATCCACATAAGAGAAATGCAAAGAGCAACAAGTAATAGATCATGGAGATTGGCGCGATCATAGACACCAGTACACGGTTTTAGTTTCTTTGCTCTTCAGTGAAATCATTTCGTATGAGCAGACCTAGCATACATACAAAGTACCAGCATTGCGCTGGAATATGGATGTTCGAGAGATCCGATCAGATTTATAGTATTATGCATCGCAATTTTCAATAATACTTTGTTGCACTTGCTTCAATCTTCCCCTGGCTATATAGGGGCCAGTGAACAGAAACCTTTATAGTAAAGAAATTGAAAAATAACGAGCTGTAATCCATTACGCAGCTAAGAAGATGTAAGCATTCCACCTTTGAGTTGATAATTGGTGTTGCTCCGAAGGCTAATAATTTCCAAGGCAACCATTCCGAAACTGTAAACATCCGCCTTTTCAGTAAGATAACCGTGCATTGCATAGTCTGGTGCCATGTGACCACTGAAAATTCAAGAATGTGATAAATAGTTAGTTGTCATCATGCCTAACTCGATCAGAATAGTAATATCAAGCAAAAGAAGGTGCAACTTATAATTAATTTTCAAGTAAAAATCAAGAAATTACTTTCTGCTTATCACATTGTGTTTTTATATGTTATAACTTCCAATGATAGTTCAGCATAACAGAGAATGAAGTGCCTCACTATGTTCCTGCAATTCTGGTGCTAATATGAGTGCAATCCTCATTGTCAAGTTTCGCCAAGCCAGAGTCAGAAATTTTAGGGTTGAGATTCTTGTCAAGTAGTATGTTGGTTGCTTTGATGTCTCTGTGTACAACCTTCAGCCGTGACTCTTCATGGAGGAATGTCAATCCTCTTGCAACATCAACACAGATCATGTGCCTTGTCCGGCAAGCCAACTCCAACTGATGTTCTTAGGGGCCTAACTTGAGAAATATATAAGGATTAGATGTTCACTGTGCAGATAAATGGGGAGAAGCTTCAATGGGCTAGCAGTTACCGAGTAAAGCTTGGGTGCGATTGTTATTTTCCAGGTATTCATACATGCACCAACAACAACTGATTCCCTTAAATACAACACCCAACAAGTTTTACTAGATGAGGGTGTTGAAGGCCGGAAATCACTCCAATCTCATTCAAGAATTCACGATTTCCTTGCTTTGATTTGTTAGACAGCTGCTTCACAGCGATCACTCTCCCATCTGGCAAAACTCCGTGCAAGTGAATTAGAAAATTTGTCGTACGTACAAAACAGCAACTTGATAGGCAAAATCTTTAAACGGGCTTAGGAAGCTGGTTCCATATCCCAAGACCCTGTGCACTGGACCAAAACCACCTTCTCCAATCTTATTAACATCGCTGAAATTGTTTGTGGCGACTTTAATTTGTCTCAAAGTAAAGAAACCAGTCTGCAACTGTAGACCCTCTAAATCTGGACAAAAACTGTCATTAGAAGCATAAATTGGCAATGGAAAAAATAAAAAAACTGAAGAAGACAAGTTACTCTTTGGCCAGAAGGAGAAGAAAAAATTTAAATAAAAAAAAAAGAAGAGCAAGACAAGCTGCTCAAGCTAAATCGGCATTCCTCCATAAACTAGAGGGAGAGATTCTGGAGGTCGGAGGACCAGATGGTCAGATGTCGACTGCAATGAATGTGACTATTTCGACTTTCCAACATCCAGAAATCGCCGGAAGCTCCAGCTCTGACGGAGGGCGCTGTCGGACTAGTGCTGCAAGTACAGAGAGGAAGGAGAAGGGTGGGACCTGATTTCAAATTTCGAAGAAACAAACTGACGGGCCTGTTTGAAATATTTGGCAATATTATCTTTGGCACGTGGAGCACCATCAGTGGATGAGTCCATTGCTGGCGCGGTGAGCTAAGCTCGCCTAAGAATCTCTGACTTTTTCTGCGCAAGCGGTGTTCTGCTGATTAATCTCTCGCCTCTCTTTACCGCAGGTGATGTATACACTCCTGGTCGTGCTCATTTATATCGATGACATATTTGTGTCATCATCGTGGTGCTTTGAAGGCTTATCTCTCTGACTGCTTCCGAGTTAAAGGACTTTGGTCTCTCTCTGCATGTATAATCTCCACGAAATGTACCGATTCGGCTCCATTTCTGCACTACTTTTCGAGCAAATATTGCAAGCACTCTCTTACTATATATGTAGTCAGATTTACTAGAAAATGAAGGGGGCCAAGAGGGGATGAGATGAGACTTAATTTGCACGAGCAAGCGTCTCAAATTCCCTCTCAGCTGAGTATATTCGCAGCCACGAGATGCAGACGTTGGTGCATATATACATGATGATCATGATGTCTATATATATATACATCATATATATATATATATCAAGTCAAATTTACCAAACATACTAAATGAATAGTTCATATGTATATGCATGCATGTGTAATATAATATATACACGTATATATATGTCAGAGATGCAATGCACTTAACATCGTGCTGATGTTGTTCTAAGTTCCTGCAGTGGAGATGACTACACAAGCTGGATCAATCCTGCCACTCGAATACATTATTTTATAATATATATATATATATATATATTAGAACAAAAATTATATATTATATTTCATTTCAATTGCCTCAGGCCTTTTGGTGTGTATATATATATATATCTGTGTGTGTGGGATCCGTGAGTGCTATTATACAAAATTTTTTGCATGGTATTTTACGAATCTTCTTGGATACAGTACCGCGCACCAATAGGGAAACGTTGGGATCTTGAGATCGCTGTAAGGTTAAAAAGGGTATTAAAAAAAGCTACTAAAATCTATCCATCAATTCTATCATCCAAAATGATGAATTTATAATTCACCATATAAACAAAATAGTTGAATTATAATAAAAATCTTATATATTTATTTTTTATGTTAAAATTCGATATATTTCAAAATTTATAACATACTTAAATGTTAATTTTAATGGTTTGTTGACGAGATATTTAACAGTATCACATGATATAACATATTAATAGAATCTTCGTCATATTATCATGTCACATTAGTCAAATTTTTCCACATTATCATGTTATGTCAACAACTTATCGCCACATCATTACGTGACAATAGTAAATAATAATCATGTCGACATACTATTAAAATTAGTAATTAAGTATGTTATAAGATAAAATAGTTATTTTCAAATGTACATAATTTAAATATAAAAAAAAAGTAAATATGGATGTACTTTGCTGTAATTATAAAAATAAAAAGGAAGTAGGAATATTGATCTTGAAATGATCATTACTAGTTCCACTCGGATCAATTCGCATCTGATGTTTTCCTAATGCGGGCAATATCAAAAGCATATCAACAAGATCAAGAGCTGCCATTTTTTGTGCTTACAGAGTTTAAAGCTGTAGAGCTCTTTTTATAGATCATGCCTTCCTTCACCGGTGCATGATAGCCCCTCCGTTATCCACCTGTTTTTATTCATTAGCAGTTGGATCAGGAAGAAAAAAAATGGTGAAAGATGGGACATTCAGAGCATTAAAGACCAATCCTTATTTAATATCTGTCAAGGAAATTGTAATTAATTTCCGAAACTTATGGGCAGGCAAACCTGAAGAATGGCCCATTTTGCAGTGCTTCTTCGGCCTGCCCGCTTCAGGTAAAAATTTGAAGGCAGTTCGCCATCGATTACAATTTGTTAAACATTCATCAGTCGGTCTCATGCCACATACTTATAGGAGGCTGCTGCTGCTGCTGCTGCTGCTGCTGTGTGTGCATCCATGTTTATGCAGTTCTGTTTGCAATTTTTGTCAGACAAAAGGGTGACGTCGCGATTCAGCAGCAATTCCTGTCTTCGCCATTTTTAGGCAATGATTCAATGGAGGAGACCTCGAGACTGGAGGCAAGACGGGACCACGCCTCAGTGCACCGTGACAATTCTCACCGTTAGGGATTTAATCTTGAGACTATAGCACCACCGACTAAGTCCGGTTTGAAACATCTCGCATTTCCTTATCTTAAATAGGATATTGAGTCATGTAAATAGATAAAATTTATAATTAAATAACATTACCTTTAAGTTGATTAATTAAATTCAAAATTAAATTAATAAAAATACTTTAAATTCCTAAATAGACATGAGAATAGAGACAATGCATGACTTATCTTTACATTAAATTTTGTTATCCCTGCTTCCACAAACGGGCCCCGTAACAGGCAGAGATAAGGGAAGCTTTGATTGATCCGAATTTTGGTTAATTAATTAATTGCCTGTCGTGGCGGGAAATTTTTTCTGACAAAGTGTACGCGTCAATCAATCTTCCTGGTGCGAAACAGGTTGTACTCCTTTGTTTGACTTCCCGATCAGTTGAGGACAACCCTAAGATGGTTTTCCGGTTCAATACCAGGTAAGATCTTCGATCAAACATAATAGCTAGTCGGAGGTGATCTGTCTATAGGAATTAAACTAAAAATGTAATTACATGAGTATTGGGCTGATCTGTAATATACAAAGTAGAAAGAGGGTCTAAAACCATCTACCCTCCATTGAGTAGGGAAACTTAATTGATAATGAATTAAGGCGAGGGTTTGCTCAACTACTGTGATACGACCAAGTAACTTCTATGCCAAAAACAGGAAGGGATGATGCAATTTATATAGATCGGTAAGTCATGAAAGGATGGTAGAGTAAAACACATTATCAGATCAGAAGGCGCACGGTCAAATTGACACATGGTTAATTCAGGCTTGCTTGTTTCGGTTCAAAACGAGGGGAAGAAAAGAGATTCTGAGCAGAGAGAAAGGTGGGGGAAAATGGTGGAGGGAACTGCTGCAGGTGGATGGCGATTGGGCCCATTGGGGACATCACACCATCGTCAACCCTCTCACTCGGGCTACCCTGATCCACCTCGATTGGCGTGCCATCTAGAGAGGGAAAAATGGTAAATAAATATTATCGGTGGCATTAAAAGATGGACGTTTATCGACCCAAAATTGGTTGGATCTGGCAGTGGTTCGGTATCACTGATTTTAAGTTAAGAAGACTTGTGAAAGTTCGGTCCGTATGACATTATTATTATCAAAAGTCTAACAAAGCTGCTAATCTAGGCTCAATTTGCATGACCCACTAAGGAAACATCAAATTACTCTAAGCAAACATATATATATATATATATGTTATGAACTGGAGAAATTTTTGTCTTATTTGATCCAAAAAATAGTTAAAAGTTTTTAAAATTATTTAATAGTAAAATAAATGAATCAGTTAACTAACTAATTAGTCCAACCACATAATAAAATAAAATTGGTGGAACGACTTACTTACCGGTCAAGTTGGAGTTGGGCTGTCTAAAGTGGTCTCTCCACTCGGCATGGCACATCTACACCCTCCGGCAGGTGTCGGCGCAATCCGGTCGGTCACCGCCGGACTTGGAGCCAATCAAATGGCTTCTTTCGCCTCTTCTTTGGCAGGAGGATGGAGAGAGAGAGAATGAAGAAGTTGTGGGATAAGGGGGCTTGCTTTCTGACAGGGCTCATGTGAAATGTGGGGCTTCCTCTCAGCCTTTTCCTATTCGAAAAATCAGAATATTGGACAATATTCAAGTAAAAGGAGAAAAGAAGAATAGCAAAACGAAATAATTTTCTCTAATTATAAACAAAATTAGTGAACCTAAAGTATCAATTTCCTTTTCAAGAGTGAGGAATTTCACTGGAAAATAAATAAATATAAACTTTTTAATCTAATATAATTGATCAGCCGCTCTCTCTGAAAGAATAATAAAAAAAAGAAGCAATCTGGTAGAGGGAATAGTACAGTATTGCTTAGCTTGCTTTAATGGAGAAGGGAGAGGTTCATGCACCTGCGCTCGGAATACTTTATATATAAATATATAATAATGAGTTTATTTCTGACCGAGCCTTTTGGGCAGTTTGAGGGTGTTAGGTAGTGTTAACAAATCGGTCATACTGAGGAGTTTATTCTCCTTGAATTTATAATTATGGCTCACCAATTATCCGAATATATAATATCATACATTAACGTGTATTATAATATGAATGATCTTTATATTTATTTTCCATTATGGCGTGAAGTGAAATCCATGACCATAAGCTGGTGTATGTGAATCCCCCTGGCATGCGGAGCCTTCTCTATATGTTGTATATGGTACAAGAACTTGTTAATTTAAATTGGGTTTAACTCAATAACATATAATCAGTGCAGAAATCACTAATTAGTGTACTTGTAAAAATAAATCAGAAAGGCTTGTTAATGACTCTGCCATTGATTTGAGATGACAAATTCCTCGTACCCTTCTGTGCTCCTGTCTCTCTCTTTCGCTTCTAAATCCACGATGAACCCATAAATCAAGAGATAGTATAATAAGTCATCGTGTTCATCATCATCGTGCAAGAGGAAAGGTTCTGATCTGATACTGCTGTGGCAAATCGATCTTGTACCCATATGTAAACGTTCTATTTTTAATGAATCGTAATACCCACACACATGCATACATACCATACCCACAGAGGAGACTTGATGGGTCCTCCCTCGAATTTGTACGACCGAACCCCGGTGACTTAACTTTTCATACACACTTTTTACTATGAGATGTATAATTAGTGTGAGAAAAGACAGACATCCTACACCAGCCTTGGTTCAGAAATGAGAGAGAATACGATTCTACATATATATGTGTATATGTATATATTTGCACTGGAATGCCTTTGTTTTGGAGTGGCGATCTAAGCCCTACAATGGAATATTTAGTTAGGTCCGCGTAATATGGCTCAATATGGAAGGACAAGACGAGGGGACATTTATAAACATTTTTCTTCTTTGGTACCGATCAACCAACCCGAATCGGATTGTTATATTTATATTCATTTGGACTTTCGTATATAAAGCCTCTCCACTTTCATTTCCTCGGGCCTCGACCGGTGAATTTCGATTCGATCCCCTTATCTCTTTCAGTCCATCAGAACCCACAGAAAAGCACTTCTCCCTTTCGGAACCAAAGCGAAGAAGAAGAAGAAGAAGAAGAAAAACCCTAAAGCTGAGTGTTCTTCACTTCAATCCCATTTCCGCCCCTCGAGCTCTCTTCCGAAGTCTCATATGGAATCTGACAACATGATGAAGCTATCACCAGATGATCACATGGAAGTCCTCACAATGCTCATGCAGATGGAGAAGCTCCCCGAGTTCACTGACTCCTCACAAGAGAGCGGCGACCTCCTCGCGCTGTCGCCGGAGGCCGCTTGCATCTCTCTCGACCTCTCCAGGAACCTGGGGCTTCCGCCCATGTCCCATTCCTCCTCCTCCTTCGGGAGTACCGTGCCCGCAGTCTCCGAGTCGCCTGGAGAGCCGCATCACCAGACCGGGTCGGGCGCACGAGCCTCACCTGCTCACTACGTCTCCGCCGGTGGCAGGAGGGGCGGCAGCGGCGGTGAAGGAGGGACCTCGATCGCGGAGATGAGGGAGGTAATATTCAGGATAGCGGCGATGCAGCCGATCCACATAGACCCAGAGGCCGTGAAGCCGCCGAAGCGGCGTAACGTGAGGATATCCAAGGACCCGCAGAGTGTGGCGGCCAGGCACCGGAGGGAGCGGATCAGCGAAAGGATAAGGATACTCCAGAGGCTCGTCCCGGGTGGCACCAAGATGGACACCGCCTCGATGCTCGATGAGGCCATCCACTACGTCAAGTTCCTGAAGAGGCAGGTGCAGAGCCTGGAGCAGGCCTCCTCCGGCCATAACAAGCCGATGCCAAACACGTTTAGCGGCGGCAGCTGCCTCGGGTTTCCGGTCGCTCACATGAACAACCCTCCTAATACTTAATTAATCTGATGTAAATTAGGTTCTTATTACATCCTATCAGTAATTTTCAATTATCCCAGTGATGATTTTTTACCTGTCTCTGGTTCACAATGGGACCCTGCAACTACATATAAGGGGGTCGTTGTATGTAATAATAACTGAGGTCCACTTGAATGGCGGGTTTGGTGAAGATATTTGCAGAAAAAAATGGAAACAAAAGTACCCTCCTGGAGAGTTTCTTCCTCCTCCTACTCTCCTTTCTCGGGCTCCTTCTCATGCTGCTGATTAACTAGCAAATGTATCAAACGTGGGGCCCCTAATTTGGCCAAAAAAATAGCATTATTAGTAGAAAGCTTTTAGCTGACTATGAAAGTTTTGGTGATTTAGACTCATTTTTTTATAAATTAATATATATTTAAAAATGATTGAATCTAACTAAAAATAAAATATTTTTAATATTAATTATTTTTATTTATAAAACTCGAATTTAAAATATTATTTATATTAAAAATATAACCAACTATTTTAACCAATCTACTTTCATTTGTATCTATAATCATTAAAATGGATTTGCCTTAGCTAAATAAATCAACTGCGGCGGCTCTGGGCTGATTAAAATAAGAACAAGCACCTAAATAATTTTTTTTTCAAATTTTATAAATTTAGAAAGTTTTCCGTTTGGAATATTTATTTTTAATGGACGGCTATTAAATCTAACAACTTATTAAGTTATTGAATAATTGAAAAATATATGGTGAGGCATAAGAGATCCCAATATCTTTATTATTTACCACTGCCAAGAAAAAAAGGTGTTAATTAGTTGGCATTTAGAGCACGAGAATGGCGATCGAGTTTCCATTATAAAATTTATGGCCAATTATATATTTGGATCTGGCTCGTGCATCGAGCTGACGAACTTGAGCCATCTATATATTTATGTCCGACAAAATCTTAAATCATATTATTCTATAGTGATATTATGAGAAAAATAATAATAATAAGATGCACCATGTTGTTGGACTCATTTTAGGACTCTTTTAAGTAACTCATAATCTCTCATTAACATGGACCATGGGAGATTGAATTTGATGCCGCGTATGTACGTCAGTGTCTGACTTTCAATTGTCAGATTCGGCTGAGCTGCAATTTGCACGTGTTTATGTTGGCAAATAAGAAAACTAGGATGTATTTATTTATTTCTGCACGCAGCGGTGAAATTAATTAATTAATTAATTAATTAATATAGGATAAAATCGATGGAAACCCTTCACGGGAAGTGGAGAGCAGAGTCGTACGCTAATCAAACTATATTTCACAGGATGCCTATTTTTATCCTCTGTCAACTTGCACCCACGGTTCGTTGCATCTGTGCTGTCACCACCTCTCTGTCCTCTGACTGACTGAGGGATGATGTTGGCCCAGCTCAGCTGCTGGTCCAAAGTAGCGTCGGGTAGTATCGTCGACACAGTTCGCCGGGAGGACCGTGCATTGCTTGATCTGTTCTTCTTCTTCTTCAGATTCATCTTCTTCTCCTGAGACATCGTGGACCTCGCCGACGGTTCGGAGCAGAGAATAGGTCTGCACTGAGAGCCTGTCTCTATTCTCCCTCGAGATGCAGGTAACGTGGGAGAGATTTAGTCTTCACTGGATCGATCAGGATCGAAGCCGAATGCGTTCAAATCCACGGGCTATAATAACATGTTGGGCCGAATCAATCTGCGAATATCTCGACCCATGCAGATCATCAATTTATGTTTCTAGCTGGGCTTTCCTATCTGAAAACCTAATGAGCAGAATTTGTTTTTTTCTTGGGAATAATTAATGCGTGATATTTGTAAATTCGACGATTTCTTTTTTTGGATCGGTTCAATATATCACTTATCCTTTGCACATTACCGAGCCCTCATGGATTAGTAATAATGCATACAGTACGAGCAACGAGCAATACGATTTGAGAAGAGAAGTCTTTGCGGTCAAAGATCGAGCATGGCAGATTTGCCTCCTCTCTCGATTTTACGTACTCAACCACCAGGCCGAACATATATGCGCCTGCGTAAGCGTTTCCATTCCCTCACTGTGAATTTCGCAGAGCTAACTTCTGCACGACAAAAGGGCAATAGCTTGATTAAGTTAATCCGTCACTGAGAGGAGGTGCAATTGTGTTTGAGCGGAAGGGCGTGAGACATATTCTTGGGGTCCATGACGACCGAGCAGACGATCCTCTTATGGAAATTGGGCCTCACCAGCTTCCCCAGGACGTAGGCCCTGGCCTTCACCAGGATCGTCAGCGTCAGCGGCACCGACTGGGCGCTGCTCAGGTCGGCTCCCCCTCCGTAGACCGGGATGTTGCTCCCCGTCAGCACCACCGCGATCGTCCTCTGACTCTTCCTCGACTGGTAAAACTTCATCATCTGGCCAATTTCATACACAAGCTTCGATAAAACATATCCGCAGATCAAATATTTGGTCTCAGCTAGAGGCTAATTGGGTCTAGAGGAAGATCAGGGGCATACGTTTCCGGTGGCGAGAGTGAGCTGAGAGTAGGAGATTTCGAGCAGCGAAGAGGAGACATGGACACCGAAGAAGGTCCCGGTATTTCGGAATGTGAGCCTCAGCGTGGAGTTCATGCTCACCATGCTCGTCGCCACCCCCGAGTAGTCCGCCCCTGCTTGCACCACGAACTTGTCGAACTTGATGGTCTGGACTAACAACGCAACACAATATCAGACAACAGTTCAACTTAGGATGGGCGCTTACGATGTATGATTTGTTTGATTCGTTGAAGCTGTCACCTTCATGGTGATCTTCGGCTTCTGGGGCCGGCTGGCAACCCACAGGATCAGGGCGAAGAACGAGAAGAGCACGAAGAACCCTGCGACGAACGCCGGGAAGTAGCACCGCCGGGGGATGAACCCCCCATCTCTACCGTCCCCGTCGAGGAGGCCCTCCTCCTCGATCGCATCGAACTCCTCTTTCCACGGCACTCCACGGCAGGACCCCCGGCGGCCGTGCTTGTTGTGCTTGACGGAGCCGGAGAAGCGGGTGGAGGAGGACCGGTGGGAGTGGGGGCCGAGCGAGGAATTCGAGTGGGAGCGGGGCGGAGACCCTGCAGGGCTGAGGGCGGCCGGGGTGGAGTGGTGGGATGAGTTGGTGGTGGTGGTGGTGGTCGCATCGTGCGAGTCTCGGGACGGGCTCTGGACGAAGTAGGCAGGCGGCGGGCGGCTACCCCGGGGCGGGGAGGAGCGGGGTGGCGAAGACTGTGTGAGGCTGCTCACCTCCGAGTCCGTCTTCAAGAGGTGGGCCGACATTGCCGTTTGCTCGGTGATCTACACCACCAAGGTGAAGTGATTGAGATGAAGTCAAGCAGGGATGACTCCGTGGGGGACAGGAGTGAGGGAGATGGAGTGACGCTCACATCAAGCTGACGGCTCCTCAAATTCGGCATTCTTTAATTGCATATTTTCGATAGGCTGAAAATATTAATGAATTATAATTAATTAAAATTTTAATATAATCACCTTTTCAAATACAAGTTTTATTCTTTGAAAACTTTTAACGAATTTTTTTATCTTAATGCTTTAAATAAAGTAATTATTTCGGTGGAAAAAAATAACAGCATCTAACAAGCAATTAACCATGATTAAATGATAAAGTTTTTTTTCTCATTTAAAAAGATTCAATGGACATGGATATGTGGATGAAGCACATAAGTTCTGCTCGTCATTTAGATAATATCGATACAGTTACAGTAAGAAAAAGAGGACAGACATTAATTCGAGCCATAGTATATACGATGATACTAACACATAGGGCCACGGTGACATGATCTCGCAAGTCAGTCGAGTAACTTGAACTGGTGTTCGACGGCAGCAAGAGGTTCGAGCATCGATCAATTGATAATTCATGTCGCTTGATCATCTCTCTTCCAGAGTGGTAAGTGGTAACCGGAGGTACTCTTGAAGTCGATGTTCCCGGGCTCGATGCTTTAACTTAAAGGCCTGATCTGGTTCGTTATTGTGCACCCACCGCTGCGAGTGCTTATCTGAAAACCCTAGCTACAGTCCACTCCTCTCATCAAGTAAGGACGACAGCCGCGCACACAGGCTGATTAAATATTTTTTGGCCGGCCAGATTCCCTTCCACCCCCACCCCCCCTGACACCCATTATCGATTGTGTCCATTTTAAGCTTTCGGAAGGCACGCTGCGCATTGTTTTCTTTATCGTTTCCCGCAGTGGTTTTTGTGAAGCGGTAATTAATGGAGGAAACATTGACAGACTGTGTCCCGCGACCAGCAACTGGATGTCTAGTAGATCATCTCGACTCATTGAAATGTAGAAAGTCTTTGGTGATATGCGATTAAGAAATAAGAATTATCAGAAGACGGAATCTAACGCTTCGATTTCGGTGCAGGCGATCCTGTTCTGTGCGCAGGCATCATCTTTCGTACGAGACCCACAAAACAAATGGCACGGATTTGGACGCATCTAGCTGTGATATTCGACCAAGATGGCCCAAGACTTCCCCCTCTTACAGCCGGATGGGTCCGAGGCTGGGGGGGGGGGGGGGGGGTTCCCNAGTTCCCGAACCCGATTGGCAGGTTGAAATTGGAAGGAAGTTATGCCACCTAACTCGATTTTATAGATCGGTCGATCCTGCTGCTCTATGGATCATTCTGGATCAGTCCCACTGACTAATCTGCCGAAGCCACTGTGGTGATCAGTGGTGATGGACATCAAATGATCCGATTTGCTTCGATGTGCGCCACGTACGTCACCTAATCCGGCAACTCGTGTGGTCTGGGATTATGTATAGTCCAAGACCGTGGTCAAGAAGGTGGACTGAGTCAATATTAGCGATCTGGGGCGGTGAAAGTGGACGATGTTCCGAGGTGCTGGACAAGGTTGAGTTTCAGGATCAGTGGTTCTATTCTAAAGTTCAGTAAGTCAGGATAATGAATCAACCTGTGAAAAATTACATCTTTTTTGTAACATAGATTATTTAACTCATAATAATCGAATACCTAATGCTTTACTTAATGAAATATACATCAAAATATCTCCAAATGTTTTCATACAATTTGTTACGCGTAGTAGGTCGGCAAGCATCACCTTAGATTCCTTGTCCATCTCTCCGCCCTAGTCCATTTGTAATCCCGCATCGCCTTGCCAACGCCAAATCTGATGCCTCATCAGCCTGGACCAGCTTGCTCGGATGAGGAACTGATCCCAGGAAGGAGCAGCACTGTCGCCTTGCCTCATCCGGCACCAGCTTCTCCTTCATGGTTATTCACGTTCGAGCACATCTTGGTCACCGATGTTGTACTGGCACGGACAATTTTCGAAATGCTAGGCGGATGGTCAGCTGCATATGAAGTTCCATCAACTTGAGACGAGTACCACGGAAAAAGGGATTTGATTCGACTGTATCGTCCTCAAATCAGAGCTATAAAGTTATGGACTTGATAGTCGCTGGTGGAATCCGGTTTGCCTATTGTCCTCCCCCAGATCTGATGTATCGTGTGACAGGTTAACCAAAAACCAAGCGTTCATGGGCCTGGAGGGCTCTGAAAAGGATGGGCCATTGGTCCGCCAATGTCAGTGAGCACTGAGCCGAACTGCCCACGTAAATGTCTGTGTCTTCTACTACTAACTAGGGCCCGGGGGCTACTTAGTGCACGCTGGTGTATTCATATATATATATATATATATATATATATAAAGGAAGTATCAAGTGCGGTCTGAGTAACCTGGTTTCGTGTTAGGTCTGTAACAATTACTTGTAAACTGTGCTAATCATATACTATCTCTCTCTTCTTCTTTTTTCCCATTTACGAGAATATGAATCTGAGAATTTGCCGAGGGAGAGAGACCGGACGAGAACGAGTTCAACTGTGTCGGTTGACTAGGGACTTGTTTCGTTGATGAGGATGTTTCTTTCTCATGGCTTGCATGGTCATCACTGTGACAGAAACGATCTGGTTCGAGGAAGGAGGACGGGTTGAGTAGTGAATCGAATGATACGAGCAGCGTGCTCGCCTGAATCCCCAGTTACAGCGAGGCCCTTTCTATCGGTTCCCCCAATCGATGCCAACGTAAGCCCGGCGAAAAGCCAATCGGCAACGCATCACTGGGCGTTGCATCTTAATACGAAAACCCCGAGAAAGTAAGATTCGAACCACATGGAAGAAGAGTTACTGGCGAGTTTTCAGAACGATCCGTGGACCGATGGATCTGTGGCCTTTTCAGGGAAAACACGGAACTGAGGTACAGCGAAGGATCTGCAGGACTGAAAACAACCCGGCGAATTACATTCAGGTCTGCATTTATTGCTCGGCTGGCTGGTCAGCATAATGATTATGCAGAGAGAAAAGAATTGATTGAAGGCAACCTCACCCATTCCTTGCTGCATTTCGTACGAGAACTTGCAGCTCCTCGGCGCGTGGATCGTCCGATTCGACTTCAATTTCCAGAACACGATTTACAATTCGTAACACAGGCCCCATCTGCCCGGGCTTCGAAAATCTGTGGTTTCGGCTCCTCCGACTGTCGGGTAGCATACGGACTGCTCCCTTTTTACCCATCTTGAAAGTGACAGGCAAGCGTAAGCATACGGTAAGAATAGTGACCGTGGGACAGAAGCGAATCTCATGGGAAAAAGATGCCATGATCGGCCGACTCGTATGGTGATTCTGTCTTATCCCTCTCTGTTAAACATGAGGAGACTACGTTTCGGATGAACAGGAAGTTGGAATAAGGTGCCAAGTAAATAAATGGTCCGAGTTGGTTCTACAGTCTGCAGCTCATAATGATCCATCCAGCTTTGGAGAAAGAAATGAATGCTTCTTGTAGGAGGACATCGTTTTCTCAATTGCACGAAGAAAAGAACGAAAAACAAAAACCCTAACAATTGCCCTCACTTTACTACCTTGCAAATGAGTGTATTGGGAGAGATTATTGGAATTCCCATCAATGTCTCATCTTCCCTTTTATTTTTATTTTTCCATTCTTTCTACTTCCCATAAGCTAAGTGATATTTCTCTTTGTAATTGGATGAAAAAACTAAAATAGAGGCATGGGGATCTCAATCTCAATCACCCAACAGGAAAGGACCACCTCTTTTAATGTCCCAGAGTATAAATATGTTTGCACGAAGATGCGAGTTCTGCATTAACTGTCGTCGCCCATGGATTGTGAAAGCCTCTCGTTTCAAGAAGAAAGCTCCTCTCTCTCCCCCTCCTTAGTATGTGGGACTCACAGCCCATTTCCAGAGCAGGGACCCCAATCCCTCTGATCCAACACCCAACTACTCATCATAGCAAATTCATACATAATAACGCATTTATACAGCAGTACACCTGGATGGTGTAACAATCTTTGCTAAAGTTGACTTCTTTTTACGTGGAGCGAGAACCGCTTTAATAATGATGAGACACAATCTGGGTGGGCAGGATCTTAAATTCACCGGAGGTATATCGGCAATGCTTGAATTCGGAAAAAAAAAATGAAAATTTATGCACTGATGGTATGGTGCTTACACATGGAAAGCTCCAACTGCACATTGAGAATTTCAACCATTCCACAGGAAGTACAAAAAAGAGGTGGAAAAGAAAGGGAAAAGAAAGGAAAATAAAATGAATACAAACACATATTGCCATACAATTGAGGTCCCAGTGCCAGGTTCAGGATAAGGTATTATTTTTGTCAAATAAATGCTAGAAAAATTTACCGTGTAACAGATTTGAATTTCTTTACAGCTTCTCTTCCATCGGTTCTTCATGGCTACTCCCTGTCTCGTTCACCTGCACCGCGTTTTCGTGTTTCTCTCTGCTGCTATCATCACCAGATTCCTTTACGGACTGCTCAGTCAGTTCGACTCTTGAACTACTACTAATTTGGTGCAAGTGTACCGTGTCCCTTGCCGCTCTCCGTTCCTGAAACAAACCGCCCAGATACATTAGAACTGAGATACAACAACAGATGGAAATGGAGGGTAGCTATGCACTGGCGGTCAGATAGCTTGTCCATGACGGCCCTACAATGAAGAACCAAATAAAAGAACAAGCAACTAGTTCAACAATCAAACATTTACGCTAAAAAAATGAACCGTGTTTCCATTTGTCATATCTTTGGAAACTTGATCTGATCAATACTGTATTCTTGATTGGTACAAGTATCATTCCCCCTATTTTGATTGCTTACATAAGTCTGGCCGTAAAAGCTAATGAAATGCAGAACCGAATTACCACTCACATCTTTGAAAGGGGACTCCTCAGCTTCGAGCATGTGAACAATATGGCCCATTTTCGGCCGCTTCTGTGCAGTAGGATCTACACAACGTAGAGCAACGAGGAGTACCCTCTTCAGTGACCTTGACGCAGGCTTCTCGGGCAACTTGGGGTCTAAGACCCCCTCAGGATTCTTTTCTGTAACTAATTTCTTCAGCCAATCCACTAAGTTCACCTAGAAAAAAAAAGGTTCAATCTCAATTAGAGCAGACATCAATAAACAGCCACAAGTTATATGAGAAATCATATTTACCTCCTCAGGAGGTCGACTGTAATTAACAGGGTTTCTCCCAGAAATGATCTCCATGATCAATATTCCAAAACTGTACACATCACTCCGTTCATTTAACATCCCTGTACTTGCATATTCGGGAGCTACATAGCTGCATAGCCAAGAAATAGAAAAGCATTTTGTCAATCTCGATTGGTCCTCAGACAGACAGAGGTAGAGTTAAGAGAGATACTTGGGTGTTATACTGACCCAAATGTTCCCATGACACGGGTTGTGATGTAGCTACTATCAGAACAGAGGAGCTTTGCAAGGCCAAAGTCTGAGACCTTAGGATTCCACTGCTTGTCAAGCAATATGTTACTTGACTTAATATCCCGGTGAACCACTTTGGGCTCAAGCCCTTCGTGAAGGTAAGTTAACCTGAACAGAGAATGAACCACAATTCCAATTGAGCACATGTATGGGAGCTGTTTTATTTGAATGTGAACATCCAAGTAGTTGATATACAGACCCTTTTGCAGTTCCAAGTATAATTTTCATTCGAATTTCCCAGGTAAGAGGGCTTTGAGGCCCTACGTCTCCATGAAGCCACTGTTCTAAGTTTCCATTATTCACATACTCGTATACGAGCATCCTACATCAATGAATCAAAGCACATTAACTATGATGAAAAAAATTAGACCTTCCTTCAAAATACTTAAATGACCAAGCAATCTCTATCAGTTCCGGGTAGGCAAACTCTGTATTGTATTAGTACAGCATAATCTCCATGTCATATGTGTACCTGTGAGCTCCTTCAGCACAATACCCAAGAAGTCGTACTAAGTTCTTATGCCGGACTCGTCCAATGGCTTCAACTTCAACTTTGAATTCCCTTTCTGCTTGCCCCCTAAAGTATATCAGTGTCCAATATCTCGCTCAGATTATAATTTCAAATATAAACTTCTGAAATTTATTGCAAAGATATTGAAGCAAAGAGCCAAACATAATTTGCCCATATAATGGAGAATGTGAAATAGAGTGCGAAATAATCTGACCGGTTATTGAGCAAGTTCTTGACAGCCACCTGAGTGTTGTCCCCGAGCAGACCATAGTACACAATTCCATATCCGCCTTCCCCTATCACATTATCATCAGCAAAACCATTCGTGCAGTCCTCGAGCTCTCTCAGGGTGTACCAATGGCCCCACCCCAGATGGGAAACCTCCGGCACCACTGACTGTCGATTGTACCATAGCAAATGCATTGTGTAAGGACACATTGCAGGGTGCAAATGTCATAACCAAGAGCATCTACTGCTTTATCACAGCGCAATCAACCGCAGTAATATTTTTACCATGTTAAGACTCCATACAGTACTACTTTTTTAGGTGAACACCGGCTAATATCAAGAAAATCAATGGCCCGCCACATTGAGGTTGAATCCGGTATAGTTCCACGTTAGTATTCCTCATGAGAATTATCTCGTATTCTGTATCGTATATTTTGACCCAATTATTCTGGATATATGCATGCAGTCAATTAAATTAATATCTGTTTCCTAAAATAATATATAATAACAAGGAATCCTTTAAAAAAAAAATTCCTGCAAAAATATACTACGACCGACACATAGAAGTAGAAGGAATTCTGGAAATGTAAAAGAAAACACGACCACCTGTCCTGGCTGGTCGCCACCGCCGCTCCTGGGGGCCTCGCCGCTGCCGTGGGAGGAGGAGCCGCCGCAGTAGCGGTCTTGGTAGGCAATACGATGGTCCTTGCCAATCTCAATGTGGATCCTGTTGTATCCAACGAGGCCCTCCTCCTCCGGCAGGGGGTCGGGTGGGTCCGGGAAGAGCTGATTGGGCTGGACCTGGTTCTGGTGGATTTGGATTTCCTGGATCTCCTTGGACACCGCCGGGATGGTGGGCTTGGTGCTGCTGCCTCCCTTGGTGGCCTTAGACCTCCGGGAGGCGAGCCACAGGGAGAAGAAGAAGAGGACGAGGACGATTGCGGCCCCAACGCAGATACCCACCACCGCCCACAGGTGGAGCCCGAATATCGAGGTCGTCCCGGAGAGCCCGTCACTCATCTCCTTCCTCCACTTAGAACAGCAACAAGAATCAGCTCCGCTTAGTCCCGAAGCAGATGCTTATGTAGATCAGTGGAAAGTGGAGAAGCGCAGGTGAAAGGGGAAGGAGAGAGCCTGAAAGGGAAGTAGAGCTGTAGAGGCTGTAGTAGGAAAGCTGTCATTGATGGAGACTTTTTGCGCCGTGGAGCCCAGCGGGGCCCTTTTCACTTATCTATTATTTACTGTGTCGTATTTAACAAATACATATACATATATATATATATAGACTCCGTATGTATATATATATATATATATGTAGAATTATATAATAATTTTTGGGATTTTCATTCACTATTTATTTAAATAATATTCGGAATGATTCTTCTTAGTGGGGTAGCTAGCGGCAATCCAAAATACTAATTATTATTTTAATTTTATAGGGTGAAAAAAACTTAATTATCATTCATTTTTATGATTTAATATCCCAGTTGTAATGTCCAGTGGTAAAATTTACCATGATTATATACTGCCTCGGTTAATATATTACAATATCATTAATTAGCATCCTTATATCCAAAATGCACCCAACTATATAATTAATTTTAAAATTATTTTATGTATAATTATCAATTTTTAGTATCAGTTTTCTTTTTTTTTTTTCAAATGCCACAATTTCACATTCTTAATTTATGACTGGGGCGAAATTTTACTAAAATTAAAAGTGATTTTTTTAATAATCTGGCAGTAATATATGATAAACTAATAAAGCATGTTATAATAAATTTCTCTCTTTATTTATTTATTTTTTAAAAAAAATCTTCTGAAAGCCGTTAGCTCAACTGCTCGAGAGATGGAGAGAACGCGGGGCGGCGGGGGTGGAAGTGGACATCATCGGATTCTTCTTTTTGCTCGTGGCCGAGGGCTTTGAGTGAGAATCCCCCGCTTAATTATTATGTGTTTGGGCAATCGATGACTCGGCTACCCTTTTTAAGTAAAAGTCATCACCCTGTTGACTAATTAGCATCTTAATTGCTCAAGAGCCCCGGCTTCAAGACCACAATAAATCTGAGCCAGAGAACAGCCTGACCGATCAGTAACTGATCGATTTGTCAACGGCCTGTGACAGAGAAAAATTGGTCTTACAGAGCTATGGCCTTCATATGATCTGATGTCTAATCCCGTCGTCCATTTTAACCGAAGCGCTTTTTCCAAGTGGACGAGAAGTGTCAGCTTGAAATGAGGACATTCATCACAGGATTCAGTAGCAGTTCCAGCAAGTTATACAGCAACTCTAGCAGACCTATATGGAGACAGTTTACTGATAGGTCACCGTTCAAAATTGAAAAGATTAGCACCATTGTCGTTGTTGATTTTATCCTCGACACCTAATATGCATTAGGAACAAATTCCAGAAGGGATTATAAAAAAGGGGGGGTGCAAGCTACAATTTGGAATTTATTGGCCAATCGTCGGAAGAGTAAATTAGCAGTTCTAAAATCGAAACAGAAGATGGCAACACTGAAACTTTAAATTAGGTGCCATGCTGAGTGCTGACCTGCGTAAATAAATCAGAAGCAGCTCCTCCAACTTGATGGAATTATCACCTGCAAAGTTTCTCCGCTCTGTTCTCTGATTACTGCTTTGGATCGGGCATAACTGAGGACATTTATTGCTGTCATACCGACTTCACTGCAACTCCCCAACAGGTGCCTCGTTGAGCCACAGAAAATGAATGAAGTCGTAAAGTTTGGCACTAACGCTGACCTGGTCAGTGCGGGGAAGCAAAATCAGTATCCTAATGCTAAACGAAGATTTTGGCTGAGGGATGATCAGAAAAGTTTAAAAGACAGGAAGAACGCGTTGAGGTCCAAACCTTGTAAGGTGTTGGGTTGAGCTTCCTCATGTGGTCAGGTCGCATTTGTTCAAGCTGCATGATACAACGATTTCTGATGTCTTTAAGGGAAGGTAACTCCTCTCTTTGTTTTCCTGCATCAAATCCAAGGGAAGCTAAGCTTGATCCACAAGTTTCAGGATCCTTCATACACATCAGTCATAATGCATCCCACGAGAAACATCAAAGATGGCTCGATCAAGTTGTAGAAAATAAAGTGCATAAGTTTTCACATGCTAGTTGCAGATGAAGGGCCTTCATAAGAAAGTAGGTAAATACCGGTGATAACAGAGTGCAGAAAAGTAATAGCCCAAAAATATCCCACCTGAGGCCCCAGGCCAATAACGCTTGAGTAGCTCTTCGACATGCTGTGGCACAACATATGCTCTCTTCGACTCATTAAAAGGGTGACGACAGAGGATTCTCTCACCCACCTGCAAAATTCAGAGGACAGATCAAGTCCCCCTTAACAGCTCCTCATAGTTAGACAAAATGGAATATTCAGGCTCTGGAATAAATAAAGACTGAACAGTCATGTGCCTTTGGAGAAGGTTCATTTTCACCAGTCATTATATCCACCAGAGGGTAGCCCTCTTTCCCATACAATCTGTAACTTCGCTTTTTACAGGGAATAGATACCTGTGATGAGAATGGGGGGTGGGGGGTGGGGGGTGGTGTGGGAAAGATGAGACAAGGATTAAAATATGTTACGTGAATTGATTCAAAAAATTCAATGTATATGGAAGTACAATATCTTAAGTCTTAGATGATACCTTCGAAACATCTTCTGACAGTTTGATTCGAGGCTGGTTATTTATCTCGACAAGCTTGAAGACACAGCCTAGAGCGGCTTGAGCATAACAAGTAACCAGACACGTACCAATTCCAAATGCATCAACCTCATGACACTGTATGGAAATAAGACAGATTTAGATCAACAATATACTTCTTTGGAACGAAAATGATCAGATAAACTACCTGCTTGTTCAGTGCGTCTAATGTTTCCTCATTAAGATCATTACTAGCAGTTATAGTCATCTTCGCAAAGCCAGCCACACCAAATTCTTTCTCGATCTTGCAAAAGAATTTACGAGCCTCACAGGACAAATATGCTAGATCACCAGAGTCCAATCTAATACCTGTTGCTTTATATCTAGAGAGAATTATATAATATAAGAAGAATGAAACATAAGTTCAGAAGCCAAAAAAACGAAAAGAATCTGAAGTGAACTCACTTATCCACCTCTGATCTAGTTTCTTGCTGGTTGAAGAAAAAGCAATGTTCACCATGCCAGGATATTACAGAATACTATATAGATACCCATACAGTTTGTATATGATCTATGGTAAGAAGACAATGCACAAGCAATGGGATTATATCATCAAGTAAAAATGCCCATGATTGCATACCCTAATTCATGGAGAGCCAAAGCAACAGCACAAAAGTTGGGAATTCCACTTCTTACAACCTGGAAAAACAGTGACCAAATTTACCCAATGATCAATAAGGTGACTGAAGTATGAGATACAATGAAGGAGAAACCAAGTACTTATGAGTATGAATTAAGTTTTGAGGGAAAAATGCTATTGATTAGTTAAAAAACTAAAGCATCAAAGTCACACCCAAGAATCAGCTGTTACATACATGAAAGAAAGTTAACAAAAAAAAAAAAAGAAACAGGACATAAGCACAGTAAAAAGAGGACCAAGAATGGTGGTCAACTTTAAGGTTTAATTCTGATGAAGCACCCCGATAAAATTTATACATATTAGAGATGCAAAGGAGATTCTTTCACTAGTTTACAAGTTCACTTACATCATATGTGTCGACAAGAGCTAGAAAGTTATTAGGAAATGCCAAGGCATAAGATGTGAAAGCTGCTAGCTCACTTTGATTTGTCTCACCAAAGATGCCAGACAACAATTTCGACCACTGCAAAAGATAAATCATTAAAGCAAGGAAAGATGGAGAAGATGTGGCGAGTGGAAGAACAATAATTTCATATGATGAAGCAACATGTTAGCGTTACAATGAAACCATCTTCTAAAGAGAATATTTCCCAGCCCAAGTTCCAAAGTACCTGAATTTTATTCAACCATGACTGGACAAGACCGACAAAATCCTCACATTTCGTTGAGCCATCAAAACTGCACAGTGATTTATCGACAATTTCATTGGGACTCTGCAACTCATTAGATAGATTGGGCAACTAAGTTTAGTCTGGGCATCATACAAACTGATGTGCAAAGTATATAAAAGGGAAAAAAACCGCCCAGATTTCTTGGAGAAGCATTTAATAAAATAACAAAGTCAGGAAAACAAAACTAGGTGACTAGGAAAAGGAACTTTATTATCTTGAGTTGCCTCATAGAGAAAGAAGACAACAAAAATACGTGAACAGCTCATGAAACTACCTACCATAAATGAACTGACAAAGGCATGTGAATGCGTTCCACGAAGTGGTATCCCAAATAACTTTCCAGCGGCAACATTACTGTCAATCCAAGAAAATAACTTTTCTGCATCAGTCTGTAGATAGTAATATCTACCCATGGAAGTAGCAGAAAGGAGCTTATGAACCTCATTGTAAAGTGCAGACTCAAAAGCAAATCCTTGTATCTAATTGGGGAAATGAACCTTAAATTATGTTTTTAGAGTGGTTAAAAGGGAAAACCCATCTGGGATAAGGTTTAACCCCTACGGGGTATTAAACAGTACCTGGAGATATATGACCAAAAAAAACACTGCTAAGGAAAAAAAATGCAGTCAAAATTCCAGATCAAAGTTTTGGATTTAATTTACCTTGTTGCATCAAATCCACCTATATAGCAGTACTTGGATGCTCCTATGCCACCATCAGGTCCCTATGCGAATAACTGTTATATCTTTCTGATAAATATGCGTATTCAAGAAGAAAACAAATTTGAAGAGGAAGGCATCAATAACCTGCGCATGACGAAGCCCAAACTCAAGTAGAAGTTTAGATTTTCCAGCAACAAATCTATGCTTTGCAGCATTTGTAGTTACTAGTGATGCATAATTTACAAGATTGATAAATGGAGTCTCAAGCAATTGAACAACCTATAAGAATAATACATAAGCATGAATTAAAACGAGGCACACACACAAATCCTTAAGAGACTTCAGTCTAAACCTGAAGCATAAAGACATACTGAAATCCAAACTGGAACAAATATCCTTCCATATAATGTTTTAAGACACACTCACAGCAACCGGCCCTTCAACCCTCAGCAGAGGGACCTTTGGGAAAACAACAGATCCTTCTGAAATAGCATACACTTCGACATCAGAACAATCAATACCTCTAAGGTACTCGAAGAAGTCGTCCTATAAATATCAGGAGAAACCAATTAGCAAACCCACAAGCTTAGCATTGGATTCAAGGTTAATCATTTTTGGTATTATCTCATACCAAAATCTAACAAAACAACCCGGAAACTTATCCTCACTCTGCTTCAGATAAGTCAAAGCACATAAGCTTCCCAGGAATGAGCAATAAAACATATATGACATGATTACTTCTATGCAAGCAATAAAAAGAAAGCTTCTCGACAAATTAAGTAGAAAAACCAATGAAATGGTTGACAGAGTAAAAATAATCATTTAAATTTCGAATTTAATTCTCAAGTAAAGGCATCGTAGTATGTTCAATATTGCTCGTTGAGCCAGCTACATTGTATAGTTATGAACTAACAAGAATCAGAAAATAAGGAAGAATTGTATGCGTGTGATAGCCGTAGTCCTAGGTTGTTCGATAGACTGGTAATCATGTTTGGGATATATAAAGAAGTGGGTGGTGACTCCAAATTGCCAAAATTGGCCTGCATCAAGACAGTGCGAATTTCTTTTTCTAAAGTAATCAAACACAACTCAAGGATTGCTTTTGCTATTCTTATTTACTGTTGAGATCTAAGGCCCCTGAAAGACCTTTCCCACCCTGTTGTTTCTTCGTACAAACAAATTATTTGGGTAAAGAATGGTGTGAATTACAGGTAAGGGAGTATTTTACCTCGCATGAAGGAGGCAAGGTCTCCCTAATGAAGGAAATATCATCCTCTGTAAATTTGAAGCTGGCTATAAATCTTATACATTCCTCTAGACCAGCAAAAACTGTATATTCTCCGCCAAAAGGGTTCTTCCGGAAGTATAATTCAAACCTGTGGCAAATCACTGTACATTAAAAAGTAAAAGAAGTAAAAAAAAAAAAAGCTTCTCCACCAAGTAGTAAGATTATCAGACCTTTGAACAGAACTTGTGGGGACATTCCTTTTAACAGAAGGCACCAGCGCCCAAAGAAAGGACAACAGAACAATCATGAATATGATAGACACATGATTCCTCACCGAAAAAAGTGGAAGATTCTGACGCGACAACGAAGAAAACATAAAAAACTGCAGTCATGAAACATGGCTGAAGAAGTAGATTAATTTCAGATATTCCCTTCGCTAAACACAAGCAACATTTATGATTTCATAGGTGGGGGGAAATGCATTTTCGAACTTGCTGCTACTGCATTCAATAGGTAAAATGGGTGAAAAAAAGTATCCGAACGGAAACGATTCTTCGTATCTCCATTTGGAATTGCTGATTTGCCAACGTAAATCAATGAAGAGTGAAACAACCCTCCGCCTAATGGGCAAGGGACAAGTAGAGTCCACCAAATTTCCAGGCGATAATCCATTTTTTTTGCTCAATCAAAAAGAACCAATCAGCAGTCAGCTCATTCATCCCTTGCTAATCTGAGAATCGAAGGGAAACCACAATTCATCGACACGGATACACGACCAGGTGGCGAAGAATTACAAGACGAGATAGGACTCACACGGCGCGCTCCTGGTGCTTCCCGGCCTTCCAGTAGGCGTATGACATGGTGAACTGGTAGAGATCCGTGAGAAGGGGCGTCACCATCGGGTTGGTCGGCCCTGGGACCTCCGGCACCGGGCCGGGGCCATTGGACGGCGAATTCGACTTGGACTTGCCCTTCATTGTACCTTAACAGATAAGACTCCTCCCTAGGGATTTTGCTTCCTCTGGTTATTCAAAGCTCCCTCTCGATACCCGATAATTTAATGGAAAGAGATATCATTCCAATTCCACTTCAACTTCAACGAGTACATACTTATCGGAAAGAAAAATCAGCGAGTTACCATAAACAGAATCATGGTGTATCACTCATCCAACTGCATCGGCGATAATCTTCCTTCCACTAGTGAGCAGCTAACCAATCAAGAACTCAATAAACAGCACACAGCCGACAATCACACATGGAAGGAGGGAAGCCAGTGACTTATATGAATTTCTTCTTCCTGCTATAAACAGTCCAGTGACCACGCTTACGGATTCTCAAGGACCAATTATTCCATATACCCTGCGAGAAGCGAGAGAGGGCCACAAGTGGCAAGGTCGCCCACTTTTTGCTAGCGTCCACGAGTTCCTTCCTCCGGGACACAGTTTTATCATTATCCAATTAAATCGATCTAATTGGACTTTCCATTTTTATTTTCTAATTTTTTTTTAAAAAAGAAGTCTTTCCTTGTCAAATTTCCAGGTTTTTACGGGCATTCTCCGGCCCCTGAGCTCCTGGTGTCCCTCGCACCTATAGACAAACTGGAACTGGAGTTTGCGTGTATGCAGGGGAACAACATTACCATGAAGTCTCGAATCCCAGCAATAGATAAAATCCATCAAACTTCCATGACAAAAGAGACAAGCAAATTTAAGCATGAGAAACTTAGATGAAGGTAGCATGTATCGGCCCATATTGCCCTGCGAATGAATCTACTGAGCAGCTGTAGGAGAAAACTTCAGGATATAGTAATATATCTGGTCGAATCGGGGCTCCTTCATTTCCTGGTCTGGGCTAGCGTTTTCCTCCCTTCAGTTCTTCAGACACAGTTTGCAGTTCTCAGGCGCTGATGGCCTTCCGCTTGCAAATGGGGCACACGTTCTTCTGGAGAAGCCACAGCTTGATGCAATCCAGATGGAACTCATGTTTGCAGTCCAATTTCACAAGATTGTCTCCGTCGACATACTCTTCCTGCAGTTCCGGAAAATACAGAAAACCAAGAAGAAGATGATGACGATGGATGGGGGCTGAGAACAAAATTCCCAGCTAGGGCTAGCCCATATCTCCTGCATATTCTAGCGGTTCAGCATCACGACTACACAAGTCTATGCCTCCTGGTTATGCGAGAAGAAGCTTGATTTTCTTCAGGAGGACAATATATAAAGGACATGAAACCGGATATATATATATATATATATATATTCTTACCTGGCAAATGCAGCACTTCTCAACCATTTCAGTAGGAGGACCAGTGTTGAGGAATTGAAACTGGCGATCAGTCACATACGAGGAGATTTTTTCTTCACTCAATCCAGTGGAGACAGTTCCAATGCGCTCTTGCAGTGCCAGCAGTTGCTAAATTTCCACAAAGAATAGGGCTTTTACTAATCTGTGCAGTCCACGAGAAATCGGATGCAATCGAGAGAAACGCTCCTGGGGTTTTATTTACCTCATAAGTCATGTTGTCAATATCGATATGCAGATGTCCATTCTCATCTTCTTGCACCAACAGCATTTCCTATCATATACAAGCGGTGTGATATATGATCTCCGAGCAAGATAAAACGTCCAACAATGAGATCAAAGAAAGAACAGACTTGAGGAACTTACCCAGGAAAACCCTAGTAATTCGACAAATAATTTAGTACAACTAATTTACCTAAGTATATATGTCTTACCTCCGTAGGCATTGTACCGCTTCTATATGCATCTGCCATGGCATCGTGAACCTGTGGCAAATCAAAAGGTTGAATCACACCATGAGCAGACCTAAATTCTTTAGCCAAGACATAAGAGTCACAGGTGTGTATATGGGACAATTAATGCAGACGCACTAATTAAATTAGGCACACGTGTCCAATTATAACGAATACCTGAAGCTGTTGAATCGGAATCGGATTCCCTGGGTCATAGATCAAATGATAATTTTGCTCGTGATCTACAATAAGCTCTAGGGCTCCTCGGTCATTTAATTTCAGTTTTACATTTTATATACACATGGTATTGCATGACAGTATACGGTAAATCAAGTGCAACAAATATGTATTGAGTCAGGTAGTACCCGACTGGTGAGAATTGAATGTAGGGCATCTTAGTTTCAGATTCTTTTTCATCACTTAGGTGTAATTTATAATTACCTCTGTGATAATTCGGGCTCTCTCTGCAGCATAATCAGGAGACTGAATTGCGATCACAACTGGCAGATAGGTCTGGCGGACCTGCCTCGACTCCAGTGGTTCCCCCGTGATTGGATCGGCAATTATGAAGTCTTCTCCATCACCATCTTCAGAGTCGATGAAATCATCCTCCGGCATATCTTCCTCGTCATCAGCACTCTCCTCACCCGGGAACGACGATGAGGGATGGTACTGAGGTTGAGTTGTTGCCGGGAGGTTAAAGCTGTTGTTGGTTATTGGTCCGCTTCCTGAATGGGCTGCATTGTCATGGGGATGAGTTGTCGTCGGAGAGACCCAGATTTCCAACGATCCGCCAACGGGGTTGGAAGTCGGAGAAGAGGGAATTGGTGGGCTGTAGCCAGGGCTTCTGGGGGAGGATAAGTCGCCATCTACATCATGGAACATTGGAGGTACCTCGGGTAGCACCTGGAAGAGATGTTCCATGGCCTCTTGGTACTGTCTATATGCAGCTTCCACAGTTGGATTAGTCTCAAAAGTATCGGTGTTTCTCCGTACATCACCGGAGGGGCTCCTGGTGAATGTTCCTGGCAAAAAAAAAAAAGTTTGATATCGGATGCATGTGAGAGCCGGAAAGTTTTTCATTCGTAGACAATATTTGACGTCCCTCTGGCGGATAGGGTACATAAACCCTAATTGTTCTGCCTTTATATAGAGTACTCTTCTCATAATTTTCTCCTCTTTCTAGATTCACATCATGAATATGTGACACAGTACGAAGATAGCAGAAAATTTTACGCTACTCTCAATGCATGCATGTCGACTTTGTCCAGAATTAAGAGAGTTTATTTAATGGTTATATTACCAAGAGCATCTCGTGCAAGCAAGGAAACATGAATTTCAGGTGGATTCCATCCAGTCCCAGCAGCTCGGTTCACAAGTGATGGTGGAGATCTTCTGCTAGAGGATGCTACGGCTCCAAGTGCCGGAGCTCCAGCCTCAGCAGTGCCTGAAGATGGACCGCCAGAGCCATCTTCACTCAGGTCGGCTTGAGGCTGCTGACCGGCACCGACCTCAGTCAGGTCTACACCATTGATGTCCATGTCGGCAGGAGCATTTTGCTGGTGCAGATGAAGATTCTCAGCAGCATCAGGTCCTCCAAAGTTGAGAGCTCCGTTGAATTGGTTGCAGGAATTGTTCCCGTCACCTTCCATTCTGCTTGATTTTCTCTAGAGAAAGCGCACCTGAAACACCGAGGATGCATGGTTTATTTTTGTGATCGGTAGGAAATTCACAAGGAAAACCTAATTGAGCAGAATAATAAGATGGACGCACGTGACGTCTTCATATAGCAAATTAATCCTATTATTTTACATAATTATCATCGATTAATGATTTAATCTCATCGAGAATGAGTGAATCAACACATGGCAGTAACATTTGGCCATGGGGTAAGTACGTAGAGCAACTTCTACTCCCAAAAACAAATGTGTCTACAAAAAAAAAGGAAAATAGAATATTGTTTAATTTCTTATTGTATAAATCGCATACAAGAGAGCGAAGGATTATCTTAGCAGGAAAAATGGGATCTGAAATATTTTTCTTTTTCTCCGATAAAAAAAGCCGAAATATATAGTTTCTAATTGCTAAAATTTGGGGAACCATCTGATATGTATGGATTTCTCGTTCCACCAAAGAAAATTATTTTGAAAATTTCCATGGGACAATGGAGCAACTTAATTATGTTAGACTCGATTTATTTAGAATAAATCCTCTAAAGACATCAGTCAAATACCAAATATATGTATATATATAAAGAGGAAAAAAATATAATATTTTCATATCCCACCACGATTCAATATATAGTTGATGAATCACTAACCTTGATAGACCATGAAATGTTATGTGTAAATTATACGTACGTGAATGTAAGCAAAAGGGGAGGTGGCGATCCGGGCTACGACCTTGTTTTCGGCTTCTTCAAAGGAGGGGGACCTGTCAGTAGAGAGTTAACCATTAGAACAGTGGCAAACCGATGATTATTAGGTAGAAGGCGAGTTATCTGCAATACAAGATCGGGACATTAACAAGGGTTGATGTGAACCTGATATGATGCATATGGTATTAGTGGGAGCTAAGATAAATATCATAGTGTAATAGGAATCGTGGAATTGCATCCCCAAACCCTAAATTATCAAAACTTCTACAGCACACAGAGGTTTCCACAGGGAGACAAAACCCTCACCTGTCCCTCGTTTCTAGAGTGGTGGGGGAATGCTAGACTTCTTCTGATATATAAGAAAACCTCGTTTACAACATCTCAACGATAATATATATATATATATATATGTATGTGTGTGCGTATATTTATATATGTTACACAAGATTGGGTGATAGTCATGAAATGATCTTCAACTAGCTATGGAGGTAGAGGAAGCAAAAATGTGTCACTGAAAAATAAAAATCTCTGGTTTGTATCCCAATTATCGTGTCAGATCTACCACGGAGGAAAGGGAAAAGCAAGGTGTGCAATGGAATCAAACGATGGCACACTTACACCTGTGTATCCGTGTACATATATATATATATATGTGTGTGTGTGTATGTATATCGAGAAGACAATTGGAGAGCCTAGGCAACACACACACACACACGAAATGCCATCATCGCTCGGCACTTTATCTCTTACAATGAACAAATCAAGGAAAACCTATGGAATGAACAACAGTATGAGAAATTCATGCACGCAGAGATCAGAACAATTATCGGACATCTCAGCAAAAAGCTGAGAAAAACGGGGGCTGGAAATGATGAACGAAAACCGGATTTTGTTGCTCGATCTAATATCCTCTTCTTATCCTTCTTCCTGCTCCTTCGTTTCCCACAAACACGTGATGAAATTACCCCGGGGGGGGG
>CXYZ01009109.1:195587-267869 GCA_900006705.1 Sonneratia caseolaris | reverse complement strand
ATTAATTATATATTAAATAAGTATATTAAAATATAAATATTTTAAATTTATTTTTAAAAAATAAGCATTTGTATGATTTGTCCTAAATCTACTAGGCTGAGATGGTGTACTATGTTGACAGAGTCCAAAAACTTGGTATCCTACCGAATTACAACTCTAATAAAGTATAATAGTTCTAATATGTATATATATGTATATTTTTTTCATAAAATTAAATTTTAGATTTCACTCAAAATAAATATGTAATAACTCATCCTTTATTCATGACATCTTTCCCTCCTCATTAATGGTTGGATTACATGGCGTTTAACTAACAAGTCGCCTAGTATTCTCCCATTAACCTTTTCCGAAATGTCTAATTTGCCCTTCGCCGTCAACGTTTGTCAAGTGGGTAATGACTCGTGAATTCAAAACATCATCATGGGCAAAAATTCACTTTTATCGGATATCAGTATTTGCAAGAATATGCAAGAGACTAAGATGCATAAGCCTATCGTTGCTACATCCTCCGATAGGCGTAACCTCCTTTTCTTGTCCATTTTTCGGGCTAGCGGGAAATCGACGATTGACCCGTAGCATAAATGTACTATTAAACGATGATCATTCCATATGATGATCGGTCTTGGGATGTTTTAGGGTGAAATGATCGCTTCCCATTTAGAATGTGCATTACGACCCATTTAAGGATTAATTATTTGTTATATTTTTCCAAAAAAAATCCACGAATTATTTGCCAATAGAAACCTGACGGTCCGGGTGGCGCCTAGATAAGACATTAAAGAGCCGATTCTACCAAGCAAGTTACCCACTTGAACCGGAAATCGGAATCCAGAACCGGTTATTGGGCCTCATGCGACTTGGGGATGTATTGGGCAACTAAGTCCGGCCCACTAAATCAGAGTGAACCCTGTATCACTGGATCACCGCCTCGGCGATAGATGACGAGTTCGGCGTTTCCGCTTGTCTCGAGTCCTATTACCTATGTGACCTATAGGCCATCATTATCCCCTCAACCAACCTTTTATCTTCTTGCTTGTCCACTTCCTCATCTCCCAGCTACTCCACTCAGTCACTCGGGATATCATCTCAAGAAGCGACTCCTGCTCTTTTCTCAAGGATCGATCAGGTCTTCAGAGTTCTGGATGTAGCCGATCTCGAGCTTTCAACATAGTATAGGATCAAGGACGACAATCTCCGGGAACAGATCGCACCAGTATGAGGAATTGCCCCCTTATCGACAGAAGCTTCATGGCATATGGTTGGTTGCACTAGGGGCGATTTAGCAGGAAATCGATATGGACCGAAGATGCCTAAAAACGATTAATCGGGCGAGGGATAAATAGCAGAAGTTAATCGCAATAAACACTACTTTCCATTTACAGGAAGGATTCAGGGGCATCAAGAGGTCACATGCCCTCCATGAAAAGGTCAGAGCTATGTAATTATGTACAGGTACAGATAAGAGTACCAGATGGAATACTGGAACGAGGGATCAGTTACACAGAGCGGTTGAAGGCTTAGGTTGATCGGATGGATTTGGGCTTCTTCTCGAATTCTTCATCTTCTAATTGATTTGAGGGGTTTGGGGTTGCTACAGACCCTCGCTACTGCAGGACGAGGCGCCTGGTGCAGAAGGTGCAGTAGTAACGGCGCTTGGTTCGGAAGTAGAGAGGGAGGAAGCAGAAGCGCCACTGGCTCTCCACGTCCATGGCCTGTATCATCCCCCCGCAGTACGGGCAAGCCCCTGGCGCCGGCTGCCTCCCGATCACCCTCTCGTCCTCGTCGCAAACGAACACCAGACACATCTCTCGATCGCCAACCCTTCAACTCGATGGATTGCTTTACTAATGGAAGATGGAATTGGGAAAATATTTATTTATATATAGATGTAAGAGAAATAACATACAGAGAGATTGGCGCGTAGAAATGTCGTGTTTGTCACCTCCCTAGCTGCTGTCGTAGGGCCTGGGAGCGGTCGTGTTCCTCCGATTCTAGAGGCGTCTCGAAAGTCCGCGGGCCGGCCGAGGTGCGTCAAATTTTTGAGCTGGAAGGCGCGTGGTTCGGACGTTCCGGCTTCCGAGAGGCGGAATACTTCTCTTCGTTCCTTGTAGGCGTGGCGTCTGTGGACGCTCTCTCCCCTCTTTAACAAGCCACTCGGAGTCTTCTATTGCATATGGCGTAGTTGATTCCACTATTTTTTTAAAATTATTTTTAAAAATATTTTGATATAACCAATAATAAAAGTGGGGTGGGAGTTTGGGAAAAATAAACGTTAGGGGTGAAAATGGAAATTACCAAACTCTAGGGTGCACAACCGAACTACCTCAAAAAGGAAGAGAATGTAACAGGTGCGTCTCGGTCACAAGAAAGTCGGCCGATTGGCATTCCCCAAAATATCCCTCCATCTGTGGGTATTAAAAAAGTAACTATAAATTAAAATCTTTGAGTTATATCTCTCCGGCTTCTCCGACCGTCGCCGCGCAGAAGCCGAGAAGCAGCAGCGCCGCCGTAGCTTCCTTGTAACGTCCGTTCTTCACAGTTCGTCACGTTCTGCTTCGACTACAGAGCGCAGATATCCAAAGAACATAGACACGCAGTGGGAGTGATAGAGAGAAAGAGAGAGGCTGATTACAGGATAAGCTCAGATAATGGAGGCAGTTTTGGTGGTCAATTCTCAGCCTTTTGCCCTTCTCCGCCTCCATGCGTCCGTCGGTGCCTCATCTGGCTTGAGGCACCTCCCTTTATCCTCCAGAAGGAATTTTGCCCCTCTTTCTATATTGAGCCGGCGGACTCTCGGTTTCCGTCGCTCCTTTGCTCTTCCCATCAGTGCCACACTCATCGCTAATTCGACTCCGGTATGCGCTGCTCTCTCTCTCACATCCCCTTGGAATTTTTCGGATGCTTTATTTGCTATACGACGCTTGCTCTCCAGCTGAATTCCTCATTCTCTGCCAGTCTGCCTCGATTTGGAGAGTTTAATTTTCAGTCACGGGCCTGGACATCCATCTACTTGGTTACAATTGCTCGTAGCTTAACTGGCTTTTGATTGAATTCAATCAGCCTGGCCAAAGAATAATGGGGAAATTGTTGCATACTCTAAATTGGTCACTTCTCCTTCGTTGATGATGAAATGCTGTGATGCATGATGAGTGTAGTGGAATTCTCAATCTTACGCTTTTAGCTCCTCTAATCTTATCTTAAGTGTGTTGAGGCGCAGTGAGAAATATTAAGCTGGTATTTTTTTTCCCTGTTGACTGTACGGAATTTGATTCGCTTATGAATGATATACATATCGTCTGATCATGAGAAAGAACTGCCTGTGCTTTATCCCAGATCTTCACCCTTATTTGTACAAATTAATGTAATCTCCTCATGATTTTTGTGTGTCCATTTCTCTCTTTTTGGACAGCCAAGAACTGGTGTCTATACGGTGGGCGATTTCATGACAAGGAAAGAGGACTTGCATGTGGCAAAGGCCACTACAAGCGTGGATGATGGTATATGCAGGCCCAGCTATATGATATAATGTGTTAATTACATGATATATATTGTATTATCGTGTCTAAATCCATCTTTTCTTTTCAGCTTTGGAGATGTTAGTAGCGAACAGAATCACTGGGTTCCCTGTAATTGACGATGATTGGAAGCTGGTAGGTATTCTGTTTTCTTGGATGACCATATGCTGCTTTTGTTATCATTTTAGATCCTAGTTTTCTCATTCTGATGATCAGTTTTATTCTAAAGTCTGGTTTCTCACCTATTTTCATAAGTAGGATACTACCAATTTATCTCATTAAAATTTCCTTGGTTGTTGGATTTATCTTACTGTTTGATTATAGTGGTATAATGTTTACAAGGGACTATTTCCTGCAGGTTGGCCTTGTTTCTGATTATGACTTGCTAGCATTGGATTCCATATCAGGTATTTAGAGCAGCATCTTGACCATGAAAGATTGAGTTCCAATTTACCTCTTCCTCTTGTATATCCTCAAAACAGGATTTGACAGGCTGATCTGTTTTCTTTCCCTCTTTTATTTGTAAGAATAGCCTATTTTGCATGTGAATTAGGAATCAGCCTCAGCTGCTATGATGTTTACTTAGGTTGTCTGAAATTGGTATGTTGCTGGACTGATGACAGAATCCTTTATCAGGAAGATGATTGACATGGCATAATCTATCCAATTATCTCCTGGATCCTTGATATACGAAGTACAATATTTTCATATATAGAATGTTTGTATAAAAGCAAATGAATTAGAGGAATCTCTTGATGCTTTTGAAGATTATCTAGATTGAATGCATTTGAGTGCAGGTCTGAGATTCTAAATGTAATAAACTCAAGTTGTAAATATATGGATCAGAAAAATGAGATGTGGTCTAGAAGATAACCTGTCTATCTCTCTCTCTCTCTCTCTCTCTCCCTCTCTAGTACACAAGCACGGTTTGTTGGTAGATCATGCTGGTAGATCTATCTCTGTTTATGAATCTGAAGAATGCTAAGTATTAACTGATCAGTCTACTCCTCTTGAGAATTCTTCTGTCACCTACTTCTCTACTTAGCTTTGTGACTGAAATTACTACATCAAACAGAACCCTTTGCACATTTTCTTTTATTGATCTGTTGTAGAGTAAATGGTGCATTGTGCTGTCTTATTCTCTGAAAGAAAAGAAAGTCTCACTTCTCCGAGTGGTTATTGTGACGAGTAGGCATTTTATGGATGTGTTGCATTATTTGTCTATTTCTGTTGGCTGCTGTAGTCTGTGATAAGCTTTGAGCTGTTTAGTTCTCACTGTACATCTTCATTATGTGGACTTCAGCCACTCTGGCATAACAATGAACAATTGCAGGTGGTACGCTAGCTGATAATGACATGTTCCCTGAGGTTGAGAGCACCTGGAAAGTATGTCTATACTTTCTTTACACTGTTGAATTAAGTTTTATTTGGCTTGTTTTTGAGATAAGTTGAAAAACTTTTCAAGTTAACTTCAAAATCCAAGGAGAACCTGATTTTATGATATTATTCATGTAACTTCACATTCATATACTTATCCTGGAGTTGGCCGTATCCTTTATTGCAGTTCCTGTAGCCTGGAATAAACGGAGCTAATCTGAAGTAGTGTTATTATTTGCCATTTACTTGTTTTACACTTAACTGAACAGCTACATCACTCAGTTAAGTCGGATGCTAAAACTGCGAAGGGTAGATTATATGGAAACTTAAGGTCTATATGCTTCAATTAATTTACTTAGTGTTATTTGAGAAACATGTTCCTTCTGCTGACTGAGATGCATGGACTTTTACATTTGCTATTTCGCTTCTAAACTCAAGGGATCTTCTCCATGAATTGCAGGCCTTCAATGAGGTGCAGAAGTTGCTTAGTAAAACCAACGGACAAGTTATTGGTGATTTGATGACTCCAGCTCCTGTTGTTGTACGTGAAACCACAAATCTTGAGGACGCTGCAAGGTTCTTCTAATTTCCTTATCTCAACATTTATTCCTCTCTTTTTTTGGTCACTGTCTTTTTACATGTTTGACAATAACAGGTTATTGCTCGAGACAAAGTATCGGAGGCTTCCAGTTGTAGATGCTGATGGCAAGCTGGTAACTCTCTCGATGTTTGGTTAGCATATCTTGTAATTAATTGCAGTAGTGAATGGTCTCTTGTGGTTCTTAATGAGGACTATATATGGTCAAATGTCAAGGTCGGGATTATTACAAGAGGGAATGTCGTGAGAGCTGCTCTTAAAATTAAGCGTGAAGATGAAGAGAAAGCTTAAGGCCTTGATTATTACAAAACCGAGGCAGATCTGTCTCCAAGTAGGCGTTGCGGTTCTATCAAGGAGCTTCTGGAGTAAGCAAAGGCTGCATTTCCTATGCTACAGTTTTGTGCTGTATATAGTACATAACTGATGTTGCCTCTAATGTTATATGTATATGATGAATACGACCAACCATTTGGCGATTGTTGCCCTCCTTCGGATGGTTCTATGTGAACCCATACATATCATGTTATGGCATTGATGAAATCGAAATGCTTCTCTTCCTCTCTCTCTGTCTCTGTCTCTGTCTCTTAATTGTGAGTTATGAACTTGTGTGGAGTTCTTCGGTTTACGCAGTAAATTACAGGGTCATGTTGGAAGCAAATGTGTTCATGAAATCAGATAACTTGTACATTATTCCAATCATACGGGGACACTGGAAAGACAGGTGAATATCTTTCAATTGTGCAATGCCTTCCAGACGTCCAGTGGTTCCTGGTTGATTTAAGTTGGAGCCCGATTTGTCTAGAGCAAGGATTAAAAATGGGGAATTTGAAATCCCTAAAATGTAGTCCAACCACGTTGGATATTTGACGATCGTGCTGGCCTTCCGACTCCTCTTTTTCTTCTTCTTCTTCTTCTTTTTTTGGGGTAAGTGCAATGCGTCTATCTCGAACTCGATAGACTGACCACACTATAATGCGGTTTATTGGCTTTGATCATCCATCACAAAAGCATTGACGGACAGATTTTTTGACGTTAGTGGAGTGAGTAGTAGGCTCATCCCGATCGGACAAGTCTAAGATGGATTTGTTCATTCCTCGTATCATCATCGGCAACAGAGACAACCTAACCCAGATATTGTCACTCCAGCGGTTTGCACCAACTGCTCATCGCCTTGTAGTTGTAGGCCATGGCTTGTTCCCTCTCCCTCCCATCCAACAACCCAATTTCCTCCAAACCCTTTCCCCATCATCTGCAGATTCATCTCTGGTCTCTCGGCAAGCAATCAGAGTGACAAAAACGGAGTAAGCTCTTCTCCGTACCGACCTGGATTATGTACTCTAACCCGCCCTGTCCGAAAAAATTTCCCATGTAATATCATATTTGAGATGAGCAAAATAGCAGCACATCATGGATGAAGCTCCCTCCTCTCATCTCATTCCTGCTCAGTTGAAACAGTTTCTTTTGTTTCTTTGATATTCCCACACAGGTTCTCGCTTGGCTTCTGCCTGCTTCTTTGAGTCCCCTCTCGTCTCTCCACTTCTTGTTTGGCGCGAAAAAGATCGAGGAGAGGACGGTTTCCGCAGCTGGATTATATCCTTCAACCACTCAAGCAAACTGCAATTTCTTCCCGAAAAGCTAAACTAGAAGGAGAAAGGAAGGAAAAGCACAGAAGAAAAGATGGAAGAGATACCAACGTTATGATTAGCGAACACAAAATAATTTACATTTTACTATTACAAAAGTGACTCCTTGGCTTCGATAGCAGGAGAAAGAAGAGGGAATAAAGGAACAAAAATGTTCCACCGATGACAATAGAAACTGGTGCTTGTTGACCTCGTGTCGACAAGAGTGCGACTGTGCCACCCCCTTTCTCTCGAACAAATTTACCTTTTCAGATCTCATCTTACCCTTCTTTACAGCTTCCAAAATTTCTTGAATTCCTTCAAGAAAATCCACTGAAGAGAGTATTTCCTGATCAACAGGTAACTCCACAAAGATCAAAGTGATCATCAAATCTCCTTCTTCTTTCTCTTCTGCTGATTTAGTCTTATTCATCGCTAATAAAGTAATCCTCAGGGTCAGGCAACTTATTCAGATCAACTCTCCCAAGGACACTCCTTCTGCAGCCGTTGTTACCGCCTCCGCCGCCGCTACTGCTACTGCTGCTGCTGCTGCTCATCTTTACATCACAGCAGTTCTGGCGATCGTAGAGGCCGTCTTTCAGCCCCCTGTTGAGGGCTGCATCCACCCGGGCCCCAACCTCCGCAGCCTTCTTCCTAATGAATGCTGCTGATACATCCACTCCTCTTCCATCTATGCCACCGTCGGCTCCCTCTGCAGCCACGAACTCCGGGAAGTTCAGCCTCGCTGATGGCCCGCGGAGGTAGAAGACCGCCGTGTCGTAGGCCCGGGCTGCAGCCGCAGCGGTGGAGTAGGAGCCCAGCCAAATCCTTGACCTCTTGTTGGGCTCTCTCACCTCCGCCACCCACTTGCCCCACTTCCTCATCCTTATCCCCTTGTACGGCCTCTCCCTACCCCCGCCACATCTTTTTCGGCTCTCCGTGTTTTCCATGGGATCCATGACCATATATATACCCGTAACGTCTGCGCAGACAGCTGTTTGAATGAGAAAAGGCTGGTTCTTAGGCAAAGATAAGAGAGGTGGATCGATTCAAGTCGAGATTTTTCTCGAATCCACGATTGAAAGAGAGTTGGAGAAAATTTTGCGGGGAGATGAAGAAAAGATTGTAACGGGCCGGTTCTACTGAACTAGAAGAAAGGTTGGCTTTATTCAAACTGATGAACTGAGAGATCTCTCTGTTCCATGGCAGAACTTTTAGCCGATTGAGGAAGGAGAGAGCCGATGGGGTGAAAAATTGCTGGGGGAGATGGAACCCTTCATGGGAAGAGAGTAAAGGAGGGAGCTTTAAAGCAATTCAGAGCAGATGGCACGACTGGTTTCATAATTTGGGAGGTTTCCTGCAAGTCTGGGAACCAAAGTTGTCTTCTGGGTAAGCGCCTGCACATTGAATTCCACGGATGAAATCATCGCTATAAGAAAACGAAAAAGCAGAGGAAGATAACAACTACGATAAAAATATATCAACAATTACGGGAATTCCCCGAATAGAAAAATGCATCGGATCTCACCGACAAATCTCGGTGATCTATAAAAAAAGAGTGGGGCCGGTTCTCCTTTAATTCATTTCATTAGTTGCACTGGTTTCCCCCGTCAGGTGGCCGTGGTCGGGGGCTCTGCTCATCAGCCGAGACACAGTGGAGAGAAAGATGAAAGGGATAAAACTTCGCTGGGGGAAAGCGAAGCGAGGAAAAATCTTAATCACTGAAGAGCCTGTCCTTGGGGATGCTTGTGAACATTTTAGCTCGAGTTGAACCACCTCAAACTGAACAATATTGGTAGAGAATTCCCCATGTTCGTGTCGATTACGCTGTCTCGTGTTGATTTATTTGGTTTTGGTTGATGTTGCTGTCTAGATAAGATTATTTATATGTAGAGGAAGGCAGAGGGAGACAGAGGTCGGTGTGTCGGTGGATAGATACCGTTGGGAATTGACTTTCCCTCCACGCAATTTCGATCGGGTCGGATGAGGCGGGCAAGACACGGGCCTGCTTGTCTTTTNCCCCCCCCCCCCCCCCCCCACCCCACCTTTTTTCTTAAAATCATTTTTTTTTCGGCTGAAGCGACCGTCGCATCGCACGTATGTTTGTGAACAATTAATGAAATTTTTTTGGTTACTCAAGCCTAAATTAGATACATTAAAAATTATAATACCCGTAAAATAATTTATATACTAATTTATTGAAATTTTATTACTTAAAATATACATAATAAATTATTTAAAATAATTAAATACTCAACGAGAAAATTTTAAAATTATTATACGGATGTAACCCAAATCTGAATTACTGGATATGATTAGGGATGAAATCAAACTAGGTGGAATCTAGGGAGGGGGAGAGAAACCCTTTCTAGGGTTTTGATTATGGAATTTTTCAGGGTAAAAAAATGAAAGGAAGCCAAACCAATGTGGTGGACGTGCAATCGCGAGATTCTTTCCACAAATCATGCAGATGTCTTCGGTACCTTTGCTGTCTCTGTTTTTAATACAAAATGTGAGGGCTCTTGACATGTTGTTTATATAATAATATAATTAGTTTAATTAAAATAAAAAAATTTGGATGTTAATGTATTTTTTTTATTACCGTAAAAGCTGAGATTAATTGTGTGCTAGAATGAAGAACGTGGAAAATCTTTGTCACGTAATGAGCCCTTCTTGCAGCTGAGCTGGCATCTCTCTGGGTGGCTCCAAATCGTTATCGGCCATTAAGAGGCGGCATGTGCCCTAATAATAATAATAATACGCTGTCGTCGAACTTCCCACCCGCGCAGTAACTCCTCCCGAAAGCCCACAGGACGGTCGAAAATCTCCTTGCGTGACTCCTACTCCTACGCTTATGTGGAGGAGGAGCTTCACCCGTCGATGGGAGTAAGCAGATCAGCACGTGCTGTTTTGAAGGACTCGGAAAGAGGGTGGCGGGGCGGGGCGGGGCGGAGTCGGGTCGGACTTCGAATCTAACACAAAAGGGCAAAAAGAAGCCGGGAGGGAGCTTTCTAGGCATGCCATATGTTGCGAGCATAGTTTTTAAAACCGGACCGAACCGGGAACCGGTCAAGGTATGGGTTCATGGGTCGGATCGGGGGTTCAATGGGTTGAACCGCATGTTTAATAAATAATATTATAATTTAATTATGATTTATAATCAAAATCATTAATATAGTTATAATGTTAGCCTCTCAAATTCAACATAAAATATAAATATAAGTCTAGTCAAATAAAATAAGTATATTATAACATGTTTTTATTTTATTTTTATTTTTAAATTAGCCGGTTTTCTCATCGGTTCAATTGGATTTGACCTCATTTAAATAATAATTGGATTTTTTGTGAGAACCGGACCGGGTGAGTGGCCAGTTCCCGGTCGGCCCAGCCAGCCCGGTCCGGTTTTAAAAACTATGGTTGCGAGTCCCCACCCCCCACTGGCGCGGCTGTCTTTCGAGTTCGGGAACTCTGAGAACGCCACGACAATGGGCCTGGCAAGGCACGCCTTTGGTATCGATCTCTCGTATGATTTTTCCGAAGGGCACGTGACAAAATTGAAATGACGGTCTTCGCATAAACAAAATCAATTCATAGAGGGAAAAGTTTGACATGGCATTGGGCCGTGGGACTCGGATAGGAAAAGTCGTAAATGGGTATGTAAAAGAAAAAAAGAAAGTGTGAAATTCGCATATAACTTCATGGCCAGATGATTAGAGATGGAAATCACTTTCTGTATTCGGTCCTTTTGTTTGGAAAGAACACGTTTATCACAAGCAATTCTATTGCCACCAGATAAGCTAGTGAGACGATTCAAAATTAGCTGAAGAAATGCTAGATTGTAGACCCTTCGACCTCATGCTTTCCCACCGGAAAGGAGATCCATCATCCATCCCATGCATATAGAAATGCTGATAGGGTCAAATTCAAGGTTTTCAAACATTGTATCGAGCCCTCTTCTCATCGTTCGGTTCCAATAGTACGATGGTTTCCATGTCTCAATGGTTTTTTTTCCCCTAATCTTTGACATTTTCGGTGGTTGGTGACTACCCGACTCCCGAGGCAACACATTGACGAACAGTAGCTCTTGAGGGAGCAAAAAACTTGCTTGGCCCCGCAAAAGTTCTGCAGGCATTCACATGAAAACTTAAAAGTTGTATGGCATCGATTGATGAATCTACTCTTAGAAATTGACCTACACACCGAGATATTGACCGTGATTCTCAGACACCGAAGAATGAACTGCGATAGCATGGTATAGAAATCCCGTTGAAAACGGAGATATCGGAACCCATTTCAGGAAACTATAGGTAGCTGAAACTGCTCACAATTTCAGAGCTCTCCTGACCAAGCTGTAATTGCTGGAGAAGAATGGAACCCAACTTAAATCATGAAACTTTTGAGGTAGAAAAGAAGTCGACCGGAGAAGAGTTCATTTGTTATATACTCTCCGTGCTTCAATTAATCGAATCGATGACCCACTGGATCTGAACCTCGACAAGAATATGAAAAGTCTACCAGGAAACAGGAAATACGCCGAAAAAACAAGGGAACCCAAGAAAATGAGACTGCAGATCATCTCCTCCTGCAGCACAGTTGTTATTTTTGACTTCCCTGCACTCCCACCCGTAATTTCGTGTATCTGATTACTTGTCGAGATGAAAAACTCCCACGATAATAGTTGAAGAACGCCCTAAAATATATTGCAGATCATCACTCAAGGTACCTCTGGCATACTGCGGGAGTTCCAGGAATACTTTTCCAGCATTTGCTTAAGCAGAACCAGTGTTCACTGAAGGATACAAGACCGTGATTCGATTTTGAATAGAAAGTAAGAAGAAGCAAAAAAAAAAAAGGGTGTGATCGTTGATAGGTGATCATGGCAAGAGCCTCTGCCTACATCTCTAGACTCTCTAGCATCCATCGACGTTTATAATCAGTATCCAGCTCTAGCAATTTTAAGTTAGTTTTTCCCAGGACATTTTGCTCTCCCCTACCTGCAGATGATTCAAAGCGTTGGGTTGGAGGAATATGCATCCATTTAGGCATAAAAAAAATCAGAATTTTGTAGCAGCATCAGATGTTACATACATTCAACGGGTTAGCTGGCAGCATTCAGCTGAAGCGACTGAGATATTATATACACAAAATATATTTATATGGCGATGTGCTGTCCATTATCTGGGGTTGTCTCAACCAAGCATTCCATTTATCTTTCTTATAGCACCCGAATTGTCGTCACACTGTTCGTAGTCTCTCCATTTTTGTGAGCTAACCATGTTTAACTTCCTCGGAATTTGGCATCTGTCAAAGCTCAAGACTAGAATTCCGGATTTTACGGTCCTCCTCCTACCCTGCTGTGAAGCATCGATTGCAACCTGGGGTTGGTAAGAGGGTTGATATGTGCGCAAGGTAAATGCACTGACCAAAGTATACAAGGAACATATTAGATACTAACGTATCGAGCGTTAATAGGAGCGGTGGGACTGTGAATAGAATTTCGAACTGCAAAGTCGGATAGATAGAAAGTGACTGAAAAACATATCTGCAACATGCGAATTTCTCTACGGTCATATTACCAAGTACAATGGTCAGAGCAAACAGTGGGTTTGTGAAGTGAACATTATCCACTTGAAGTTCGAGTTATGTTATGATCAAATGCTTGATAGACTTCACAAAGATTGAACATCAAGATATGCTTGCTCCTGACTTGAATGAGTCCGTGGAAATTTATAAAATCTTCATTAATCACTCGTCGATACAAATTCACTTTCAGCTTGCCCATTCGATGCCCCCACAGGGGGAAACTGGCGCAGTGCACATGAATACAATCTGAGGAAATCATCCCAGCACTTCAGTCAAGCAGTACCATCCTCCGCAATCGCAGTTTCCTTGATCTCCTGTATCATCTTCAGCACCTGCCACATGGTAGGCCTCTGCTCGGGGGAGGCCGACCGGCAAATTGCAGCCACCTCCACAAGCATCCCAAGTCTCCGGTCCTCGGCCCCACCATCAAGATCCTCCCTAACAGCCTGGACCCACCCAGGCATCTCAGGCGGGGCCAGGTATGGATGTTGGGATGGGTGCCTGCCTGTCAAGAGCTCCAATAGCAAGACCCCAAAGGCATAGACATCTGACCTGGGGCCAGCTTGGAGGATTGATTTCCGGGCCTCAGGTGCTCTACAGGCCAAGGAATCAGGGTCCTGGTGGTCAGGGATTGAGCCCTCGGCGGCAAGCATGGAGAGGCTATAGTCGGTCAGGCAGGCCTCAAAGTCAGGTCCGAGGACAATGTTGGAGGACTTGAGGTTCCCATGTATAAGCCTTGATGAATGGTGGATATAACCTAGACCCTGGGCCACATCTTCAGCGATCTTCAGGCATGATGTCCAGTGCAGAGGCTTTGCTCTTGCAGATCTGGAACCTGCAAGACATTTTACCAACTTAAGTTACAGGATCCTATTTTGTCCCTTGTGATTCCTAAAACAAGGATGGATCCAAACAGAAAGCACCACATCCAAAAACTTGTTACTGAGCCCAAGGTACTGAACAAGCTGAGAGAACCTTTCTATTTTAGTGTGAATGAACATTTAGACTTTCTAAGAAAGATTGCTCTCGTCTGAAAGAATCTTGATGCCAGCAACACAGTAGAAGTTTCTTTGTACTAGTGGACAATAGCGCACTGATGCTAGAACATGGTGATAAGCGATTGGACATGAAAAAGCTGCAAAAGTTATCACAGGACTTCAGGCACAGCTTGACCAATATGGATAAGCAAAGGCCCACCCACAACGGGTCTAATCTACTAAGAGGCATTCCACCCACCCAATTCCTCAGGTACAGCCCCTTTTGACGTCAAACCAACACAAACTTCAATCTGAACATAAACTCATCACTGAGTAAATCCCATTAGCATAACAAGACATACTTGATGCATTAGCTATGCAGCCCCACAGATGTCACTTAAAAGGCCTACAGAACTAGTTCAATCTTCTTCATTACATTCTTAACTATATGGACCCCTAATGTGCTGCATGCAGGATCACATCCATGATCCATACTTAATACTTTACAAATGATGATCCTGCAACTTGACACAGCAAACCTATTGGGGTTAGGAATCGTTGTAGCAGGTCTATAGAGAGACAAATCGAGGAACAATACTTGAAAATTTAAGAGGGGAGAAATGACAAAAGATCAAATTAACATAAGAAATTGCAGAAATCCAAATAAAGATTTATCAGAAATCTCTTGGGGGTGGGGGGTTGGAAACATCACAAACGAAACAAAGGTAAGTTGCTCTACAAACTTCATTCATGGGAGAGTCAGAGGACTAAAGCTGATTATAGGAATCCCCCACTAAAGCGCTACTCAAGCCCATGCCAATCTACCCATAAAATCGATATTTACATTTCAAAGGGTTCAGTAGATAGCCATGAGTAATAATTATCCGATTTTATGCTGTCAAACGTGGACTACATTAAGTAATTTCTCAAACAATCAGTTTACTGAACCAAATGGGCATCTATAAAAGTAATAGCTTTATCATACAGCAAAGATTTAATACAACCAAAATAGCAAAAGCATACGCCAAGAGTTAGAAACTTACCGTGAATGAGATTGTAGAGGCTTCCATTTGGCATGTAATCAAAGATTACCAGCCTCTCTCCCTTGGCCTGAAAGTAAGCCCTGACAGGGACTAAATTGGGGTGCCTCAAACCACCCACCGCCTCCATGTGCTGTTCAAATGCCTCCTCTCCAGTAGCAGCCGTCTTGTTTGCGTCCAGCCTCTTCACTGTCACAATGAGCTGATTGTCAAGGACAGCCTTGTAAGTTGTCCCAATAGTTCCTCTCCCTAAAAGCTCTGCAGATGCTCTCATTAGTTGCTCTAGCGTGTAAAGTTCTGGCTCCCCTGCACATTATGAATGTCAATCCTCAACACTCGACTTGGGACATGAATGCTATGGGAGTTCTAGAAATGGTACCACAATGCCCCATAACAAAAGCTCAAAAACCAAGCAAGGAGTTCAATCGCTCGCGAAAACTATTAAAATTTGAAGGAAGAAAACTTCAGACTAACGCGATAGACATAGTCTGATTCTGGGCATTGATTAAACCCGCAGTGGCAATTTTCTTGAGTCGTATTACAAGTTTTTACCGGTAGAGAACACCAAGTAACCACTTCTTCTTTGAACCCTCGATGCTTCTTCAACTTTGCCCTTTGCTTCGATGTCTGGCTTTTCAACAGGAACAATGGGAGGGAGCGTTGCCGCTACTCTTTCTGGAGCTATTGCAGAAGGCTCCTTTTGGTGGACCGATCGCGTCTCGCTGCCGCTGTCATTCCTCCTAGCTCTGATCAGTGTGAAAATGATCGTTACGGCTGAAACTAGCACAAGAACGCCAACAGTAAACCCGAGAACTACTCCGGTCTTCTTTTGCCTCTTCGGGGACCCCAGTGGTGGTGAGAGGCCGACCACCGACGCCCCCTGGGAATCCGCACTATGACCCAGCGGCGCCGGCACGGATGCGCTGCCGCCGGCCGACGTCCCGCCGAAGAACGGTTCCCTTGAGCTGCACGCACGATTTACCATCTCACCACAGAGGCCCGGGTTGTACGAGAAAGAAGAGGAGCCGAACCGGGACAGGGTCGCCGTTGCAGGGACCGGCCCAGTGAGGTTGTTCCCGGAGACATTGAAGGAATGTAGGAGCGTCTGGTTCAGAGGTGGGAGAGAGCCCTTGAACCCGTTCCACTCGAGCCGGAGGGTGTCGAGGCGGTCCAGCCTTGTGAGAGCAGGAGGGAGCAGGCCAGAGAAGTTATTGAAGGCGAGGTCGAGGACCCTGAGGCGGTGGAGGGAGACGATGGAGATGGGAAATGGGCCGGAGAAGTTGTTGTGGCCGAGGAAGAGGGACTTGAGGTTGGAGAGAGTGGAGAGGTCAGGGAGGGGACCAGAGAGGGAGTTATCCTGAAGGCTGAGGAAGCGGAGCTGGTCGAGGCGAGAGAGGGTGCCGGGGGCGAAGGAGCCGCGGAGGCCGGAGCTCTGGAGGACGAAGCGGACAACGCGGCCCTGGGAGCACTTGACGCCCCGCCATTGGCAGAAGTCGAAGCGCTCGGTGAGGGAGTAGAGGAGGGTGTGGTCGAGGTCGGCGGAGGACTTGAAGGCAAGGAGGGAGGCGGCGTCGTTGAGGAGGATGGCGCTGAGGTCGTCGGCGGATATGGCGGAGGAAGCCGAGAAGAGGAGTAAAAAGAAGAAGAAGGAGGAGGAGGATGGGGAAGCTATTACGGGCATTATGAAGAGAACGAAGTGAAAAGGCTGCTGAAGTTGAGTGTCATATCTCTCTCTCTCCGGCGGGGAGGAGAGGAGAGGAGAGAGGTGGGCGGACGGAGGTGCCGGTGGTGGTGCCGCAGAGAAGCTGAAAGTGGAGAGAGTGAAATGAAGGGACTGAGAGAAGCGAGGGTAGAGAGAGAGAGAGAGGGCGAGGGGTCACCGATCACGTGAAAGTGGGAGACCGTGCGGAAAATATTGGGAAGGGCTGTGCTCTTGGACTCTTCTCAGTCCCGCGTTTCTACAGAAATTTTAACTGGAATGGCAATTACTGCAAGAAAATAATTATTAATTAATTCAGTTAGTCCGATAATTTTTTTCAAGTTCATTTTTAATAAAAAAACAGATACGGTAAGGATTTTATTTATTGGTAAGTTAATCTGAATTAAATTTAAATTAAAAATATCAAGTTATTAATAGGTTAAATTATATTAAAATATAAAGTAATTAAATTTTATTAAAATTTTGATTACAACCTTAAAAATGAGAAAGTTAAATTTGATTATTCTCCCTAACATACATTTAATTATTTCCCTTTTATTTTCATAAGAATTATCAACGTCTCTCCCATCACATAATAGTAATAATATAACAACTCATCCTTAAATAACTATGTGAAAATAGTAATTACGCATTCTCGGCCAAAATAAAAATATATTACAGATATTAGTGGTTAGATCAATTTGTTAAAGCCAATTTTTTGGGATTAGTGCATATGACTACAGTGATTAAACCACGGTTATGGAATCTCCCGATAGTACTAAGTGTTCTCATGAGGCTAATAACTCAACTAACACTACGAGGGAACTGGAATGCAATTAGTACTTATAAATTTAGATAAATTTATGTGTAAATATACGAGTATATATATATGTGTGTGTGTGTGCATATGGGTGATTTTATCAGGGATGGCATATCTTATTCGATAAAAATAAAGTTGCCGAGAAACGTGATAATGCTGAAGTGCTGTGACCACTTATGACCTTGTACAATTATATTATGTTACTGCTCTTTCTGCCAAGCTTGCACTGCAACCCAATTGTTGTCCAGTTGTTGCCGACTGCCGTCTCAACTTAATTACCACGAGTCATCGGTCGGTCCGCAAAGGTTCGACTCATCGACACCTTGCTGAAAAGGGATTCCCGTGTCTCTTTTTAAACGTCATTTCTATGTATGTATGTATATAAGTATGTGTTTATACTGTTAAAGAGAATGCTACCGCAGAGTCGAGACATAAAGTGAGGAACATGTGAAGGTGCGTCGTCAAAAGAAAGAAGGAAGGCAGCGTCAGATGTCTCGATCAGTAGGCACACTTTTGGACTAAGCTCACTGTGCACTCTGTCCGGCGGTGCACTGATTGATCCGAAGGAAGTGATATAAAGCTATAAATTTCATTTAAGCTTTGCTGACTCTCATCTGGGTAAAGGCCAAGAGGAAAGTAACCGTTTCCACTCTGAAGTTTCTCTCCTTCTCCTTTTCACCCCGTCACTTTCTCCACTCAGAACTTCTCGTCTCGTCTAAAGAGCAAGGGTTTTGCATTTTCTTTGCCATTTCCCGCATAAAAAGAAAGGAAGCAAAAAAGGGTGACTTCTCTGTTGTAGAATTGAGTTGTGGGTCGCTGAGTTCTTCACGCCGATATGTCCTCCTTTTTCCAGCCACCTTGTAGATGGTCTCGTCCCTCGCACCGATCCAAAATGCAGGAGGTTGACCCGGTACTGATGATTTTAGGTTCACTCTGTCATACTCAGACTTGCTGATGGAGTGTGCAACTCATGGGACTCAACAGCCTCTACAGTTCATATTGACGGGGATGACAGCTCCCGTAGTGAAGCAGGCCTGTATTTGTGCCAAAAGCACCAGAAAAAGTATATGCCGTAGTCGAAAATTGACCTCATATAGTAGGAGATTCAGATACTTACAGCAACGACTGGCATAATTTCGAGGCTCCAGAGACCTTGTTAGTGGTGGTCACCCTCCGTAGCAACAACTCTTCATAACCATGGGATGGGGACCTTGCTCCTTTAAATTTCATCTTCTTCCCCGGCAGCTTCTTCAGGATTCAGAATCCTCTCTTTCAGGCTTATTGTCTCTTTTCCATCTCTGGAAAGTCACCTCTTCTCCCTTTCCTGTGTCCCACTGTCTTCTTAGAAGAAGAACAACAATAATAGCATCACAAATCTCATCCCCTTCCACCCTTACATCCAAAAGCAAGGGAGCTCGGACTGCTTCAGGTTCCTCACCATTATCTCTCCCGTCAACCTGGCGTCCCTTGTCACTCTCATCTATAACCTCCGCATCCTCTGACCCTGCCTTCAGTAGCTCTTCATTGCACACGACGGTCAACAGCACCCTCCTCCACCACTGTGGTTCCAGCTCGAATGACACATACCGGGTGTCATACTCAGAGCTGAAGCCCGTTTATGTTGGGCTGAGGAAGTGCTCATCTCCCTGCAACCTCCTTGCATTTGGCCTGACCCATGAGACCTTCCTCGGAGGGCCCTGAACTGCAATGGTTGTACAGTCCTAATTGATGAGAGCCGCTACTGAGCTGCCTACATGGGCCAGAATCACCCAGAGTTCTATGCGTATAATGTGCAAATACACAGCGTAGATGAGGAACAAGGGGAAGCTAATTAACCTTGCAAGGAAGATTACGCAGAATGAGTGCCAGCCTGTGAAAAACCTCCTCTTCTCAGATTAAAGTCTCGGGTAAACAGCCGAGACAATGTCGACTGGGAACAATGCTGCTGCACAGGCCTCCATAGACCTCGTGGATACTCTGCAGAGGATGTTGGCGGTATCTGCTGCTGGAGTGCTTGCAAAAGGAGCAAGAAGGGAGGGGAACCGAATAATCACATCTATTGCACGACTTTGTCAGATACTTGGAAAGGGCAAATGCTGATGATTTTCTCAGCAGGGAGAATTTGGTGTTAGTCTAATGACAAGATTGGGCACTTCATCCTAGAGAGGATGGAACCTAACTGTTTCGACTTCTATGAGAACTATGCATCATCATCAGCCTCACCCTGGCAGAGCTTGTGATCTAAGATGATGATCAGCAAAAAAAAATTAAAAAAGAAAAGGAAATGGACGTCGAGCAGAAAACTGATTTTATTCATGATTCTGTGAAGCCCTTGACCTCTACTTTTCTGCGCTTCAGTGAATTATTGGTTTTTCTGGATATAGTTTCTACCACAGCATATATTGTAGTTCCATCAGCGTATGCAATGTTTCAATCATTCATCCTCCTCTTATCTCCTGTTGCTTCTAACAATTGCCTTTTTCCTTGAGAAATTGCTTCCAAAAGAGGATGAAATTCGGTAGATAAAAGACATGAGAACAGGATCAGACCATTCCGAAGATATTTGATAAAAATGCATAACAGAAGTTTAGGGCCTTAAGCCTTCATCTCTTCAAATTGTTGGTATAAGGTGAACATTATGTAAGTCAAGAAGGTAAGCTTACAAGCTACAGCCATCTGACGAAAAAGATACTGATGACTATGGCTAGACAAAATCTCGGACCTGTCATATTTCCCCTTTTCTCCTTGACTTCAATCAATTTAGGGGAAAAGAGTGCTTAAACACTAGCGAAATGGAATCTTAGCCAGACACATAACTAGTTGCAGCTAAATATCACACATATAGTTGCAGTGTCCAAAAAATTCCTGACATCAGGCAAGAATCTCAGTACCATTCTCATAAACTTCTGCCACACAGGTATCCCTCACATGCAGCGGAACCCTCTTCCCTAGGGCCCTGAGCTTGTCCACCATTTCGTAGAGGAAATCAAAGCTCAGCCTTGACTGTGCATTGAGTTCCTCTCGAACCCGAGGGTGGAGTTTGAACCAGTCTCCAAGCATCTTGTGTGTGTGGGAACGAATCATTCTCCATGGGACAGGGTACTTCTCGCACATCTTCAGGTACTCTATGAAAATGTCTGTCTGATCCAGCTCTTCACCTCTGTGGCTCTCTTTGCTTCCCACTACCCACTCAGCATTTTGAAACCCAGAAAAAAGGGCTGGGTTCTCAAGGAGAGAGTCAGCAGAAAGGACCCCATCACAGCCCGTTTCTTTTAAACAGCTCTCGACGTCATCAACATGCCGGATATTACCATTTCCAAGAACTGGGATGTTCAGGGCACTCTTTACAGCCCTAATTGCAGTCCAATTGGCCCGGATTTTCTTCTGGTCCTTCTCATCTCTAGTTCGGCCATGGACTGCCAAGAGAGAGCAGCCTGCCTCCTCTAGCATCCTGGCATAATTGAGGGTATCCTCTATCTTTGGGAAGAGGCGAATTTTGCATGAGACAGGAACAGTCAAGTTGCTGGATAACTTCTCTACCAGAGATTTTACGAGAGGAAGGTTGTCCATCAGAAAAGCACCATAGTATCCCCGCCTTGCAATTCGTTGAGGACATCTGCAAACAAGACATATGACTTGAATCATTCTGCGAATTGGTTATTTCTTTAGTCAATAGTTTTAAGTATATGATCATCAATTGCACAAAGGTTTTGATGCCAGTTTTCATTAGGATCTTGGCTCTCAAATTTGCATCACCACAGCTAATTACAGTGTAAATCTTAAAATGGCAAGAAATTAAGTAATATCAATAAGTTATGTTCATTTATTAATACAAATATGCAAAATGCTATTTGTCTTCTTAAATTTGAGGTCAGATCTGGATCCCAGGGCAAATCAGACCTATGCACTTACCCTAGATTAATGTCAACATAATCACAATATGGTTCCACTCTACGAGCAGCTTCCAGTAAAATGTCAGGATCATTTGCACAAAACTGGACAAATAATGGGCGATCCTCCTGAAATTTCAGAATGAAAAACTTAGGCAATGCTTTCCATAGCCAAAAATGAAAATACAGCATGAAATTAACATTCATGAAGATGCTATGGAGACCAATGGATGCAATGAATATCAAGAAAAATGTTGGTTATTGCTCTGATCGACTCAAAAGGCTGAAGGACAAAAGTACAAAAAAATTTTATGGAAAAAAAACATAAAATAGCGTTTCTCCATTGATCAAGTAATAAAAGCCTATTGTTATTGTAGAGCAGTCCAGATTCTCTATGTTCTAAATCCTTTTAGTGACACTTTCATTCAGCAGTCAAGACAGCTCTAGAAGCAGAAACCATCCAACATGGTTAAGGGATCAAAATTTTCAGCAATTGTCTATTTCATATTGGGGGAAAAAGACACCCTGATATGCACTATCTAGATTCCTGTTCTCAGTGCCGCAAATGGTTAAGATTAGACTGTTTATCTGTCGTGAGGGAGAAAGACTAGAGTGTTGTCCCAGTGAAGATAATCTTTTACAAGCAAATCGGAACGAAGTCTGTTCCTCGGTCTTGCAAGTTCTTACTAACTTCTTTAGATCGGGGACCTACTTTGACCAAATTCCTCACAGTTCTTGAACACCTCAGATCACCACTGAACCAAATTGCAACAACGTGTGTACAGTTGACAAAGCACATAATTCAAGTGAAATGGAAGATAAATTCGTCACCTTGCAGGTCGTGAATTCCTCATTACGATACTTGTCATTCTCTGTGAAGATCCTCGAGTGCAGCATTGGCGTGTATGCGGCCTCAGCACCGTACTTCCGACACAGCATCCGGAAGGGCAGCTCGGAGTTGTCCACCATCGGAGCCACAATCCGCTTCGGCCTGCCAAGCTTCGTCCAGTGGTCCCAGGCCCGCTCGATCCGCGACGCGCCGCTCAGGCAGCGGGCAGGAGAAGCACAGCCATTGTCATCGGGCGCCGCTTCGGTAGAGGATGAGTTGGACTCTCCGTCTTGCTCCTGGCGAGGGCGGGAGCAGAGGAGGTCGTCGAGGTCAGGCGCAAGGGTATCAGAGGACGCCATTAGGGGAGCGAAGAAAGGGATCCAAGGGGCGAGAGCTGAAAGGAGAGGGTCCGCTGGGTCTTAGCTACGCGAGCGGGCGGCGATTGCGGCGGTCGAAACCATCGCCTCCGCCGCCATCAGCAGTGCTGGTGGATGAACCCTTGAGAAAGGAAATTTCGGTTAAACCGACCCCAGGAGAAGCTTTATTGGGCCTGGGCTTAAAGGCCAAAGGGCCCAAAAGGAAGTGGGCTTAAACATTAATAAGCTGAACTCTCGAGCGACTGGTGACGTACCAGTTTTGATATCTTGAATGACTGAAGGCATAAGAAGGGACGGAAAAGGCAGCATAAAATGATTATCATTGATGAGATTATTTTATAACTGACAAAAATTCAGCATCTAATGAGAACTCATATACATCTCATACGGATTAGAAAAGAATGTGATGTCGAAATGGTCAACAATGTCAGAGATCATATCACGCTCGGACCCGAATTCATTTTTTCGAACCGATTCTGGAGACATCTAGAACAACCCCCTAGAGGTGGGAGGGAGGGAGATTGCCGTTGGAATGGTAGTTGGCCGGCCATAGCTAACTTTCAAAGATCAGGGCGTTACTATATGACGGACGGAATACAGAGATCGACAGACTGACACGCTGCAGAACACCAACACGACACCTCCAATGAAGATTTGTTCCCTTCAAAGGGGAGCGTGCCAGTGGATAAGAGAAGTGGGATAGGGACCTCCCTCTCCTGTTGAATTTTAATTTTATAATATATGATCCAACAATATATCATTGATAATGTATCTGTTATTCAATTAGTCAATCTAATTAAGTTTATTAAATAGAATTTAACAGATAATCCGTAAAGTGTAAGGATCAATATGCATAAATTATAAAATAATTTTTTATTTTTATAATGAGTAAAATTAAAAATTAATAAACTGAAAATAATTATATGTAATTTGCGGTGGTCCATGGAACATACGATAAAATTGACTCTTTTAATATCACATTAGTCAACGATAATAATTTCACATCCTCTTAAAGATTTCTCATACAAGATTCATATATGACCAATCACATGAATTTTATTTATGAATTTAGTTACATTTTCGTTCATATATAAATAATCTTTAATTTTATTTTAGTACCTGTGATATTAAAATTATTTATATTAAAAAATTTTAACACCACCATCCCGTCGGCGGGCCGGCCATTGGTTTGAAAATGGCGGCTCCCGTTTGGGGAATGAAAATCGCTTTCCTGTGGGCGGATGATGTTGCAGGAGACTGCAGACATTTCCTTGTTTTGCATGTATATGTATATATATACATATATATCTTCCTTTCCTTAAATGGAAGATATGTTGGCGATGGATGGATTAACTCTTCCCAAGCGGCGGGATAGATCAGGCGGCCATCATCCGGTGCAAGCGGCAGTCCCACCACTGGACATAGCAAAATTTAACTGCTATGGACATATGCTTGCCGAAGTTGGGAAAACTGATGATTTACGGCCAACTTGGACTTGGAGCTCTCAAATTCGCTAAAAGATGTTGGTTCCTTCGTCCACAGGGTCAATCTAATGCCAAACATAATTGAAGGTGAAGCTTGCAAGTTTATCTAATAGGGTTTGAAATCGAGTTTTGTAACTAATGATTTGCACGAACATCATCACATTCTCGAAGATGTGAAATGCATGAGCAAGTATAGATATTTATACAGTTGAATAAATTCAGATGATATCCAATTGTTCATAAACGTTAGAGTATAGATATAAAACTCATTTCGATAGCAAAATTTTTATATGTTTACTGTACTCGAATTTAAAATATTCTCAATGAAATATTTATCAAATTATCTCAACTAATTTAACTCAATTAATATTAATATTGATTAATTTACATGTTTATATACATCATATATATATATATATATATGTGTGTGTGTGGAAGGTTCAGTCCAATAAAAAGCAGAGACTTGAGTATGGTCCTCCCTCAATTATCGGCATTGGGAATGGCCCCATGCATTTGGTGGGGGTGAAGCCTTTCCTTCAAGGCGGATTGCTGCCCACTGTTCAATCTTTCTACGCTACGCCGTCACCAGATCCCTCCATTTCCCCATTCCCTCTTATACCATTATACATATATTATGTAATAATAATAATATTGTTATTATTGGAAATTCCCAGTTCACTATCTTTGGATTTCCAGTTCCCTCCTTTTCTCTTTGTCAGGATGATTTCCCAGGAACCCTGTTCATATCATCCGCTGTGACGATGCATTTGGTCGATGTTGGTTCATGAATTCCAGCGGCCACGGGTTAATCCATGCAGTATACGAATGCGGAATCATGAGAATAGCTAACTCTTGCATGCCTAATGGGGATATCGGATTAGCCTTGCCTTCCATTGATTCAACCCACCTGTAACCTCTGTCACGCTGGCTGCTGTCTCATAACTGGTAAGAAGCCATTGTTGCCGCCCGCTTCTGTGAATGCATTAATTGTCTTAACCTGTAGTCAGTAAGTGTCCTGCAGAAAAGAAAAGAAGACTGAAAAAAAAACCCATCTCCAGCTGCCTATATAAAGGACACCAACATTCACCATTTCCAGCACCACCTTCCCAACTCAAAGAACCTCCTCAGCTCAGAGAACTTTCCTTCCAATCTTCCCTTTCCTCCAAGCTCTTGGGCACAATGGCAGCAGCAGCATGCCTCCTCCTCCTCCTCCTCCTCCTCCTCCTCACACTTGCCTCCGCCACCACAGACATCTCCATCATGTCATACGATGCCAAGCACAGCCTCGGTGTTGGAAGAACTGAGGAAGAGCTTGCGAGCATCTACGACTTGTGGCTTCTTAAGCACGGCAAGGCCTACAGTAACACAATTGAGGAGAGGGAGAGACGGTTCAAGATCTTCAAGGATAACCTGAGGTTCATCGATGAGCACAACTGCGTAGCCCCAAACCAGTCCTACAGGTTGGGCTTGAACAAGTTCGCTGATCTCACGAATGAGGAGTACCGGGCCATGTTTCTCGGGATGAAGAGCGATCCAAAGCGGAGGGTGATGAAGGCTCGAGCGGCAAGCACCCGATACACCATGCAAGCAGGCGATCGCTTGCCTGAGACCATTGATTGGAGGGCCAGAGGTGCAGTGAACCCTGTCAAAAATCAAGGATCATGTGGTAAATACCTTTACAGTCATATTTAGAATATCAACTCGAAGTATCGGACAACTTGATCGCTTAAGCTCAGCGTTTATGAACAGGGAGTTGCTGGGCATTCTCGACCGTGGCCGCCGTGGAGGGAATAAACCAGATCGTTACAGGGGAGCTGATCTCCTTGTCGGAGCAAGAACTCGTAGACTGTGACCATGAGTACAACTCGGGCTGCAGCGGTGGTCTCATGGACTATGCTTTCCAGTTTATCATTAACAATGGAGGCATGGACACCGAGCAGGACTACCCATACAACGGCGTAGATGAGAAATGTGATCGTTCAAGGGTAGGAAAATATCGGAGACCAATTCAGAATATTCAGTCATTTTGGATTCAGGAAACCGAATCACCTTATCTAATGGTTTCCACGGCTCATGTGGAATGTTTCAGGTGAGCTCCAAGGCTGTCACTATTGATGGGTACGAGGATGTTCCTCCCTCAGATGAGAAGGCCCTGAAGAAAGCTGTGGCACATCAGCCAGTCAGTGTCGCCATTGAAGCCAGCGGACGGGCCTTCCAGTTGTACGAGTCAGTAAGTGATTCTAGGCTGTGCTTGAATATGAAAGACAGCTCCGATTTTGATACTGGATTTCAATTTTTGCTCTATTTTGCGGTGTTTCCATTACAAAAGCCACGAATGGACATTATCTCCTTGGCTACTGAGAAGGAAAAAAATGAAATGGAAACTTGGAAGGTAAATAGTCCTAAGGCTTCATTCACGGAAGAACTCTGGAAGCTACCCTACTCGGCTGAGATTTTTCGGAAGACTGGTTGAATCTGAGGCTGGTTTGAGGCAAAAATCAGTGAATGGAGGACAAAATGCAGAAATTGGGACTCGATGACTGATGATTGTTATGAAGTGGGAGTGCTAATCCATTCATCTACCATCTCTTACCCCTATTGCAGGGTGTCTTCACCGGGGAATGTGGGGCTGAACTTGACCACGGGGTGGCCGTGGTTGGGTACGGCTCGGAGAATGGAGTGGACTACTGGATCGTGAGGAACTCGTGGGGCCCTGACTGGGGCGAGGAAGGATACATCAGGATGGAGCGCAATGTGGAGGGCAACAGTTGTGGCAAGTGCGGCATTGCCGTGGAGCCCTCCTACCCTGTCAAGCAGAGCCCGACCCCGAACAAATTGTCCACTGCACTGGTTTATGACACTTGAATGTCGTGTCTGGTGTCTCCTATGGTGGAGGGAGAAGAATGATGAAGATCCTCTCTAGCCTACTCGCGTGAGTAGTCAATTGTTTTGTTTCTAATTTGATCACGTATTGCTGCTGCATGTAGATATTCCATGGGGCTTCGAAGCTGCAACTGAAGGAGGCGTTGTCATTTCAGGAATTGGATTTAGTCTTTCTTCTCTGTTTGCTTATTGAAAATCAATGTCATTCACTGGCTTATTCTACGAATTGTAGAACGATATTGATTAGCCAATCATAACTCCTATTTGTAAAATCGATTCGGATCCACTGGGATGCAAATTACAATGGTGGAACAGGAAGCGGGGGTAAAACAGAGCAGCAAATAGGGCATTACAGACTAAGGGGAGGAAAAATGATAAGCTCCTGAAATTGTCCGTACGGTCAGATCAGTAGCAAAACGAGTCGCACCTTCGGGAATTGGCTGAATGAGGATGACCGAAAATCAGTGAACCGATGGAGCAATCTCCACTGGGAGCACCTTTTAGAGTCATCTTTGTTTCATCCTGACTCTTTGAGACGACCTTATCACAGTTATAAATCTTGTCACCTTTTGTCCTCCCAGGAATAGATATCAAATTTCCCAAGAGATAAGCATATATTCATCATATCCTAATTTTTCTCAATTCAAACCACCTCGTCTTTGGTTAAAGTGCCTCACTGTTACAGAACCAATTTCCAGTTCCTTTAATGATTCCTGTACCTCGAATGACTTGCCAAAAGCAGAGACTTGAGAGGATATCTTTAAGAAAAGAACGGAAAAGCACTTTAATCCGGTTGTGTCGATCGAATATTAAGGAGGCGCTTTAGTATTTCCTCTCACCAGGACCAGACCGACTGAAGAAATGGTCTGATGGTGATCGAGGTAGCGATCCTTGGTACAAATGTTAGGACCCCGAATCTTCCATGCCGGTCGCAACATTCAGAATCCAGCCCTTGAGTCGAGAGCTTTGATATAACAACCAATTAGTTGCACATATGACATCCACGGTTCAATAGAATTAAGAATGATATATATTGCTTTGTTCAAGGAAAGGTAGAATCTGATCCAATTCAGATAGGAAAGCAGGAATTATTCTCGAACCTGGCGGGTGAAAAAGTTGTTTCCACAGACTTAATGAGGAAGCAGCTCGGATGTTTCACCTTCCTTCCGACGATCCCTTCAAGGCTAACGTCAGTCACGAATCTTGCCACGGGGAAAAGAACAATCCATAAAAGCTGCATATGACAACCTTAACAAGAGCACGAATTTCACGCAAATACCCTATTGAATCTTGGTACAGTGGGGAGGTAAGGAAGATGACTCCAAATCGAGGAACAGAAATATTCTTCAACGCATCTTTTCCGGAAAGTTCTAAGTCTTACACATGGGTTTAACGAAGCAAATAGAGAGTGTGGATGCAAAGGCGGTACCCCATTGAACAGAAAGTAAATCCAAATACAGGCACTCATGCAATGGTTGCTTCCCTCACATGTTCCTGCTCGAACTGTTCTCAGAGTTCGACCACCTTCGGAACGTACAAGCAACAAAGTTTCTACTCGCAAAGAGCCCTAACTTCGGCCTGAACATCATTGATCTGTCAGTGCTGCCCAGGGGGACATCAGGAACCGTCACTTGCTGTGCGGACATAGGGGTGAACTGCACGGTACTTTCTTGAATTTGAATCTTGTCTTCGGTCTCGGCATCCAAATTGAAGTCTAGTGAACCTCTTCGCTCCCGAAGCCACTCTGCTACTTGATTGCTCACTCCCCTGCACTTCCTAATCTTAATCTTCACAAGATTAGGGCATCCCAGGGCAAGTGATTCGATCCCTACATCTGTAATTGGGCAGCCCTTGATGCAGAGCTTCCTCAAAGCCTCACATTTTGTTGCTATGCATGCAATTTCCGCATCTCTGATTGTATCACTCCCACAAAGGGCGAGCCTTTCAAGCTTTGGGCAGTTCGAGGCGATCAAAGACAAGCTCAGATGTGTGGCATTAACACCAATCAAGACAAGTTCCTGGAGATTGGGGCACTGCTTGGCAATAGCAACCAAACCCTCATCTCCTAGTCGGTTAATTCTCCAGCCATCAATGTAAAGTTTCCTCAACAACCTGCAGTTCTCAGCAATGGAATAGAGGCCCACATTGGAACACTCGGCAATTTTCACTATTTGAAGAGTCTCGATCCCCTTGCAATGTGAAATTCGCGCAAGTCCTGCATCACTCAGTTGAATTCTCTCAAAGTGGACTTCAACTAAGCTGGGATTGGAACTTCCGATTGTTCGGAGAACACTGTCCCAATCACCTAAACAACGAATGAGTTTCAGAGTTCTGAGGCTTTTAGCACCGATTATAAGAGGACCGAAGCACTGCCCCTTTATAATATCCTTCAAGCAGATCGATTTTAAGGACTTGGAAGCGGCTCCAGGCCCGATCAGCTCGGCCTCATCGTGGATACCCCTGAGCCGCTTGATGGAGATCTCTTCAAGGCCCGAGCAGTGATCAAGGACCGCGTTGATTGCCCCAGCCCCGAGTGCGCATGAACCACAGGAGAACTTCCTCAGGTTCTTCGCGTGCTGAGAGAAGGCGGCGATCCCAAGATCCGTGACCTCGCGGCAGCCCCGGAGCTTCAGGCGGGAGAGGGAAGAGCATTTCAGGGAGATGAGAATCAGGGCGTCGTCGTCTATGCTGATCGACTTCCGGTCACACCGGAGAGAGAGCTTTGAGACAGAGTCAAACCGAGCGAATATGGGAGGAATGAAGTTGAGGAGATCCGCCCGAGCGTCAAGTGAGAGCCGGTGCCGGCTCTCTCCGTCGACGCGGAGCCACCGTCGGCAGACCAGCGAGCAACGCTTCCTGTCGCCGGAGCTGAGGAAATGGAAGACATGAGCTAGACACTCGTCAGGTAGGTCGCTGGTGTAGTCAAAACTGCCTTCAACGTCTTCCTCGCCTCCGACTAGATCAGACAGAGTAAAACCCTCCGGCGGACGAGGTGGCAGGTCCATCCCCAGTTCCGATCCCAGGCCTATACGCTCAGACTGCGGGCTGTCACGTCGGTTGAGATCGAGGGAGCTGGAGGATGTGGACGGCGACTGTCCCATGGGGTTGATGAAGATGGCGAGCGACTAAGTCTTGGGAAGGTGGTTGTGCAGCGGAGGGCAAATATTTATTATGAGTAGAGATAATCGGGTAAGACCGTGACTACGGGGGCAGGCTGGGAGGTATCGGCCCGTCAAATGATGGGTTTCGGTGACCTTTAATTTTCCTTCAATTTTTTTTTTTTTACCTGTCGTAGTCTCAACGGCCAGCAGCTGCGGCCGGCTCACCACCCACCATCTTTGTGGTCCGGTCGTGTAACGCGCTTTGAAATTCCATAGCTTAATTTGCATGTACAAATTGGCTCAAACTATTCTACTTTGTTTTCCCACTTAGATTGTAGCTCAAATTTTTGTGAAAATTTTAAAAATATTATAATTGTGATATGTTTATGTGTTAGTCGAATATGACTTATGTATAAATTAATAACAATTTATTATGTTTTTGTATAAAATAAATTGATGCTAAAAATGGGAATCACAATTTATCTATTTTTACAAAAACATATTTATATGTTAATATGTTAGAAATTTAATTTTAAGGGAGACTTCTTCTTTTTTTTCTTTTATTTGTTGGACACGGTATCTAAGCAGATTTCACTAACAGTAAGACGACATCTTTCAACAAATTATACTTGATTAATCCGATAGTCACCCCGGATCGCACTCCTCCGAGCCGCTTACCGCTCGGCCCAACCCCCTTAGTTTATGATGCTAAGTTTGAATTACTTTATGATGGGCTACGAAAAAACATATATGTAATTCTCTTGTTAATTTTTATACGATGAGTTCATTGTGTGATATACGCTAAATATTCACTTCTTATTAGGACAATCTTGGGAAGCCTTAACCAACAACTTTCATTTTTTTTAATTTAGAAATAGAAATCCACCTAATTATGTTTATGTATTTTTCCCTTGAAATCATTATCTATAATATGATATTTGAAAGCTGAAATAAGTCTAATTGATTTAAATTTCAGCTGATCTTTATTACACGACAATTTTTTTTATTAGAGGTTGTAAATATCCAGCTCACATGACGAATAAGAGTGGCCTTGAATGAAGTAAAGACATTAGATATGATATTTAGAACAACGAAATCATTATTAATGTGAATTACTAACATTATTATACACCCATCTTGATTAAAAAAAATCTTTACATGCTCATTTATTCCAACGTCTCTCACCTCCCATTTCTTATTTATCAACCTTACTCTTACCCAAAAGGAAAAGAAAAGAAGAGGAAGATAGGCAAGACATTGACCTTATGTTCATTATCGTATATCATAATCTGTGATTATTTTAGTAGAAAATGTCCCATTATTATGGAATTAAAATTTAAAAAAATAAAAAAAATAAAAGAAATTATACTGACGTGTATATGTGTGTGGATATAGGTGTATAGCGTCTTTGTCGAGGCAGTGTTAGTGTTGTTAATGATGACAATCTCCACAACGCGTGACGATGCGTGCTGGATGTTGCTTCATTTAAAATGAGACTTAATCATTATTATGGGTTGGATTGATTCTGACGGACAACCGCAGGGTGAGGTGCCGGAATTTCCAGGGGTCGAACATCAGATTAATTTCATTTGTGGGTGCTTCTCCACGTCCGTGGAAAATCCGGCAAATTTAAGTTAATTTACCAAGATTATATTCGGACCGTGGAAATTAATCGTGCATAAAATTTTGTAAGTGATCTATATGATATTATTATAATATCCGTTCAAAAAATCTAAATTTATAGTTGGGTTTAATTATTTTTCTGCTAAGGAGAAAAAAGATGTCCTGCGTGGGCCTCTACGGATCAAAAGTAATGAGCAATGGGGAATCGGTCAATCGTCAACGCAAGAACGCTCTCCCCGGTATGTCACGGCCGGCCGGAAGATTCCACGAGTCGGACGTTTGAATGAATCATCCATCATTCATCCTTCAGCCAAAAAAAAAAAAAAGAAGGGGAAAAATGGACGTGAGAGTTAAGTCCTAGGAATTGTCTTCTCCGCTCTTGTTCCTCTGGTTTTCCGATTCAGAATCCATTTACCCAGTCAATGGAGACCATAAAGATATGAGATCCATTAAAAGCTTTTGACCCGTGCAGCGGTTTGAATGCTTGACTTGTCCCCTCCTCACGCGTCCGCTTGCTTGTTCCCCGTTCCATTCCATGAACCCGAACGACGGAATCTATCGTTCCCATTCTTGTTCATGCCTCCAACTTGGAGGAGAACAACATGCGAGTACTTTGGTAAATTGATCGACACATCAGACAATGTGAGAAAAGTACTGTCGTGTTCTTGCAAGAGCAGAAGAGGTACGAGGTCAAGCTCCCGCACAAACATATCCATGGGAGATGTGTTGCTTGGCAAGCATGAGATTCGTAGCCTCGCTCGGGTGGTGGGGATCCCAGAAGGCATGCTTCAACCGACCTCTGCGAAGGCACAAAGTCGGGGGGTCGCACGGAATTATCCCCACAAACTGGCCTCCGGTTTCTGCTGCAGGCTCGGCTGGCCGTCGTGAATCCTGCAGGGGAACGAAATGGTTGAGCCATTAGCAACCAAAATCTACTTTCACTTGGTATGGATACGATAAGAATTCTGAGTTCAACTTGCCCTTTCGCCAATCTGCATGATCCAAAAGCCATGGAAGCTTGGTATGAGCCTAATTGGGCATGATCTTATGGGCCCTCCAACGAGGCCCAATTATAACTAAATACTCGAACATATGATAAAACGCCGGGCCGGACCACCCAAACCTTGGCATACACATGATATTACAAACTATGGAGGCGACATTTTTGTCCCTTTTTCCTTTTTGTATCTTCTTTTAGTCAGCTTTTGATTGACATATTGCATCGTTCTTCACCATACTATCGTCTTACTGAACTCAACGGACAGAAACCAACTTACTGGATTTGTCGTAATTTGGGATGAGTTAGTTCCATGACGAGGTTGTACACGTTCGCATAGACAAAAGTTGATCCAGGAAGGTTTCGGTTCAGCTCCTTCAGCAGGTCCTTCAGCCGGCTGTTGTACTGCTCGGGCAGCTTGTTGGGCAGGTCCACACACTGATCCTGACTCAGCTGGTTGGTCGTTTTCTGGTGAGGTATACAGCTAATCGGCCTGACGTTCCCATCCACGAATTTCCGAGCATCCAACAGATAAAGCCTCTGCGGTAATTGGAACTGACAATTAACAATTTCTTTCTGTTTGGTTATGCTTCTTTCGTTCCTCCAAAACTGTTCTTATTGCAGATCTTCATATATATAGATTGTCATCGGGGATTCTGCCTTGTCTTTCACCAAAAATATTGACAAGAATCACAGTAATGGGAGCCGTAGAAAGATGTGAAAATTCCCGACAGCAATGTTGTTAAGATGCGTTATTTCGAATTACCGTCAGTTGGTTTCTCAGGCGATTGATCATCTCATCAATGAAGACGCAGGGGCTCTCGCTGATCCTTGCACCGATAAATGGGATGGGGAGCATGTAATTGTTGAGGGAGTCGTTGGCACTGAGTGTGATGGAGAAGATCGACTTCCTTCCCAGATAGTCCTTTGCCTTTGATGAGCCCAGGAGCTTATCAATCTGCTTCCTTGTGACGTTGAAGTAGTCCACTTGGATATCCATGCTCAGCCTGTTCACTAGCTCACAGATGCATTCTCATCATCTTCCCGATCCACATAGAACTAAAGGTGAAAGAACCAAAAGTTTCCTTGTCTTGCTTCATCAGATCATCAAAAAATACAATGATGAGACCTTTATCCAAAAAATTATTAGGAAAAAGCAAGACATTGTATAGGAAGGATGAGTTCTACCCGCTTTCTCGGCTTATACCAAGGATTCTTGTTGCAAGTCCATATAAATATTCTTCCAGTGGCATTGAGAATTCCTCCTCCTCCAGAGGCATAATTGACTCCACAAAGTATTGCTTTTCCTGTGGTGTTTGGGGGGCAAAAATAGGATGGCATAAATAATTCGGCTGTCCCAATTCTTCTCCTGGAAACAGTGATGATGACAGCACAAATGAGTACTCGAATGGCATTATATCAAATGTACTGGTACCTCCAACCACTCTTTCTTCATCGAGTAAATCGTACAATGGTAATCAACCAAACTAAGTTCAATGGGAAATAGAGCAAGAAATCAAAGACAATGTTTGAAGCCAGCACAAAATGAGCAAGATATACCAACAGTGTCACCAACGGTCCTGCCATTTGTGTACCTCGCAGTGGGAGTTCCTTCGAAGGCCTTGAAATCAATGCCATTAGGCCTTATGTTAGCCCTAGACGGAGTGGGCAAATAGTTGTTGTTCCCCGCATCGACAAGTGAGTCCCCATATATGGCTGAAGCCCCTTTAGTCAGATCCACACCATCCACATCTCCATATACCCTCACAGACAAGCAACTCAGGTTGGTAACAGGAAGGCCATGAGTAAAGCACAATTGCAAGAACAAGAACCATTCTTGGCCTCGGCCATTGATGTGCCAGGTGCCCTTCTAGTGATGAGGAGGTGGAGCTTGGGAGATGCAGTTGAATGGAGAGGATGAGATCGTGGGAGTCAAACGGTGTAATTGGAGGGGAAATCATGACTTGTTAGCTTGGGTTTGAATGGAGAATTGTGTTCTGGTTTGATAGTTTCTTGTGTGAGAGCGGAAATGCTTAAGGAATCATGGGGAATTGAATGGAATGAAACACAGAGTATTTTTAAATGGAATCATCCTTAATCGAGTACTTTTGAGGGAATACTCATTCCACTATTTCTTTTGACTACATTATATCTTCTTATCAAGATAATTATAGAAATCACTAATTTACTCCCTACACTATATCATTTTATTCTATTAAATCCATTCCATTCCATTACCTCCCACCAAATGTATATTATAGTATACAATACAAGCAAGAAGTGCCACTACGGCAAAGTGATACTCGACAACAAAGAGTCCATGAAGAGAACAACGTTTTGCTTGAACATGCACCTGCGATGATAAACAATGGACGTAGAGAAGCTTGTCGATATTCTCCTATATATTTTCTGCACAGCCTTTGGGAGTCCAAGATTGTGGTAGCATCCTCTTCTGTTTTAACAACATGTTCATTTCTGCGAGAAAAGTACCATGAGGATCTAGGTGGGTGGTCGGTGGTAGGTGGAGGGTGTTGACGCATGTTTCTCTATCAATTAAAAGGGCTTTAGATTTGAAAACTAACTCACATAAAATGGACATCGCAAGTATTTCGGAAGAATCACAGCCATGCATTCTTCTTCCGTTCTTCTTCTCTTAAGTCATTCACACTTGGGCTTCTTAAAGCCAACCCTTCCTCTAGCAATACACGCGGAGGCTATCTAAGAGTAACGACAGAATATTGAACTTTGAGCATTCATGACTAGCACCATATAGTGCAAAACCCGATATCCTTTTCTTGCAGCATTGCTAGGCTGGACAAATCCTGTGAAGTCGTCGAGATCTACAATGAAATACAACCAAGATTCTCGGGTAATGCAGCTGTTCAGGCCCGTCAACTATCTATGTGCTGCATAGGATACTTACAGGACTTGCAGCAGGATGCTTTCAAGCCTGTCGCCAACAAAATACTCGCCGGGGGGCCCAATGCTTTTCCTGGAAACAGGATAATTGTCTCCTCTGCACATGAAAAAGGTCCCCCGGGAAGATGAAAAATCGATTTTGCCCAGTTTTCCTGTAACAGGTGACGGGCACTTGTTGAGAGTTTCAAAAGCCATGGGCTGTAATGTAACCTTTTGATAGTAACTACAGTTTCCTGGAAGAACGGATTCTCGAGCAGTGTTGCGATATAAATTCATCGACTACCCACCTAAAGAAGTTAGTACACTCGACCTCGTGCGCAGAGCTCGACAGCTTACCTGAAGAGCCATGCTCAATGAACCGAAATCTCCCCCAAGGAGTTGTTAACAAATTGAACTCATCTACGGTGCCCCGTATACCGACTGATCATATTGAGACACTGGGAATTCTCATCCTCAAGCTGTCTGTCGCCCAATCATCTATGCTCCTCAAATTTGTACTCCTCAACAACAAGAAGTTAAATGTCTAAAATGAAAACCCAAAAAGATAAAAAAAAAAAATCTTAAAAGGGAGAAAAAGGAGAAACATTCTCGCTGGAAGGGGGAAAAGAGACAAATAGACATAATGCCCTAATGGGTTTTGACTTTTCATATAGTGAAAGGACACTGGCGCTGCCCTTGGGTTCGTGGGGACATCACCAATGTCCCCCCACCATGCACACATGGTGCAGATTTATTTAATAATAATAAATTTTCATTTTCATTGCTTTGCTACTCTAAATTCATTTTTATTCAATTATATTTCAATACTTCCCTTATTTTTGTGTGTGCACGTGGCTTAATCTTATGTTTCCGTCTCAATTATTTTCGATTTCTAAAAAAAAACAAAGAAAAAGAAAATTGAGTTTTTTTTAATTCTTTCCACTCAATATAATTAGTAATTAATTATAAAAAAGAAACTCAAATATGAATGGAGGAAAGTGGAAAACCTCTTCGTCTTCCATATTTGACATTATAAAGTTGAAAGCCATACAGCTATGTACTCGACCGTTAGACCCCAGAGAAATCCTGCGCAGCGCAGAAACCCTCTTCGTTCGCAATGCCTACAGTGGGGCGGAAGCGGGCGACGACCCAAGAACCAGTCTCGACGCCCGAGCCGCAACCAGAGAATGACTCGACTGGAGCCAGCAAGATCTCCCTCTACGAGCAGAGCAGAGAGGAGAGGATCAGGGAGAACAAGGAGAGGCTGCAGAAGCTTGGCATCTTTGAGCTCTCAGAGAAGCTCCGGGCTTCCGCTCCGAAACGCGCCCCGCAGCGCCGTGGGTCCGCCGAGGGCCGGCCGACCCCAGTGCTGCAGCCTGTCCCTTTCCCTACCCGCCGTTCGTCCAGGTGGTCTTAGCGTCTATTGTTCTTGCCGCTGAGTCGCGCGCTGTGATTTATGGTTTTTCTCAGTTGCTGAGAGAAACGTTGGGGGAAACGGGGGTGTTTTTGGACTTCATCGTTGACTCAGCCTGTTAAAAAATGGCACATATTATATGTGCTTGAAAGGTTTCCGTGGCTGAAACATTATTCATATTTTTCAAGGGTATCTTATTTGGTCGCGGACAAAACAAGGATACGGGCTTGTCTGGGTAGGAAACAGAATAGTCTACTCTTGAAAATTAGGGAAAAAGTAGTGATTTTGGGGCCTTCTCTTAAGTGGATCTCATAACGTCTCCTTCATGTCATTCTAAGGGTTGATCTAGATATGATCTTCTGGATTTGCTTAAAAAATAGGAGTTCTTTGAACATATTATTTTGTATCTGTTGTTTAATGGGATTGGATTGCTCTTCTTTGAAGAAAACTGCATGTCGACATTTAGCAATTTCACAAACTTTTCAAAGGAAATGTCTTTTGAGTGCAAATGATCTACTTTCTTAAGTCTTAAATTTGATAAGTTAGTTGTTTAGCTGTCATTGTTTGGATAAATGGCCTTTACGGCAAGATTATGTAGATCTATTGTTTCCCTTTTGGGCAATACTACACATGGTCTTGAAGCAGAGCTCAGAATGAAGTGCTTTATTAGCTAGTTGAGAAGTTGCTGCAGATTGTGGGCTCTTATCAAATTTCATTTCATTTTCAGATCACTTTTCCTGGTTTTACAATATTGATATTTTGTTAATTTGAGCAACCGTATAAATTATTTTTCATTAATGAATTCTGAGATTAAAATGTTTCTCTTGATCTTGAATGCATATTTACAATAAGACATCTTGTCTATATAGGTTGCAGAATGTGACTCCTGTTAGCTATGCAGAAATGCCATTGAAGAAGAAAGATGGGGGACGTTTAGAATACCAGGGCATAGTTCTAGAAGAGGGATCAAAGCCTGAGATTTATATGGAGGAGCACGATAAGTTGTTGGGCAATACTGAGAGGAGCTGGGAGCTTTTCGTGGACGGTTATGGGAAGGATGGGAAACGGATTTATGATCCCATTAAGGGAAAAACTTGCCACCAGTGCAGGTTGGTTCATGCGCTCATTTAAGTAGTTTCCGTTCTTATTTATCAAAATGGAAAAAAAAAAAGAGTTGTTTCTGTTCTAATAGGTTTAATATGATTTTTAGTGCTTGCCAATTGTTAGATCTTTGGAGTTTGGATGTGAACATATATTAACGGAGAGTGTGGAGAAGAATCCACTTAAAACATGTAAACTTTCCTATTAAAATATATATTCTTTCCAGTGCATGTATCTTACAGCTGCAAACATTATAGTGTTGCCGCCATAATTTACTGATTTCTGTACCTTGCTACTCAAAATTGTGTTAACGCAGGCAAAAAACTCTTGGCTATCGCACAAAATGCTGCAAATGCAACATGGTACAAGGACAGTTCTGTGGAGATTGCTTATATATGAGGTAAAATGGCTTGAATGCATTTTCTAAAAAGCTTGGCTTCTACTCACTAACTAGTCTTTCTTCTGTTTGTTGTCCTAAAATATATAGTTTACAACTTGTCCGCATTCAACTTAAGATATATTTTGAGATTACAAGATAGGCATATCTGGATGGATAATTCACTACAATAACCAACTTAAGAGTATCTTACTGGAAGAAGTTAATATGGACTCAGTTAAAATGATTATGAGCTGCAATATAGGTATGGGGAGCATGTTCTTGAAGCCCTGGAGAACCCAAACTGGATTTGCCCTGTTTGCCGTGGTATATGCAATTGCAGCCTATGCAGGCAGGCAAAAGGTTGGCCCCCCACTGGACCATTTTATAAGAAGGTTAGCCTGGTTCCCAGTAAAGACATTTCCTGATTTTCATTTTTATATTTATTTTGAAAATGAGGAAAGTCCTGAAATTCTTGTTAGATCATATCTTTGGCACACCGAGCATTCCTTCAGTTTAGTCTAAATTTATTTCTTGTGTACTTACTCTATAGATATCAAGGTTGGGCTACAAATCCGTGGCACACTACCTCATTCAAACCTGTCGCTCACACACGAATAAAGAAACTTCCGACTCAATTTGTCACTCGTCTGTTAAGAGGGTGCTGCCATTTGCAGAAATGGAAGAAATAGTCACTAAAGAATCTCTCGAGTCTGACAAGGATGAAAACAGAACTTCTGATCGGAAGATTGAAGAAGATGAAAAACAGGGCATTCTAGTTCTTGTAAAGAGGCCACTGTCCTTTTCCAACAAGGAAGCAGAGGAAACAGTTCGCAGTGAAGAAAATGCAATTAGTGCTCAAATGGAGTCAAAAGTTGAAGGTGAACCTGAGAAACACGAGAGCAAGGATGAACAAGAAGTCGGAGTTATTGATAAGGAGAATAATGCACAAACAAAGAGGAACTATGGCGTTAGCATGGAGCAAGACCGAGATAGTATTGGTGGAAGACTGAGGCAAAGGCGTACTTTGCAGAACGGGAGTAATGATTCGGAGAAGGATGCTATGAAGTGGGGGCTAGATGTGAGCTTTGCAACTGATGATGGTTCGGCTGCAAATAATGGGCTAACGGAACCGGCAGTTGAAGAAAAACTTGAGCAACTGAAGAGTGAAAATGAAGAAGTCAAAGTTATTGATAAGGAGAGCCATGCAAAACCAAAGAGGAAGCGTGTGAATAGCACTGAGCCTGACCAAGATAGTATTGGTGGAAGACTGAGGCAGAGGCGCCGATTGCAAACTTGTAATAATGACTTGGGGCCGATGGAGAAAAGCTCGGAGTTGAAAGATTCGGTGAACAATTTGGGAAAGAAGCTAGTCATGGGATCTGCAACAGATAATGGACTGGTCGAAAATTAGTTGGAGAGGATTAGGAGCAGAAGTGCCAAGAATTTCTGGGCGTGCATTTTGATCAAAATATTAGGCAAAGTGGTGTATTACTTGAAAGTAGATGATCTCATTGTATCTTAGCAATTAACTATAAGATACCCAATTTGTGAACTTGTTTTGCCGGTCCACTTTTCCACCTGTCTGTCCTACGATATGTGGCATTTCTCCAGATCTTGCCCCGAATTTGATCTCCGACTATGGTATCTTGGGATTCACATTTTTTGGATATTGGAGGTGTAAAACTTCTACTGAGGTGTAAATCTTTAGATTCGGAGAGTTCTAGTCGATCCGGTTTTCGGAGTCGTGCGTGGTAACTCCATTGAAGAGTCCTTTTCCGACCAGTTTTTACTTGAATCCACTCTCGTTTTGAACAGTGAAAAGCTCATTGGCCAATTTGTAACTAAAGAAAATGGCACGTCCATGAGAAGGATTTATCACGGAAAAAGAGTGAAGGAATAATCCTCATCTTTATACATAGTGTTGTCTTGTTTGATATGTACATGCACAGTGTCCTCAAATTCCTCAAGTGATGACCAATTTAAGGGAGCAAATATCTCCTCTTATGAGCCGCGATTCAGAATTTAAGCTAGCGGGCATTAGAATGTGATGTTTTCTGATTAAGAGATCAAAATTTATGAAATTTTACCATATTTCATAAAACTCTCCATCATCTTACCTATATTTTTATTGAGTTAATCAAATATTTATTAGATTTTCGATGGATAGAACAGATCTTCACCGTGTAAGTTGACAGCCAGAGCACAGATCGCACGGATGGATCTGGAACTGCAAAAAGATTTCTCGAGGATAGTGGGTGGGGAAAAGGTCTTGAAAGCTTTGGCTGTAAAGTCATGAATGCAACTCATTCTGATTTGACTGACCTGATTGACCGATGAGGACCCAAAAAATTTAAAGACAAAATAATTGGCCCCAACAAAATCAGTTTAAATCAAATTCTCAATTTTCTTGTTATCCAAATTACTGCATAAGTTTTCGTAATTGCCATTCAGTCCCTTGTCTTGTTTTATTTTTGTGCAAGGGCCCGACATGTTCGATATGCGTAGGAAGAGAGATGTATTCCATGTTTCTCTCGGTCCACTACCAAGCACCAAGGGCTGGTAGAGAGCCAGGCAAGCAGAAGATGAGCCCTTCCTTCTTCAAGATCATGCTCGGCGACTTCCCCATCAGACTCGTACGCTTCTCTCTCCATCTATCTCTCTTTAACGCACTTAGCTTCACTCAACACGGAGGAATGGATCATGAACTGATCTGTTGAATCCGTCAGAGGGTGCCGCCGGCTTTCGTGAAGAACTTCCGAGGGACCCTCCCCGACAGGGTACACCTGACATCTTGCTACGTTGGACGGTCATCGGCTACGTGGAGAGTGAAGATGGAGAAGAGTGAAAAAGGATGTTACATCACAGAAGGGTGGCCTCAGATCGTTAAGGACTTGGACCTGCAAATGGGTGATTTCTTGGTCTTCGAGCTACTGAGCAAGGTGGCACTTGGGGTTGTGGCGTACGACAGGACCTGCTGCGAGAAAAGGATCACCGTGCGGCTCTTCTGTTACACTTTATGTTGAGGCGTGAGTTTATGGTGATTCGCAATTGTAATGATCTTCTTGATCAGTTTATGCATTTGCTACAGATATCAAACTTTCAAGAGAAAAAAGAAGTTGCAGGTCCGGCTCCTGCTGGTGCTTCCTCATCGTCGAAGAAGCGCCGCCCCTTTTTCGTGAAGTCCCTCAGCAAAACCGATATGCGATACTTAGTAACTGGCTCGATCGTTGTACTTTCCATATCAGTTGGTTTCCTTCATTAATTGCATGCTGTGTGCATCATGTTAAATTGGAGTCTCTTGTCGAACTGAGAGAGATTCCTTTACATTTCAGTAAGGGGCCGATTCTACTAAAAAGGTGAACCTAACAAGATAGGCTTTTTTTTTCTCCCTCTGATAGAAGCTTTGCATGTTTTGTAGACTCTGCCAACGGCGGCGGCTTTGGAGGCAGATCAGTGGAACAAGAAGAGTGCGGTGGTCAGAGGTCTCAAGGGGCAGAAATGGCTTGTAGCCATGAAACTAAGAGTAAGAATCAGGAGTTATCGCCGAGTTGATTTATCAACCGGGTGGCGAACTTTCATCCGGGACACTGGGCTGTCCCCCGAGGACACTGTCCGTTTCGAGTTTCTTGGGGGAAGGGACAACGTGATAGAGGCACGAGTGCTTAGTAGGGCTTCTAAAGGGAAAACTCGACCTAGTCAGAGGCGATAATGCAAAAATCATCTCGTTGGTGATCCCTTATCCCTGTAACATCTCTAGGCTCTAGTGGGTAGGAAAATATGTAAAAATATCGCTTATTTCTTGGCTATGAAACGGTCGTCTGTGCACTTGGCTTTGATCTCTTCCTCTGCTGGTGTAGCTCAATTTGCACTACGGTGATGTCCCAGAACTTTTGTGCTTGTCGACGTTCTTGTTTTCATTTTTTCCTTATGACAGTGAACCGAGGCCTCATCTTCAGACCGTTTTCAGTTGCATCGGGTCATCACTGCATAAGAATCACAGATAGCTCGAAGTACGACTAGGGGATTGGTTGAAGTAGGATTGTGGCTTCCCCAGTCGAATCTTTGCCTAAATCAAAGACTGAAGTTTGACGAGACCAATTAAACTACATGTACGGTTGAAACTACGTGACGCTGGATGTGGATTTTGTGAGATCATAAAGACAGAACTCTTTGAAAATTCCCTTAGCCCATATTGCTTGGAAGAAGTTCGTAAGTAATGTCATCTTGTGACGACGTGAGCCTCTCAGTTACATGATTAAGTGTAATTTGAAGTAGGGAATCTGCTCCACTATTTGACGGTCAAAGAAATTGTTCTACACCGCGACCACCGGACCACAAACTGCCCCACACGGACGGGGGCACGTGTATGTATACTTATTGACTATCATATTATTTATAATTTTGTCCGACCTTTAAATCAATAAAATTTATAGTAAAATAAAATTTTAAAAAAATGTTACTATAAATTCTTTTTTTTTCCCTTTTTAAGGCTCTCTATTTTTCGAAAGTTGATGGGTAAAAAATAATATATTAAAAGTTTTGAAGAGGTAACTGAAACTTGCGGTGAGAAGCGCTTTGCTAATTCTTATGCTTCGGATCATCGAGAGCAATCTGGTCTGGTGAGATTTCCCTTATGTCACTTAATCCCTCTGTCCTTAAATGCTCGCAGGACGATCATTGTCCACTATGCTAATGTGTGATAGCATAGTGGACTACGTATGGATGGCGTAGAAGTGCAGATATATAACCGGGTTAGAACTATAGTGTAGTCACTGATGCTGTTGATGTTAGGTTTTTCTTCTGGAGAACATGCTGTGGATCTTATGGTTTGTTTGGTTCTATGAAGTGAAGGGAGAACAGAATAGACTAATTACAATGATGTGGACAAAGCCCTATGCTAACTTTCCACCACTTATTTACATGCCACAGATGATTCATCTGAATTTGGTTACCGATTCTAATCGAAAGTTCTCTCATTAGTTGCAGTCTTTGCAGATGCAGGCCAGGGAAGAGGATACTCTGATAAGCAGAGGAGGCGGAGGAGGATGACGAGGAAGGGAGTGTTAAAGAGGCTGCTGCTGCCTCTGCACTGAAGCATCCTTGTTTCGTGAAACATCTCTCAGGATCAGGATTCGATAAAGCTATGACCGTAATTTTCATAAACCTACTCTAATCTTTTGGAATGTTTACTGTATCTTTCTGAAGTACGCTTCCCTAAGAAGGAATTGAATATATTTTCAGTCGGTGCCATCAGTATTTGCTCGGGATGCGGGGCTGTAGAGGAAAGATGACGCATTGATCAGAGGTTGACTCGTGGCCGAGTAAGACTTACTGAATATTTGCACATGCACGCAATTGGCACTGTGTTCAGGGGTGGCTTCATAATTTTTCTGATGGAAATCTCGGCAGGTGGGAGGTCTGTGCACCTTTGAAGAAAATGATGCTTAGAATTCCGATCAGTTGAGAAAAAAAGGACAGAAAGGAGATACGGGAGTAAATAGCAGCAGATTCAATTTAATGTTTTGGTGAGGAGTCAACTGTGTAAAGGTGACGTATATGAGAAGAAAAGAGTCCACTGCTGAGCAGGCCTATCTTGTTGGCTTCATGCAGGACTTTGCAACTTGCTCTGGCGTCTGCATAGAAAGTTTCTTTAAAGAAATTCCTTTCTTTTGGTCCGTAACGCAGATCAAAGCATTTAAGCTATGGCAGTTGGATTCATTAACGAGCAGCATTCATTGACAGGAAAATCTTCCCATTTATTACCTCGATTCCCTTGGTCGGGGTAGTTGTCGAAAAAAAATTCCCAATGAAATACTTAGTAAAATCTAGACATGTAGGTTTAGGGGACTCTACCAAACTGTCTGTCGAGTTATGATGAGAAGCCGCAGAAGAAGATAATACAGACTCATCCAATATTTTCGGGCTTGGAACTTTTATTCAGTCAGCTAATGCCATTTCCACTACACTGCGCTGCCTACGGACTTGGGGTCCATGAGGGTTGGGACTGTACAAGATAGCAATAATGGGGCAAACAATGGAGGTGGGAGCCCTTCCGTTGTTATAAAAGAAGCGGACAAGCAAATTCTTCAGCTAGCTCTGGCGTTGGGCAATCCCTGTAGAGAAGTATGACGAACCATCTCAAAATGAAAGTTGACAGGAGGAGCCGCTATGATCCAAAGGCACCCCATTTCTTCAAGATAATGCTCCACCACACGATCCAAAGCGGGAAACTCGTAAGTAAACAGTGTCTATGATGTAAAGTATACGTGCCGCACGCCTAGCTCTTCGAGATAATCCTGATTCTCTGTGTGTCTAAAGGGTTTCTGTTCTTTTTTCCCTGCTGCATGACTTGCTTAATAAACGCGTAACATCTCTACAGATTATACCGAAGAAGTTCGTTAGGAAATATGGAACGCAGCTATGCCAGTCCAACACTGTACTCCTCAAGGTTCTGAACCATGACGCCTGGAGAGTGGAGCGGAGGACGAGCAACGATTCTGTTTGGCTCGAAAAGGGGTGGCCGGATTTTTTGAACTTCTACTCCATAAAACACGGGGACTTCCTGGTATTCCGGCACAAGTTAGGGAGCTGCTCTAATGAGTTTGACGTGGTTATATTCGATAAAAGCTGTACAGAGATAGAATATCCTGTGAAATCCCATGTGAGCTTATCGGAGATTAAAGACGAGGACATCAGTGAGGATGATGACGTTCCAATGGAAACACCAGACTGTCCGCCATCTCGAAGGATGACAAGAAGAACAACTCATCTGCAGAATGGAAGTTGTTCCACAGCTAAAGATAATGGTCCCACAAAGGTCTCATCGCCTTGTTTTGATGATCATACAGGAATAACTTCACGCGGGGGAACTATTACACACGAGAGCGGGAAGAAAGGGAAAAGCCCTATCTCCTCCCAAGAGAAGATTCGCGGTATGTCATATGTTATCAAACTAAGTTGAATCAGCAACGAGGCCTCTGAAATTAGAGAGGTGGGTACACGTGTTCATTCTTGTGGGTTTGGCATTAAGTTGGTAACTGCACAGGTTCACTCCGGGGCGCAGAAAAAGCTGAAGCACTTGAGAAAGCAAAATCTTTCAAATCTTCAAGACCACACTTTCCGATCGTGATGCAGCCTCACTACCTTCGCCCGCCATATCAATTGGTGAGAACGTCATGTGTAAGAAAACTCGAAATCTAAAAGAAAACGTGCTTTCTCGCCTTATTTCAGTTTTTGGTAAAGACTGTAGCTAGCTTGCTTCCCACTACAGATAGTGAATGCTTGTATATTCCCACAATTCCATTTTTTTCCTCTCTTTCATTAATTTGACAGTAAATGGATACAATAGAGAATGTTACCTTAACAGTACATAGTAACAAATTTTCATCCCGCATAGTTGATTTTGTACTGAAAATCATCGACTTCACAGAATATGCCAGGAAAATTTCTGCAGAAATACATGGGCCGGGAGAGAGGTGAAATGAAGTTGCATGTTTCCAGTGGCAAAATATGGACCATCAGATACCGTCTTGGGGTGAGGGGAATCAGAGTAGAAGCCAAAGTTAATGGTTGGAAGGCATTCGTGGTTGACAATGACTTATCTTTGGGTGATGTTTGTGTCTTCGAATTGATTAGAGCTGTCAGAAGTGCTTCATTCAATGTAACCATTTTCAGAGCACCCAAAGCCCAAAGTTCACACCGGACGCCCGATCGGGGCTCTTTAAAATTACAAGGCGAGCGGATCTAGAAATGGAGTATCACCTATGTCTAGATATAATCTATTGTCAATATCAGTACTCTCTGCTCTCCATGATTATGTTTTTACTACAAAACGATTCATCCGTTTTATTTCCCCATCTTCTGTTGTTACTGAACATATAGCTTCTGCAGATGAAGCTGCTCCAACTGGACTTGGGGGATGCTCAGGAACTAAATCTAAGGGTAAAGAGGAGGAATCTTTCCTTGACATGAAACGTGGTACTGATGCACATCTCAATGTTTGTCGTCAATCTTCTATCACATTAGGCATATGCAAGTCTTTCAGCATGTGCAATTAGTATGTCTTAACATTGTTGTGTGCAATAAGCATCACTGGAGATAGGGTTTTAGTTCGGATGATATCCATATAGGAATATCGGTCTCATCTTAATGACTGTGACTAAACTAGATCGACTTTTTGCTCATTCTAGGCTATATTATTAGATAATTTGAAGCCTTACCTGGCATATCCCTAGTACTTACAAGCTGTACAGCCTCTTCGAGTTTAACTCTGGCTGCAGCTGGAATCTTATAATGCCCGTATATTAACGTTGACGGATCCTAGACTTAATGTCTCTCATTGAGTGCTCTCTGTTACCTGCAGATGGGAAAACGGAATACAACCAGAAGATTGCCAGAGGTTTTGAAGTTCAACCTTCCTTATACGTTCCGGAGCATCCGTTCTTCCGAGTGACCATGACAAAGAGTAGTATCTCCCAAGGGTATCTGGTACTGTGGTGTTCTTTTCTTTTCTTTTTTTTTACACCTCTATCTCAAGCACTCCATATATTACATTGCATTTGGTTCATTCGATGTTCACTTCCCAAAGTGAAATAATGTGTAGAACATACCAGCTGGGTTCACAAGGGAACACCTAAACTCGAGAGGCAAGACACAGTCCGTGACTCTAAAGATTGGCGACCGGTTGTGGCCGACCAAGCTGACCATATCAATGCCGAGAGCATACTTCACTAGTGGGTTCGCTGATTTTGTGAAGGAGAACTCCCTGGATTTGGAGGATATGTGTACGTTTGAGCTCATCCGGAGGAAGGAGATGGTGTTCGGAGTCTCCATCCGCAGAGCCGAAGACGAGGAGCAGGAGCAGTAGTGAAGGGAGAAGTAGCATCACTCGTAAACTTATCTGGATGTGTAACGTCATGTCAGACCTAATTCATAGTGAATGGCAATCGTGTAGATGAGCAATCCTTATCCCATACTTGAAATCCCGATTTCGAATCTCTTAATTGCTCCACTTATTGTACGCCGGTAGCTCACACACACATTTAGCTCCGGTACATAGAACAGTACCTGTGCCGACAAGATTTCGTCAAGAACGCCAGTGGTTGGACAAAATTTCGTGAAATTTGTAGGGAGATCAATTTGGACAGAAATCGTGATATTCAAGATACTCGTACGACTCGATAAAAATTTGCAGACCGAGAGAAATTTAACGCCCTTCTGCCGTATTTTGACTTTTGGAGAATCATTTCTGCATTTAACCTCCAAATTTTTTTCATTTTTCGGAATTTAATATTCAATAATTGCTGTTAAAATGTCTTTAATAACGCGCCGAGTTAAGAAATTGTCTGTTTACATAATAAGTAAGGAGAGCAGGGAAATTTCTTGTAGAAAAATATGTTTCTTTTTACATAATATATATATATATATATATTTTGTAGTTTTCCAACATTTTAAAGAATTTTTGTGCAAAATAGAAATTTCTCTAAAAATAAGGAGCCGGTTGGATTTTCTGATTTTCTTCATACTGGGAAAGGGGGAAAAAAATCTTCGTTAACTCATCTGCCATATTTCCACCCAGAGGGAAAGGGAGCTGCGCTTTTCCATGCGACAACTGCCGAAATCTTAAGTAAGTGGTCGCATGTATAATTAATGACCACGTTTTCGATAGTTGAATACATCTTAGATGTCTCAATCACATCGACGAAATTAGTGAAGTCCATGAATTCTGAAGGGTACCGCTCCCTTTGATGTAAATCATAAGCGGTAACATCCGCCTGCCCAGGAACTGCCCGGGAAGGGGAGAGTTTTCTTGCAGCGCGGCAAGCATAGTTCATGTCCATGGCGATATGGTTTCGGTCCGGTAGGTGGACTTACCCCAACTGGGCGACGTGATGGCTAGAGAGCTGATGGTTCCACTGAATCCTCTCCTAGGCGCTGTGAGCGGACCTGCAAGACAAGCCTAAGTCGGGCAGGGTTGCCTAGGAAGGAAGGCTCTCAAATGATTAAGCTAACAAACGAAATAGGGATGAACGGAGCATGGCGAATTGTGAGTGAATCATAGGGTGCTTTTGGAGTATCCAAGTGGAGTCTACATTTTCTTCTGCAGTGTGTAGTGCGGAACATCTATAGGGACTGTGCTGGAGGAGTATGTTGTGTCAGGCCGGCTGAATGGGGACTCGCTGGTCAGCTCGCTACCAGCTGGGGTGCAGTCATTCTGTCAATGGTGACCGGGAACACCAGTCGGAGGGGAGCAGGGCGTGGTCACCCGACCAGGTGTTTCCTGGCGATCCGACCGACTTGGACAAAGCGATGTCTGCCAACTAAAGAGGGACCGTGCGGTCAGACTGAACAATACCGATCCAGGTGGTCCGACCAGTCCAGAGCGATTTCCCTGTCACTTGGCAATGGCAAGAGCCGCAGGGTGGCGATGAGCGAGCCATCCCCTTTTCAAGGTCCTCACGGTTGACTTCTCTCCCAAACTGGCACAGGCAACCTCTCTGTCAGAAGAAAAAAAAGAAAGAAAAGACTCCCCTCTCAAAAGCATTCGGAGCTCACACTTTACCGACGATAGACTGCCTCAAGCTTCTGCATTGTCGAAGCTACCATGCCACTTTCATAGAAGTGGTCTCTCCTACGCCCTTCCTACGCTCGTGAGGTATCAGTTTTGAAAAGAGCTCAAACTGGGTACTCGAAACCTGTAATTATCTAAGACTATTACGGTATTACCCCCGGTTTTGAATATTTCAATGTCGTTTTGTGATATCTTCAGGAATAAGATAATAGCTAGAAAGAATATCACACCGTCATTTGATATCTCATAAATCCACTGGCTTTCCTTTTGTGTATAATGTGCATATGCACCCGCTGTTTTACATTATATGTGTATGTACATAGCTTTAAAAACTGGGCCGGTTCAATTTGGGTTCAACCGGGAACCGGCTATTCACCCACCCGATCTGATTTGCATAATTAATCTAATTACATTTGTAAATGTTGTCAATTTTGATTAAATTGACCGGTTTTTAATAGGACCAATGAATCCAAATTGAATTAGTAAAAAAATCGACCAACTTAAAATTAAAAAAATAAAAATATATTATAATATACTTATTTAATTTCACTATATTTATATTTATATTTTACTTTTAATATATATAATTATATTAATAATTTTTTATTATAAATTAATATTATTTATTAATTATACTCTTCCTTCAATTTAATCAACCATAAATACAGTAACTTATGTATTAACATATTTTTAATTCGATTTAATTTTAAAAATTATATATATATATATTTTCGATTACATGGTACGGATTTTCTTTAAAAGGCACAAAAAAAAACACTCTCTCTGTTTCTCATCCGCAGAGCGTAGGGGGACGTACAACTGAAGCCAGAGGAGGAGTCGTCCAAGATCAAGGTGAGAGCGCATGGAGCCGCCTCAGCACTCTCCCACGGACGACCCGGGTCTTGAGTTCTTCAAAGTCTATCTCCCCAGTTTCAGTTCTCATCAACTGGTGCTCCTTTCTCTCTGAATATATATATATATATATATATATATGTTTATGATCGCATTGGTCTCCGCGTAATTTGTGTTCTTTTGTTCTCCGTCCTGTCGAATCCGGGTCCCCTTCGTTGAATCCAGATGTCTTCTTTTTCTTAGTTTCTCTCTGTTTTTTTGTTGAAAGGTCGGCGAAACGTGGTGATCGTATAAACAATTGCTGTCGGAGGACTGTTAGCCGTAAAATTACGTAGTTTATTGTGAATGTATCTTTGGATGATGAATCGACTAGTGGATGATTGCTTGGTTTCCGATCAAGATCTTGAATCCTGGGGTACATGTTTTTGCCGATGCACTGATCCATGGCGGCCGTAATTATCCTCTTTTGCAGCATATTCCCCAAGGCTTTGTGAAGCAAATCAAGGGTAAATTACCAAACAAGGCAACTCTTGCAGATTACACGGGCCGGTCGTGGAGTGTCCAGCTTCTTGAAGTCGGGAGTCGACTGTTTATCAAGAATGGTTGGGAGGAATTTGCTGCTGACCATTCTCTTGCATTCGGGGATTTTCTTGTTTTCTGCTATCATCATAGCAGCTCTGTCTTTCATGTCAAAATCTTCGGCAAGAATGGGTGCAAGAAAGAGAGGGCTTGCCCTGCAAATAAAGCTCCATTTATAATTAAGATTGAAGATGACGATGAAGAAGAAGTAGAAGAAAGGGTAGAAGAGACACGAGTCAGAAGATCCTTAAGCCGACCTGTTCGAAATTGCAAGCGGAAGTATGCAAACCTAGAAATCAAGGAACTTGACAGCTCGTGTATATGCCAGCTGAGTTCTCTCGTACATCATAACAGAAAATTTTCGTATTTGGTGTTGCACATTCTTGAATTTTCATGGCTTCTCAGGTGCAAATAACGCTCATAGGAAAAGATTGAGGAATGGATTTATCCATGAGGGATCTAGCCAATATAGACTAGGGGAAAAGTACATTCCGAAGCTGCCTCATTATGTGGCAGTTGTAACAAGGTGGAACGGAATTCGTATGGTGAGTTTTGCGGGCAATGAGTTTTGTTTCACTCTATGCCTTTCAAATTTTCTTGCATTTCTTGAATGTTTGCAGTTGGTGTTACATGGCTGCTGCTGAAACACGGTACTCTGTTTGGACATAATTGGAGACTGGATAGGTTCAAACAGTTGCGTTACAAAGATCTTTTGATTCATAAAACATCTTGGAAAATGCAGTGTCTTTTGCTGAGGAATCATGTGGAGTCAACTATTGAAGATGACATGTTTAGATGGTTACAAGGGATGCAAAAGAGTAACAAGTTACTCCAATCGTGCAGGACATTCCTCGCAGTTTTCTGAAGGAGCACCAAATTAAACTAAAGTCAACTGTGATGCTTCGGGATCAGAATGGGAAGCTGTGGCCTTCAAGGATCTCAACTTGCAAACGGGTAGCGTTCTGCCATGGGTGGCGTGAGTTTTGCCGCGAGAATCTTCATACGAATGACAAGTGCCTGTTCGAGTTTGTGCTGGATGAAGGGAATACTTGTAGTGAAGTCCTTGTTCGGGTTTTCCACAAGGGCCTTGAAATCGAAAAGCACAGCAAGTACTGGGTTGTGAAGGTGTGATTTTATGTATGAACATAGGAAGACAACTCATGTACGAAAGACTGGAGAAGGAAGGGAATGCAAATTGCCAATGGAAGAGTTCTTTACACTGGAGAAAATGTTCAGTGAACCGTGCAGAGAGAGACTTGTATCTATCGAAAACATCATTTTGGTATAGAAATGACCATCTTCTGGTATGAGCTAATGATCTTAAATTTGACATAGTCGAGATGCAGCTCTTGCAGGAAAAGTGTTTATTTCGGTCATCGTACCAGCTTGGCCTTCATTTTTTTATAAGTGCCTCCATTTCTTCTGTAAAAACTGCGATACATTGAAGTCATAATAAACTCTGTGAAACCTCTGGCTACACGCAGGTAACTCTAGATTCAAAATTGAAGTGCCATTGATCTTAGCACATTCCTGAAGGACAACTTAAGAAAAGTAAAAGCATAAGCCGTATTTGAAAATCAGACTGACTGTAAATAAATTATTTATCGCAACTTTTACAGTTTTCTGACTGCTAGAACATCAGAAATCCAGAAGACATTGACCTGGAGGATATGGTTTTCCTGCCACTCTTTAAATCCTACACAAGCAGAGGAGTACCTCAATAGACTCACAAGTGAAACCTTGGTTGGAGATTGCTATGTGCATGTAATTGCATCAGATCCTCCAGTCCATCGTCCACAGAGATCGTGCCTTGGGATTAAGCCATGCAGTCACCATAACCTCGAGTGGGTTTTCCTACAGATAAACCAGACCTGAGCTCTCTGTCATGCTGATGCTCACATTTCCGGAAATGAAAACTTTATGCACTGCGATAGACTTGTTTGGGCCAAATGCACTAGACCAGTCCCAGGCCTCCCATCCTGATCCGAATGGCAGTAGCTCAATGCTCTGATCCCTAACATCCATGTTATTATGGGCTTCATTCAGTAAGGAACTTTCAGGCTTGAATATGTTTGGCTCCAAACAAACTCGGATCATCTCTCTGGTTCATCGATAGATTTGCCAACCAGCTTGTGCCTGCTGGGACATGGTAGTTTCTGCCCCCAGGAGGTGAAGGTGCAGTCTTCCATGGATACACGAAGCATAAGGATTGAGGCTGTTGACAAGTTGCAGCAGACAAATCCATTAAACGAAGAAGACAGTTATTATGAAACATGATGAATAATAGGTCATTAACAAATCTAGCTAAAGATAACTACAATTATGATAAAGGAATTATAATACAGTAAAATTTTATCCAAGTTCACAGGTCAAAGCTTTGGCCCCTCACTATCAAGTAGGATACGTCCAAACTATAGGGTGTAAAATGGGCTAATTTCAACCTGAGGGTCCGAAATAGACCCGAGTGTAACAGTGGGGGTACAAAATCAATACTTCCGAGAGTCCTTTCTGCGCTTTTTTACGAGGGAAAAGTCCGCAGAACCGCCGGAAAGAATCCCACAGCCGCCTCCGCGGCATCACAGCTCGGCAGCTCTGCTCGGGGTTTCGTGTCTTCGGCCCGAGAAGAGTCGCAAGAGAAAAGTCAAGTTAGGACGAGGGGGCGGGAGGGAGGGAGAGCTATAATCACCATCTGTTTTTGGTGAACGGCTGCAAATTCTCATGCAATCCACTCTCTCCTCTCCCCGCCATTTCCAGCTTCCACGGCTAACCAACGAAGGCCAATTCGAATCTCAGCTTCACTTCTTACGGAACCCGAGATCTCTCCCAAAATTTTCAACTTTTAATTCTTTAAGGGCTCCACTTCACTTTGAGCCCGGAGAAGGAGAACGAGAAGTGAAAAATGATTCTCTTCCCGGTGGACCCAATTCGGTCGTTAGGCTCCCCGTGGTTATTACGAGGTCCAGTGAGATCTCTAGGTACGTCTGGGATGGGACTTGCTTGCGGCTGGTAAGTTTTGGGGGCGCTGGCAGCGACGGTGGTGCGGTGCCTTTCTGTCTCAATGACTCGAGCGACGGGGCCAGAAGGGCAGCTAAGGTTTTTGTTGCGGCGGTTAGGGATTTCTTTTTGCCGAAGCAGGTGACTAGTAACTATGTGGAGTACGTGAAGTGGAAATTCTTGCACAGAGTGTTCAGCTCCGCTCTTCAGGTTATTGCCACTCAGGTAAATTCAAAGACTATCACTTCGGTTTAACTGCTGACTGATGCCATCTGTGTTTCAACGAGGGTATTACATCACTTGATTGATGAGTGGATACCTTTTCTTTTTTCCTTTGATAATGTGTATTTAGTCAAGTCTTCATGGCCGCTTCTTTCTTTGGACAATGGAGTGTTGAATGTCCATTTTATTCATTTGGGTTGATGTGTCATTCATGAGAAGTAGATAATTTGGTGAGCTTTCTCGGATATATAATAGAAGTAAGGCGTAGGCTGTAGTTTTTTTAATGTCAGGGACGCATCTAGAGAACATGTTTTTTTTTTTTTAATTTTAGTTTGTCTGACTGTCTTTCCTTTTTTTTCCTCTTTATTTCTTATTTTTATATTTTCTTATATTATTATGTAACGTTTGGACCATTGCTGCTAATATTTTGGCTAATGAGCGTGATACTGAATATTTTTGGACAGGCAATGTTTCGAGCTATAGGAATCGGGTACTCCCATTCACTTCCATCAGCAGCTGCACTGAATTGGGTCTTGAAGGAAGGTCTAGGTCGTCTTAGTCGGTGCATTTACACTGCTAGCCTTGCCTCAGCATTTGATACCAATTTAAAGGTTCTGTGTTTGCGCCTTAATACTTAATTTGGCATGGCTAGTTTGACTATTCACAGTTCTTGTAGTTACCAGCAGTGTGTAATGTCTTCCAGTAATAGCTAGTTATGGAACTGAAATGTAATGGTTAGAACAAGAATTTATGGCTTTTCTATCCTTGAGATGTCCTTTTCTTTTAATTTCTTTCTCTTTGACTTTGTGTCATCTGTTATGAAGAGGGTTCGGTTCTCCACTTCTGTTCTCTTCAGTTTGAGTGTCGGAGTGGAGCTTCTGACTCCCACATTCCCACAGTACTTCTTGCTTCTTGCTTCCGTAGCAAATATTGCGAAGCAAATCAGCCTCGCCTGCTACTTAGCCACTGGTGTAAGGATTCCATCTTTCACTCATATTGCCTCCTTTTCTTGTGAATAGAATAGACTCTCCTCTATTTAAGATGACCTTATAATGAATACTTTGCTTGGTATGCCTTTTCTCTGCATGAATGGACACAGTTTTAATCGCTGTACCTTTCACCATTTCTCTTTTGGACAGTCTGCTGTTCATCGAAGCTTTGCCATAGCAGATAACCTTGGTGAAGTGTCTGCAAAGGCACAGGTCTGATTTCAATCTGATGCCTCTTTTTCGGAAGAAGCAGTTAATGTAATCGTTCATTAATTTTATTATTATTTACATGTTTCAGATTCAATCAGTTTGCTTTGATAATATTGGGCTTCTGCTTGCGGCATTCTTCAATATGTTATTCAAGAATAACCAGAGGTTCTCTCTTCTTCTTTTTTTTAAGCGTCTCTGTTAATTAGATACTCAATTGTAAATGGGATTATGTATCTTCTTTCTAAAACTCTCTCCATGTTGCAATTAGTATCCTACCTACTAATTCTGACCACTTTGGAAATTAAACTTGAGATTTATTTCCCCATATGGCAGATTGCAAGCAACTTTACCATTTGCTATATACCCAATTTTCACAGCAGTAGATCTTCTTGGAATATATCAGGGGCTGAAGCATGTTCATCTGCAAACATTAACTAAGGTTGTCTATTTTTGCTGTTTGAAATTTGATAGTATAAGAAACATTATTTTTTTTATGTAACCAAAAGTTTCTATACTTTCCATTTTCCAGTTTTAAATTGTCCTTATTTCTTTACTCAAAAACCTGCTAGACTTCTCTCTAAGAATTTATTCTTTATAGTTCGTAGATAAGTCATATATAAGAACAATGATAGAATTTGACAAGTATGGAAGAGATTTTTCTTCAGTGGTTAAAAATTCTTTTGGCCAAATATTCAGGATAGGCTCATGATTATACTTAACAATTGGATCGATTTTGGGTACGTGCCTTCACCTGCTGAAGTGAGTAATGAGGAAGGGATTGATATATTTAATGCCAGAGGTGAGATTTCACTCTCTTACAATGTTCATGCATTTTGGGCTTAAGTAAAGCCTATGTATGATTTCAATACTTGACATTCCCCTCTGATGGAAAAGGACCATTATGCTTTTGTTTTCAGGAAAACAAAGTTGGCAGGTTAGGATAGGCTGCTTAGATACAAAGCTCCAGATCCCCAAGTTATCAATGATGATAATGAGGTCCATGAGTGGTGAAGATTATTACTTCATCTGCTTGGAGACATATAGCAGATTAAGCCAAAGCAAGAAGGCAAGCACGTTAGAGAAAGCCCTGTTCTTTTTTGGCCCCTGTTTTCTTCCCTATGTATCCTTTTTGACGTATTCCATAGGAATAAACTTGCTGAAGCTGTTAATATGAAACTTTGGCAGAATATCCTAGTCTGCCTAAGAGAAGGGGCTGCCACAACAGATATTATTGCAGGCTTGTTGCAGGTGATTGCAGATATTTATGCCTCTTTTGCCCTTCCTGGTTCTGTTCTTTGATTGAGCAACATGAAGAGCAAGGGCATGCATATGATGACTCTTTTTCCAGCCATGAATTCTGCTGTAATTGCATTATTTGTCTGACACCTCATTGATAGTCCATGGCATGATTATTGCCTCGACGTGGACCTTATATTTTTTTTTCTTTTGTTCATGTTTTCTTGGGGAGAAGGCATGCTACGTTCTAAAAGCTCTGCTGAAGAACAGGAGCTTCTGGGATCAAGCTTTGGACGACCCCTCCAATGCTTCAGAGTCGGTCTTACAGGAGTGGTTTAGGGTGGCCAAGGACAGCCAGGAGCGTACAAAGAAGGATCTTCCCACGGTCAGCGAGCAGATCCCAGCAGCAGGTTGGTCGGTTAAGAATGTTCTGTTGGGTACCGAAGAGCAGTTTAGGTACAGTTTTGTAGATGATTGAACACTGACTAAAGGCTAGTCTCTTCTAATATGTGAAATCAAACTGAAAAAAATTCATTGATGTTCCCAACTCATTATGCTTTTGTTTGGCATGTGAAATTAGAAACCAATGAAATGGATTGTCATATTTTTGCTTTTCGGTATTGTCCAATAGAAGGCTGTCGCTGGTCAAATGACATGCGCAAGACTGATATCCACTCTTATATTATTAGTGTGCCAATTATTTAAACCGTTCCATCCCATTTCAACTCTTTGACTTCTTGTAGCAATAGGAGTTTCACGAGATGGTCAAACTCCCCCCAACTTGCCAACAATTCAGCGGGAAAAAAGAGAACCAGGAATGATTAACAATTATTCTTATGTTTCGTGTGCGCAGTCGGCCTAGTGATTCTCCAAACTAGAGTGCTCTGTGATGTTGAAGATCCTTTTTATGTTATGTGCTCACAATCACAGAATCCAAAAACGTTCGGTGGTTCGGAAAATAAATTATACAGAATGCCCTCTGCACAAGGTGAAGTAACTCCTCCCCACATTTTCCTTTTCATAAGACATGTCTCTAGGACAAGAGCTCGACGTTCGCCGAAAATTTCTTCGACAAATCATCCGCATCCATTTTGGCACGATATGGATAATCAATCCCATCAGGGAAAGTAACAGTCGGTAGCTTGATTTTTGAAAAGACGATGATGTATGAATAATCCGCTATTATGTTCCCTTATTTTCATGCATGCCTTACACCCGAATTTTGCCAGCCTTCCAAATGTACTGTTGTGTTTCACAAGATTACAAACTCAATCCTTAAGATTTGAGACAGTAATGTGATTGTGAAATCTCTAGCTAGGATCTTTTCGGGCTAATCCTGACTTGAGCAGAGAAGCTAGGGGATGCAGACAACTGGGCCGAGCTGTGTCGGCCCATCGACGCAGTCCTGAGCTGCTGTGCCCCTCTCTGCATCGCAGGAGCCTGCTCGGACACCCTCCACATCTTAACCGACTTGTCCAGGCTGCCGCTGTACACGACCCACCGCTGCTCGCTCGCTGGAGATTCCTGGTCCTTCTCTGCTGCCAGGCACTTGACGGGCCCAGTGTGGCCCGTCAGCACGGACAGGCAGATGTGGTTGGGCCCCTCCTTCCTCCACACGCATATCCCCATGTCGGCCGACCCGCTCAGCACCAGCTTCCCCGCCGTGATGAGGCACAGAACGGCGAGCTTGTGGCCCCTCAGGACTCCGCCGTGGGCGAGCTGCTTCTCCCGGTCCCAGAAGTTGACCAGCCCGTCCGACGAGCCACAGTAGACCACGGTGCCGTCCTGGTTTACCGCCAGGGCCGTGACAGCGCACTCCTGCTTGAGGAGGGTCTGCGAGAAGAAGTGCTTCGTGCCCTTACCTTGGAGCTCCCTGCGCCAGACCTTCACTGAGCCGTCTGCCGACCCCGTGAAGACCAGGCCGTCGAAGCCGGCGACCACGGAGTTGACCGCATCGTCGTGGGCCGCGACGGACTCCATGCACTTGAAATCGGATATCCTCCAGACCTTGAAAGTCTTGTCCCAGGAAGCTGAGTAGAGGAGCTTCCTGTCTTCGCTCAGGCTGAGGCAAGAGATGGCATCGTAGTGCTTGATCCAGATCACGTTACGGCTCCGTCTCACCTCCACGTAGCTGCTCGGTTTCAGCGAGCTCTTGATGTAGTCCCTCAGGGTTGGAAGCGTCCCTATGCGCTTGTGGACGCTCGGATTCTTGGAGGAGACCTTCCACACCCTGATCTTGCCATCTTGGTGGCCTGAGAAGATCTTCTCGCCGGCTATGATGATCGCCTTGACCAGCCCGCTGTTGGACTTGAAGCCCGAGAACTCCTTCTGGCTCTTCCATACCCTGATGTTCTTGCTGTCGGAACCCGTGTAGAGCAGGTCACCCGAGGTGGCAAGGGAGTATATGTGGCCTTCTTCCCTGACGAGAGAGCCCATCAGGACGTTTGGGGAGAAGGCCTCAGCAGCATCGTCCGTTTCAATGGGATTCATGTGAGCCGACCATGGGGACTTGGTGAGGGGAGATGACGCCATGAACGAGGGTGAAGTATCCGTGAGTCCCGGCTCTTCCCCGCCGACGGGTTCATCCTCATCGTTTGAGCCAGTGCCCTTAAGACGGTCGAATCCTTTCGCTCGCACGCTCCTCTCCTCGGAGAATATGCGACCCGCTTTGAAGCTCTTCATCTTCATGTGCAGGGATCTTACGCACTCCTAACGCAACATTTCCTGACGTCACTCACATACATCTATGGGAAAGAGGAACCGAAGCACGAAGCACGAAGCCCGATGCACAGATACGTAATGAGATGAATCAGACAAGGGATATCAGGATAGATGGCAGGGAATAAAGAGGAAACTGAGATTAGAAGAAAGCCAGAAGGTTAAGAGGGAATGTTAGAGAAGGTGAGGACAGGTCTAAAGCAATTTCCGGGCCTTAAATTCGCAGAAGTTTGGTGTGAAGACGGAAAACAGAAACTGAGACAGGTTTTCGACAGTCGTGGGACTAAAACTGTGCATCTTGTCTGTTAACTTTTTAAGGTTCTTTTCTTCCCCCCCGCAAGGCACAGATTTTCTCCCGGTTGTTGTTTTGAGCCGATGCTGTTCCTCCTAATTATAGTATTCTACAGTTCCACTATAGAATATGCGGCTGCCAATGACCGATAACAACAGGAAGAAAAAATCGTGTCTAGAAGGTGGAAAGGAGTAGTTTTCTTGTATTAGCAAGAAGTCCTCTTATCGTTCCGTGAGAAACAAAATTATCAAATATAATAACCGAATCTATTATCACTTGATTTTAAGTGGATGACGATTTCAAGCACGTCAAATCCCTTTTCTCAAACTTTGTCTTAAGTCGTGCTCTTCTCGAGTTGGTGTTTGATCGACTTAGTCATTGCTCTCAACCTTGGATTATGGCCCAACATCATCGTATCCTTTTCTCCTACGATTTCATCAAACGATTTTAAAGTCTCGGAGTTCATTTGTTTTCTAAAAATGCAGAGATGCAAAAGTTTTTGTTTCCACCTGTAAAAAATTGATTCACAAGATTGGAAGCAACCTTCCCGTAAAATGTGGTATATAAAATCGTCTTTTGGGTGTTATTCTTTCCATATCTTGTGGGCAGTAATCTGGTCTTCCATTTTTTTTTCTTCTGGTCGTCAGAATCCTTTTGTCTTTCTGTTAAATTATCCTGTCGCGTTCTGTTTTCTTCTTCTGGTTTTGACGGGAAAATGCGGAAAACAAGCGACACCAGACGACCGTCGAAGAGGATGAGAGATTACGGGGGCTATTATTATGGATTTTCCATTCTGGGAGGGAAATTCGACCGTTGACTCGGGGGCTAATTGAATGTAATGTAATGAGGACAGAACATGAAGCCTTCTCTGCTCTGGTATATTCCGTTGGCCAACCAGCGGTTGCTAGCAAGGTGGATTAGCCACTTTCCGAATAAAGGAGGAGCTCAACCGACTCATCTAACTCGTATTCTATTGGAATACGCGCCACTGAAATCGTGAAAGGAATCAGTTATCTGATCTTATCTCCCAGTTATCCACCATCAGCTTTGCAAGCATTTAGGAGATGATCTCTATCCCCTAAGTTACACCTACGAAACTCACCAATGACGGGCAATAATAGGAGGATGCAAATTGCCTCACGATTGCCGGCCCCTTTATGTGGCATCTGTACTTCCTAGACAAATGTAACAGCAATTGGGGAAATGACTGTTCGGTCGGCTATTACAGAATCAAAGAACAATTTTCACCTGTCGCATCATGCCTCATTTCCGAGACGACATGCCAGAGTTGTCGTGGAGCTTGGTTCGTGTTGTCGAGAACGGTGTTCGACCTGGCTGACTTGCATTTTCCTTCTCTTGAGGAACTCCAAGGAATTCTTCTGCAAGCACCGGGGAGCAGGTGTCTCCTTCTAGATAACTAGCTCTCACCTGAAATCTTATGTAGAACTCGGACATCCATATCCTGATATCCTAGAAAGCTATTCACAGTCGAAGCTGGATAACAAGTACTTGCCCTGACCTTTTTATGCTGATTCCCTTAAGTAGGCTTAGCCTCAGGTTTCTCGTTGTCAGAATCAGAAAGGAATAATAGCTGCCCGCAGATGCAAATTATACATCCCTTAGCAATACATACAATGAGTAGAAACCATAGTGTAACATGAGAAGTCATGCCATACTTCTCAAGGGCTGTAAGCAGATATAACAATGTTGCTTGGAAGCATTCCTTTGTTGATTAAGGATTCATCTTCGTCCTTCCTTATCTGTTCCAGTTTCTCCGACTTCTTGAACATCTTCTGACACTTTGGCAGGCTGCGGTGTCTTAAATTGGTGCAGCAGTAATTCAAGTATTTACAGCCTTCCATGAAAGAGAAACTGAGGTCCATTTTTCGCCCAGACACGTGAATCGGACCTTTCTTCTTGATAGATAAAAGTTCACCCTCATGCATCAGTCACTCACTCTCTCTATGCAGATATACCTGTGGCTATCCCAGCTTCATTTTTAAAGTTGATCATCTTACATATATATATATATATGTATGTATGTATAGTTTCAGAGTCCCCAGCGGAGGATGATGACAAGCTCTGGGAAGCTCCTCAGTAATTCCCGAAGTCTTGCAGAGAAGGTCAATGATTACCACCTAGAAGGTACCCCTTTCGATTAATCCAAATTACAGGACCGACCTTTTTATGAGTAATTATAGTTTGTTTATGTAACTCGGATGTGTGTCTGTGAGAGCGTGTGCATTCGAAGATGTTACAATGATCAGACACTCATGCTGCCCTGAGCTAAAACAATTAACGCTCTCGCCACTTGTAGTCTGAACAAATAAGTTTGTCAAAATTCATACTGTGATTAATGAAAACCAACCAAAATATTAATCATATAGGAACGAAAATTCAAAAGCCTTTTACTATCTCTCTCTTCCGCTCATAAATGGCACTGTTTCAGTGTACCTTAAGATTAGAAGATCGGGAGAAGAATAATCAAATGACACGAAGTCAAAGGAGCAGCGCAGCCCAACTGAATCAAAACCCCTGTTTCCCCTTCCTCATTAACAGCAAGCCATCTGATTCAAGATTATCAGAGAAGAAACAGCTGATTCTCATACCTTGCCTTGTTGCCGCTCTGTATTCTTCTTTATGTTGTCGTCCTGGTGCAGCCCACAGACACGCGCAAGCGCAACAAAATCAATAACAATGCTGAAAGTGTCATTCCAAAGGCACTATTAGGTCAGAGACATGAGGGGGCAAGATTGAAGAAACTGCTCCGACAATGGAAGCCGGGCTAGTTCTCCTCGTTCGGCTTGTCGTTTGAATGGTTCTGCTCAATTCTAGAGTTTAAGCTCGCCCTTCTTCTTTCGCCCTTTATCCCTACTGCCGGATCAAACATGCAAGAAAAGTGCACCAACCTATGATCCAATGAACCCGGTGCGTGCGGGCTCATGGGCAGAAGCCTCCGTGGATGTCGATCCCTCAACTTCCAAATTGAGCACCATTAGGCTACACATGCACGCGCCGGGCTCACAAAATTATTCTCACACGGTTGTGTGGTTTGAGCTCGAGGCTCGCTAACCCGCCACCACCCGTGCCCGCCACACTGTGATTCAATCTGATTTCTCTTTTTGAGGGTGACAGAGCACCTTTTCATGAAATAAATCGCACATATGAATATTTTTCAGCAATTGGCAATCGTCACGTGATCCGGTCCCCTTGGACGAGAGACAAATATATTACGACGTATTATTCTAAAGTTGCAGTTATATGGGGAAAAACATCCCTGTTGGCATAATTGTTCTCCTAACACGGGTTGATCCTGCAAAACGAACCCCGTAAGATCGAATGCTGAGGGTCACGGACGATTGATAAAGAGTATATAATAGAACTTATAGCTAAGAAGACTTGTGTTTCCATGCATTAAAAGAAGAAGAAAAAAACATGACATACGGATTGGTGATCGATGGGCAGCTTAATTGCCTTATTTTTCCAACCGATACTTCAATTATCTGACCATTATTCGTCTACTTATCGAGATGTCTCAGATAAGTAGGCCGGCCGAGTGGGCTGAGGCTCGGTTTCGGTCGTAGCCACTCCGTTCTTCTGCAGGAGGGTACTTGGAAGAAGGGCATCTGGCTTCGCAGTCATCCAGTGAGGAAAGCAGCACCAGCAGATATCACCAGGTTTGCCGCCTTCGCATGCCTGCTTCCTGCACTGAGGAAAGATCAGCTTCTGGTTATCTTGGAGGGCTGCCGAGCAGCCTGCTTGCACCAAGAACGCGAAGTTCAGGGCCGGTCGATCCTCACCCAGGTGAAAGGCCAAGAGGAGGAGGAAGCTGCAAGCGAAAAGCGAAAACCGAGCGGCCATTTTTACTCCTCAGACAGCTTGAGAAGATCTGAGGATTCTTGTGGGCTATTTGTACTCCTCAGGCCAAGAGGGGGAGGATTCTATATTTGATTTTGGTATTACGAAATTAAATTTTAAAAACTACATTGTGTAGTTTGGCCGAAAGGTTAGCAGCAGACGTCGTATTTGTTTTCTTCAAATTTTTGATAGAAATGAATTTCTAATGTAAAAGGGAAAAAAAAGAATATAATATGGCAATTTATTATATCAAATGGCTCCAAAATAATAGGACAATAATCTATATTCCTCTCCCGTCCATTACTTCTTCCCCTCAACCCAACTAACTGATCGGTTAGATTGAGACTATCGACGGTGGAAATGACTCAGATTCCGATTACACAGCCCCAGCAAGCAACTCAAGACCCAGGCATGGCACCTACGTTCTCTTGCTCACCGACTCAGCCCTGACCCGTGTCTGCCTCTCACGATAAAAAAGTTGGGTACGTTTCATATGTATTGCAAGATTTCCTACTACGAATAACATCAACGTACTTTCTCCTTTCAACTGATGAGCATCCCCCTCGAAAGGCACTTGGGATTGACGAAGAACAGACGGTTCCCGTGAGCATTTTACGATGTTCAAGATCAAGAAGTCTCTTCTGCGCCTTCTCATGAAAGCCCGGCTGGCCGGCTTACGTTGATGGGTATCAGCGTCGTCAGTTCCATCCCTAATCCGTATAATAATAATAATAATAATAATAAACTTTCTATTTTTATTTACCTTTTATTATTATTTTTTCATTTTTTTTTAACCCTCACTTCGGCCGCCCATTCTGATTCGTTGCTCCCCTTCTTTCTTCCTCCTCCATGGCGCTAGAACCCTAGAACCAAAAACCTTCACTTTCAGTGTCGCAGATTTCAGTCCAGTGCGATCGAGGATTCGGTGGGCTCCATGGCCGACTTTCGCACGTCAACTCACCGCTCTAAGTGGATATTCACTCCTCAGATCTTGGTAATCGATATACGTTCTGTTTGACGGTGGAGAGCACATTACCGGAACGGCGCTAATGTAGTGATTAATGAGAGAAATCTCCTGTTAGATTGCCGGCAAAACCTCTATTTGCCGTTGCTAGAATAATCATCTATCTCGACCTCTTGTAACTTACGTGATCGATAAATTCAAGAGGCCAAGTAGATGCCATGCGTCAGACGATCGTGGAATAGAATTTGAACTCTAAAGTGTCGGCTTTTCTTTCTTGTGTTACAGGCCGAAAGGTACAGTGCTGCTAATCAAAGAGCAATACAGACTCTGGAGAAGGTTTGTCTAGTGCCTTCGTTTGTTACTTTGGACTCTTTAATGAATTGACATGTTCATTTGAGTGGTGTGAACTTGTTTTCTACGTGCAATTGCATTCTCCAGCTTTATATTTCACAAAGTATATGCCCTGGAAGCAAGTCACCTGGGATACAAATGTGTTTGAAAATCAACTTGAGAAGCTCATATTAGAAAAGAATATGGTGGAGAGCCATTCCATGATATGTGTAAGAGACACTTATTAGCATAAGAATAAGATGATATGCTTTTTCTTTTACTAGTCAGGTCGGATTGGAAATCCCCGTGCAAGGACCATTTTGTAATGATGTGGGGCAAGTTGCCTTGTTTTAGTGCATCTGTTAAATAAATGATGATGATGATGATTCTCTTTGTAGCATTTTTAATATTTCTAGAACTCGTTAATTATATTAAAGAAATATCAGTAGAAGGTATCTGCAAGCGTGCTGGATATTATCTCTTATTTCCCGGTCTCTGTCTCCCTTGCATGTTGCCTTAGCTTGTAGTGATACTGTTCTTTAATTCTTGTAAAATTGTATGGCAGAAATGACTGATGTGTGATTTTCAATTTATGCTGGTGTATCTGAAGTATGGAGCAACAAGAATGGAAGTGGATGCTGATGGATCATTGTTGTATCGTGAATCCCAAACAAATTCAAATGGTAAGTCCTTTTATTTCAGAGTGGTGTGCCTTTCCATGGTTCACTTGCCATGGATATCATCGTTTGTTTTAGATATCATGGCCTATATTTTATCTTGCACTGCATGTTTTCCTCTATGAAATTTGTAATGTCATTGTACTTTTTCTTTCAGCTGATAAGCATTCTCGTACAAAAGCTCTTAGTATTGAAGAAGAACAGTTTTTGAGAATATTTTATGAGAATAAACTACGAGAAGTCTGCGGAGCCTTCTATTTTCCACACAAGATTCAGGTCTGTGAATCCTCTAGAGAAACCGTTGAGGTCTCTGTAATGGACAAGAACGTGAATGAACTTAAGTCTGGACCATGTTTCGGACTTCCAAATATGGAGATATATCTTTAAATTTTGATTCATGGTTCACAGGCAACTGCTCTCATATACTTTAAGAGGTTCTATCTGCAGTGGTCAGTCATGGAACATCACCCAAAAGATATCATGTAAGGTCTGATAGGATTATTGCTTACTGAAAGGGAGGATTGAAATGTGGAGATGATAAGATGCTTTTATTAGATTTCCTGATGAATTTTGGGCATCTAGCAAATAGAGGTTCTGTTGCATGTCTTTTCCATATTTTGGTTCTGAGGACATAGTTCGCATGTCATTCATACTCCAGTAGTTTTCAGTATCATGCATAATTACATCTTACTGTACTTATTTTCTCATTATTTGTTGGAATTGAAACTTAGTTTCATATGCTTTTAATATTGTTTGCGCTTGTTTCCAGAAACTGATATGTATTGCACTTATGACAGCTTGACCTGCATATATACTGCCTGTAAAATAGAAGAAAATCATGTCTCGGCAGAGGAGCTTGGTAAGGGGATTTCACAGGATCATCAAGTGATTCTCAATAACGAGATGCTAGTTCTTCAGGCATGATGAAGGCTTCTCTGTAGTCTTATATTTTGCATGCTTTTGATACATATACATATATATATATATATTGCTGATGCTTCTGCATATTTTTATAGAGTTTGGAGTTTGATCTCATTGTCTATGCACCATATCGTTCAGTTGAAGGCTTTATTAATGATATGGAGGTAACTTCAGTTATGTACCCGTCTCAAGATATATATCCATAGGAAGAAAAAGTATAATTTCCCTTTCTATCTCATGCCACTCGTCTTTCTGATGTTGTAATGATATCCTTTCTCTAGGATTACTTCAGAGAAAATGATGATCAGCTTCAAATGCTGAAGGTGATTCTTCATGTATTATGTACATTTCTGTTGTTTAATATTTTGACTTTTTTTTTCACACATCTGTTTGGAAATATATGATATATTCTATCTTGGAGAGATGGTTGACTAGATTATGTACAAAAGTCGGTGAGTGATTTGATAGCTAAAGAGCTGTTCTGGAGTAAAAAAAAAATTGTGTATTACTGCATAGTGCTAGCTAAAATACTTATGTTACTTGTATTGCCTGAGGTACTTAGTAACAAGTATGCTGGCAACTTCTTGCATACTTTTTGAAAAATTTATGGGTATATATGATCCACAATTGTAGTCTTTAGTGCATGTCCATTGGCTGGTGGAGATGAATTGTGTCTTGTTTCATTATCTTTTGCAGGAAGCTGGAAAAGCAGAAGTGGATAGAATTATGCTCACTGATGCACCACTTTTGTTTCCTCCCGGGCAGGTAATTGTTGGACATTGGATGTGTTTCTATGCTTCTTTTACGAGTTGCCTTGATACTGGGACCACAAATAGCAAGGATTTAAATAGCAGTCACGGTTCGTGAAATGGTTGCGTTGTGATTATAACAGTTTCATGCTATTGTGGCATTATATAAGAGTTTTGCAGATGCCGCAGTCATTTTTTTCTATTGTGTACAAAATGACAAAAGTAAGTAGAAAATTATTTTTCTAATTTGAGGGCTCTCCTCTAACACATAACAAAACTAATTTTAGTTATAGTCAATTGAAAGTCATTTTAATACATGAATATCAGCAAAAAAATGAAGAATATCTGTCATAACTGCAGTTATGGCTGCTAGTTATCCGTTATGGCTGCTATGTAACTCCGTTACGACCACTATGTAACTCTGTTATGCCTGCGACAGTCAAGATTTTAATTCTTTCTGTTATATCGGTGAGTTATGGTATTGGAGCACACCGATATCATTACCTAATGGTTGCTATTGCTGTTACAAGCCATTTTTTAAATCCTTGAAAAATAGTCCCTAGTTTATGCATATAAACATATTGGGTTTACTTTGGTGCAGTTGGCATTAGCAGCTCTACATCGTGCTAATGAGGTGCACAGAGTTGTCGATTTTGAGAGGTGGTCTGTTGTTTCTCATTCAAGAACCATTTTCTTCATTTTCTTTGTTTTAGGCTGACTTTTTTCATGCTAATTGACTCAGATCTTACTTCTTGCCTATATGCAGATACTTGAAGAACTTGCTGTTACATCAAAGTTCCTTCCATGCTTTTGAAGATCTCAATGAAAATCTGAATGCCATAGAAACGCAGGTTTGTATTGATATCTGCCATCTGGCTAAACAAGCAGAGGGATTGTCTTGCAATAACATATTATTTCAAATCACGCTTAAGTGTACTCGAGAGACAAATCAATTATATTGTTATGCGATTCACATAAGTTCACATCCAGTTTTGTTGATTTTGATTGCAGGTAAGAGCATATAAGTTCCCTTCAGATAAGGATATGAAGCACATTAACCGAAAATTGAAATCTTGCTGGGGTCTTAGCTCAAACGATGAGTAATCTTTCTGCCTTCTCATTTGCCTTAAACCTCTCTCTATCCCTTTGTTGGGTAATATATGAACCCCACATATTTATACTTTCCTTCCTTTTTCATTAGCAAGAAGCGAGAAAAGAAATCGAAACAGAAATCCAGGCACAATTCTACTGAAGCACAAAATGGGTCATCTCTCACTTAATGGTATTCTTTACCTCATCAGTTGATTTTTTCCATCACTAGTGATGATCTTTCGACGATTGCTTGCTTTTGTTTGCTCTGGTTTTGGTGGCGACAGAGCTTTTTCTCTCAGGTAAATGTTGTATAAGCTGTTTGCAGAAGCTTGTGGTTGTGCGGGATAGAACTCTCTCGTGGCAATCTCTCTGAGGATTGAATGAGCTCTGAAGCACTGAAGATCCCAATTACAAGCTGATTAATGTACCATACAATTTCATACTTTAATTTGCCGGGAAGCTACTGAGAATTTGTCTTTCCTGCTTGAGGATAGCTGGGGGAATGTGTCTGGCATGTGTTCACTATTTGATTTAGCGACTGTTTCCATGGTGACTGTGCTAGTTATTTCGTGTATTAGGGCACTCAATAGCACTGCTTCCATGAGAATACGCTTTTCAGCTCGGTGGTTCTTTGGCACACTGTTGTAGACGTTTCATAATGGAGTCGTCCGGAAGCCGCCCGACTGTGTAAAGCAGTCGTTTTAAGTAACATAAGTATCATTGTTGAAACTTACTAACTGCAAAAAGTGTAACTGCATCGTGTTCTGCTGGACGATAGCAAGTGGAAAATGATTTCCTGAGAGTCTTCACCGGAAATGAAAGACCGAAAACTGTTGTCAGAGCAAATCCAAGCAACAAGATAACAGAGCTTTTGGTACAGCTGATTCAGAGAGGGTTTCATGTGTAAACAGAGCCGAGATTAGATAATCCACTGGACATCGCCGGCTGTTCGGTGGCTTTCATTCATCTGTAGATATATCAACATCTTACTGTACTGAGCTTGCATGCTAAGAGTAAATCAATTCACAACCAAAGTTATCAGACCTTAGAAGATGCCGCAAGACATGTTCTTTTCAATCGGCTCTCTCATATTCATGCTTAAGCTTTCACTTCCCTTCAGGGTAATCCACTAACGGAAACTTGATCCATCCATAGACATGCTCAGGAGGCAAGGGAGCACAAATATTCCAGCTGGGAACCCCTTCTTGGGAATCAGTTAACCATTAGGTATACCAGACAACAGAATGGTTACTTAATTCAAGAATGGGGATTGATACAAGAAGTTGGTCGGTTCATTAGTTTGTAGTGATTTTCGCAACATGTATACGAGAGAGTGTAATTTCCAAATCCCAGCACAGAAAAGATGTATCCCAGAACCAATTTCCAATCCATAATAATACCCAGCACTGGCAGTGAGTGAACCTTCCCATGTAGAGACTATCCGTGACTTCTTGGGTCAACAACTTGGTGAACCCTCCGGGCCTCAGCACTCGAGTACTGCCCAACCACACGGGCATGGGGCACAGTTGATTCTCCTCGGGCAAGGGCATCTACATTCTCGAGCAAATACTGTCTTGGGAGCCTTCCCACCACATTGCCCTCCTCATTCCCCTCCTTGTCGAGGAAGGCAAAGTGTGGGATGCCTTCAACACCAAATTCGTCAAGCTCCTGCTCCCACTTTGTGTTGTCCACATTCAGCATCACAAAATTCACACGGTCCCTGAATGCAAGAAGAGTAGGGTACAGAGGTGATACGTCAAAGAAAGAAAGCTAACATCCTTATATTGCAAAATTTGATCTTTCAGGTCAAAAGATTCGAGGCTATGTTCATCCGTCTTGGAGATGTAAATTAACCTCCAGAAATTGTCTTAACTTCAAGCCTATTATTGATTTCATTTGACTTGCCAAAAAAGTTATTCGAATCAATAGCCACCGTGGATTTATCCACATTTTTCAAGCAGCTCTTGGAGAAGATTAGAGACTTGGAGCAATGTTATAAAATCAGAGAGATGCACCGGTGAAAGAAAATATTGAAGGTATTGGTAATTATTACCTGTATCGCTGCTCCACTTTGTACACATCAGGAGCTAATTCTCGGCAGACTTCGCACCAATCAGCATAAAACTCCACTACTGTGGGCTTCCCATTTGATAGAGCCTAAGCAATCATCGCAGCAGAAAATGTATGGAAGCAATGAAATACAGTACAATTACAAAGAAATCTCCGTTTAGAATAGAAACACGTAGTAGATCTAACAGTTTTAATCACCTACCTCTTCATAGGGCAATGCAGTGGCAGAGAGGTCCTTCAAAGAAACACCAAAATCTAATCGTGTCGAAAAGAAAAGTGCAACCGCTGCAAGAGTGGAAACTGCTGCTATTTGCCTGTTTAGATCTTTGTTGGGCAGTTGAGGAAGCCCATCATCTGAGGAAGAACTCACAGCTTGTTTACTACTGCCATCGGGTGAAGAAGGCTCATCTAGCAACTTCTCCTGCATGAAGATGAGAAAAAATAGGCAATTTAGAAGATGAAGGTGTAGCATCACTGAGACCTCAAGAAGAGAACCATCCAATGAACAACGAGAACCACTAAAATGCCGTTCTGGTGAAAAACTAGCAGTTCAACTTGACACAGGGTTGACTAGTTAGGTACCATCTAGCAGAGTTGTTGCCCCCTCAGAATGCTCAAAAACCGATCTGTTGGAAAAACAAGACGATCTAGAGCAAAATCCCTGAACAAATGACTTTTATCTCAAATAACACCAAATCAAGCAATCTCGATGAAGTGTTCAAGACAATGAAAGCAAGAATACTGACAGCAAAAGAGAACACTCATTAGTGCAAATGCTAAAACTCGAGATCTCTTCTGTCACCCCATGAGCTGGAACTATTCTGACAATTTATTCCAGTTAGACCATTTAGATTCTTGAGAACAAGGATTTCTTGTCGCAGAGAGAGAATCAGTAGAATAATTGAACTATTCCGATAACTCTGACTCTGGTCATCATAATTGGCAAGTAATACTTCAGGACTTGAGCTCAACTTCAAATGTGAAAGTTCTTAGTTTTGCCCATCAGGAAAAACAGGTACACATTCTCGGGTTCTAAAAACCAATCTTCTCCCTCCATTTGCCAATTAGTTTCACAAAATCCCAAACAAACAACCCTTTATCGAAAGATTACGGTAGCAGAAAGTAATAGAGAGAGAGAGAGAGAGCGAGAGAGAGGAGAATTTCAAGGTATTTTCATAAGCCGGCCAAATCAGACTTGTTGCCAATTAAATCAATCCTAATTCAAGCTAAGAGCTCGGACAGTTTCAAGAACATGAGAAATCATGCTCTGCTAGTACAAGGGTATAGACTGACAATAACTGAAAGATTCAAACGGACGCAGCTAAGCACGTACAGTAGCCGAAGCTTCTTCAGTCGGGTTCGGGTTTGTCTGACAAGCAACGCTCACAAACCTCCTACTCCTCCTCCTGGCAAAAGATTGCGTCGAGGTGTTCACTCTTACGAGGACTGGAGATTGAAGGTTTCGAGAACAGTGCCCGAGTCTGTGGAGACCCAGAGGGCTCGAAGCTACGTGGGACATGGAAGAAGAAACTTTTTCGGGAATACAGGAATCGTCGGAGATGATGCCACTGAACAGAGCGAGAACAGGGGTTTTGGGTATTTTGCAGCTTATAAGAGTAAATCTTTGACACAACGGTGAATTTGGAAATGGGAAGTCTTGTCTTTGAGTTGAGCTAGAAATAGGAAGACGACAAGCCACAGAAAAGATCCAATTTTTGAACAGGAAAAACAAAGAAGAGTATGTGGTTGACGTCGTTGGTCCGTTCATTCGTCCGGGGCTGCCCCAAGTGACCTATTTCTTGCGTGCAAGTATTCTGAGAGGAACTGAGACTGACTAATCAGAATCAAACCCCGGGCTTCCTCATGCCGTCTGTACATAATCATCTCTCTCACATCTTCAAAAGGCTTCTTTTCAAAACATCGATTCAAATGAGAGTTGATTATTGCACCAGATGCGGGAATGGGCATAAAAATTGTTTGGTGACTAGAAAAAGGAGCTGGCAGAAGAAGGCCAGAGCCACGAAAGTGACGGGAGACAAGTGATTGACCTAATTCCAGCAGCTCCCACTATGCTGGAGGGAAAAAGGTTCGAATCACATGATTGGATTCTTGCATTTCCAGAGTTCCCTCACCGAGTGAATTCCTTTGCTTCCTAAACTGTGAAAAAAACAAGGGCCGACCCAATGCTGCTTAGCCATCGTATTCAGTTAATTAGGGTTCAATACTATCTAAGAGAGAGTGAAATGAAACCGCTGCACTGGAAATCACCTGTAATAGTCTGAACTGAAATTTACTTAATATAATAATATAACGAGATTAAGAGTTTTGAAGATTTTAAATATAATTTTCGCTTATAGAAGTCTTCCACTACCACTGCTTCTTGTACACCTGTTGCCTTCCCTTATAACCCAGAATTGGTTCAAGGCGAAGAATTTGGTGAGTTCCTGTCACCGAAGTTGACAAACGATAATATATGTAACGAGTGTACAGTCCCGCATATCAAAGTGGATGCTGACTGAACATGACCAGAAAGTCAAATTTCACGATCTCTATCCCTCCGGCCCTGCCACGGCCGCTGCCTGCGACAGCTTTCCAAAGCTTACTGCCGTCTCTACCTCCCTTTTTCCGCTGCCTCAGTCCCACTCTCTGCCGCATCGATCTCCCGCTCTGCGGCGACGATTCCCTTCCCTGCCTTTTGGATCCCCTTCTCCGCTGCCTCAAAGTCTTCTCTCACCGCGCGCCACCCCCCCCC
>CXYZ01009109.1:141869-195339 GCA_900006705.1 Sonneratia caseolaris | reverse complement strand
CCCCCCCCCAACCGAAAAGCCCGATGTCTTCCGCCCCAGCCGGAAGCAGCAACGCCAGCTGCCTCCGGCTGGGAACGGCCGTGGTGCTCATAACTGGCACTAGTCTGACGACAGTGCGTGCAGAGTGGCTGGTCCAGCTCGATCGTTGTAGTGGTAAAGATGTAACGACCTTCGTGGAGGCAGCCATTGCTCAGCACTCCTCGCTCGGTTGCTTCTCTCTCGAATGAACGAAACGGCACTGACGATATCTGAAAGCGAAGTCTTTTCTTCTTTTTGGGGCAATGGGAGATCGTTAACCCCATTTACGAAAAAGCCCCCGACTCCGAAAGCCACATTATCACCCCGCAACGTAGGGGTACTCTCGTCATTGGACAAAATGGGAGCAAGGGCCATTCCCCTCTAGTGAAATTTAGGGCACGTTTGATTATTAAATTACAAGAAATTTAGGTTTATTTTTCTTCTCCTTTTAAAGGCCCAGAATGAAGCAAAGCACAACTGGCCGGTACGGGCTGAGGCCCAAACGTAGTTTCCGTCAGCGCGGCCCAAGAAAATCAATTTCATCTTTACCGATTTTGCGCCATAAATCGAACGAAACCCCCAAACCGAAACCCTTCCATCTCCACCAGAATTCGGAACCCTGTTCAGAAAATTTATCATACTGCCATGACTAGCGAGGAAGAAGTAGCTCCGGTATCAGGAGCATCCGACGCAGTTCCTCAACCCTCCACCGACGCAGTGGTGGGGTCTCACAACCCCATCAGGGGTGGCTCGGAGTCCGCCTGCGACGATGTCAACAACGTGAGCAGCGCAAGCGGTGGCAACGCGGGGACCTCCACCTTTACTTCGGACGGCGGGAAAGTAGAGAAGCCGCTGGAGCTCTCCGATGAGCTGTTCGAGAGAGGATCCAAGGCTGTCAAGGATGGGGATTTTGCCGAGGCTACGGATTGCTTCAGCCGTGCCCTAGAGATCAGGTCGGATTCCTTTTTAAAAATCGTTTCCCGAACGGTCAGCAACCTCAGGTTGTCATATTTCCTCCGTTGCATTCCTTTCTCATTGAAAATGTCTTTGCTAGATGTTCAGCTTCAGCCCAAATCTTGACATGCCAGGCTGATTTTGAGCTAAATCAATGCTGATATGGAGAGGTCGCTTCATATTTCAAGATACTGGAGCACTGAATTTGTTGTTACTTGTTATCAGCTACTGTAGATTGCATTATGCTGATTCAAACTTTCTACGTGAATTACTCGCGCACTTCAAGACATAGAACTGTGTCTATAATTGTGACTGAGCAATTGTTAACTCTCTGCTGAACTACGAAATCTACATTTCATCATTTAAGATATTGTTGTAGGGAGAAATATATTAATTAGCCATTACCTTCAATAAGCTGTGATTTATTTCTTGTATCGGTTCAATATGTTTTTTGGTTCCTTTGTTATCAGGGTTGCTCATTATGGAGAGCTTTCTCCAGAATGTGTCAGTGCATACTATAAGTATGGATGTGCTCTGCTGTACAAAGCCCAAGAGGAGGCCGATCCATTGGGCTCTGTGCCAAAGAAGGATACTGAAAGCCAAGAGGGCTCTACTAAAGGTGTATCTGCCAAGAATAATATGATCCGTGAATCATCTACAACATCTGTTTCAAGCATGAATGCTCAGGATCGGAAGTCAGATAATCAGGAGGGAACAATAGAGGATGGTATCTATCTCCATTTCACAAATCATCTTGTGAAATCTGGTGCTTTATTGATTTCTTCTTTTGACATTTTCATGACATTGTGAGCACCTGATTGATTTTCTAATTATGTCTTTTCCATTCATAACCTTTTCTTCATTTTGTTTTGATTGTTGATGTCCTGGCAATATGTACTCTGGATTTTAAGAACGTGAGAAAATGTACACCTTTTTTATTTAATTTTCAATTAGTCCTTGAAATTTCTTGCTCTTTGTGGATTCATAGGCATGTGAGGTGTTTGTGGTGAACTCCTCATTGTCAGAAAAGAGTTTACCTATCAAATTAAGCTTTTTCCTGTTGTTGACAGCTTCTGGTGGGAAGGATGAAGGAGAAGATGATGAGGATAGTGATGTTGAGGATATTGCCGAAGTAGATGAAGATGAGTCTGACCTTGACTTGGCATGGAAAATGCTAGATATTGCTAGGGCTATCATTGGGAAACAGTCTGGTGACACAATGGAGAAGGTGGACATATTGTCAGCTCTTGCCGAAGTTGCCCTTGAAAGAGGTCAGTCAGCTAATTTACATTTTGTATTTTGTTTTTCTCCTAAAAGCAGAGATCTCATTTTTTTACTTAGCTCTCTGTTGTGTATAGAGGACATTGAAACTTCTCTAAGTGACTACCAGAAGGCTCTCTCCATTTTGAAGAAGCTGGTTGAACCAGACAATCGACAGATAGCTGAATTGTATCCTATGTTATTTTCCTTTAAGTTTCTTGTTTTTTATACATGTTTATGAATATTAAGATAAGTGATTCATACTCCATGTCAATTTTCTCAATCATGGGTAGTATTAGGAATCCGCTTTTCTGCATTGCTGCTTCTCTCCTTAGCTGAATTTCAGAAACTTTCGGGTATGTTTGTGCTTGGAAATTGGTTCTAAGCCTTCAGAAGCCATTCCCTACTGCCAGGAGGCTATATCTATTTGCAAGTCTCGTGTTCAACGCCTTATGGCTGAACTGAAGACGTTCTCTGAGTCAGTGCCGTCCTCAGCAATTCCTGCATCAGATAGCAGTGCTACTGCATCTTCAAGTGGGTCACTGTCTGACAAGACATCTGCAGATAAAGCAGCTGAGATTGAAACACTCAATGGCCTCATCACAGAGCTTGAAAAGAAGGCAACCTTTTACTTATTTTCGGTTAATAACATTACCATCATATTCTGTTCTGGCAAATCACTTGGACATTTTATTCCATCTGCAGCTTGAAGATCTGCAACAAGTTGCTTCAAATCCAACATCAGTTCTCACTGAAATTCTAGGAATGGTGTCTGCCAAAGCAAAGGAGATGGAGAAGAAAGCCTCATCAGCAGCGGTGAGCTCGTCACAGATGGCCACTAATGGGAACGGAGGTTTTGATTCCCCTACGGTCTCCACTGCACACACAAGTGGGCCTGCTGGTGTCACCCACCTCGGTGTGGTAGGAAGAGGAGTCAAGCGCGTGAATTTGAGCTCAGACACGGCAGCATCTAGCCCAATGAAGAAGCCTGCTCTGGAGTCTTCCCCCGATAAGCAAGATGATACTGCTGCTTGAGATGTTAAGTGTGGTCTAAGCTTGAACTAACGTGAATTTTGTGTCTAGGAGGAGGAGGTATCAAGTCCCAGCCGTTGGAACTTGTATTCTCATATGCTTGCTCGAGTTAGACTTTTGTAGAGTAACATGTCATGCCTATCAGTTGATGGTCCTGTATGATTATGGATTTTAGATGAACGAGATATCCTGAGTATGCAAAACTAAAGCATTTAATGCCGTTTGCTTTAACGTCGGTCTCAGTGGCTTAATATTACTGATTTCGGCCGTCAGGTATTGACAGCAGATGCCAGTGTTTAAATCATAACTGCGTTGATATCTTGGAGCCCGCCCTTGTGTTACGGGTCATGCAAGGTGTTGTCACCGCCAATGATGGCGGTCTAATGGTTCTTGCTCTCACAGGATTCAGTAACCGAGCGAGGCCCCAGCCTCCACTGGTTTCTGCCGACTGTACTAGGGTTAGGCCCACTGCGGCATATGAGTGGGATGATGGAGCCGGTGTGTACACAGGAAGCCGGGCCTATGTTTTTCCTCTGGGGAGGCCCAATTTCTCCATAAGCCTTAGGATTAGCTTCTTCACACGCGGGGCCCGATTTTGAATTTGTCTGCCACGTGGCAGACCCTGTACGAATGGATGGGTCCCACAGAAGCTTAGTGGCATGAGACGTGGAAAGGTCCCAATTCCCAGATCCCGGTTAGACACGAGACCCATCCATCTCACACCACGTGGCATACGCCCGTTTTGCTGCTGCTGCTGCTCCCTCCCCCCTTCATCGTCTCACCCTGCCCTGACTGTCAGAATATTCTCCCTCAACGGGTTCGGTTTAGGAGCTTGGAATCCGCAACTCCTGATCGACGGAACTGTCTGGTCAATCGAAAAATGGGGAGGAATCGGGATTACCTGGCCATGACAACCGACGGATCCACCGCGACGGGTTTGAGCGGAAATGGCTCGGGCGCCAGCGAGCAGCTCAAGGTCGCTGCGGCGAAGCTCATCAACCGCCCCCACGCTCTGGAGAGCTTGGCCTTCGGGACTTGTTTCCTCAAATGGGTCGCCTCCTTCGCCGCTATGTGAGTCCCGAGGGCTCTCTTTCAATCGGTCTGGTTGTTTGCTCCGTCGAGAGATTACAGAGAAATCCCCTGATTGAATTGTCATTTTGGGAACTGACATGAAATCGCTAAATTAGTGGAATGAATGATCTTGTGGTTTGTGGTTTAGGAGTGCCTTTTGATGGGGCATAATTGATACCAGAACTTTTACTAGGGTTTGTTAGGTCCCGCGGAACCTTAGTCTCTGAGATGTTCCCTGTCGCAAATACAAGTACCAACTGCCTCGTCGTCCTTTTTGTTTATTCCTTGGGTTTAAAAGTCCGTGAAGTTCAGCACCTGTTCTTCTAAGGCCTCAAAGTTCTAGTACGGTGAATAAAAATTTTCAGTATTGGAAAAACCTTGATTGGTCTCGAATCTGGCCTTTCTGGATGCTATGTTTGCGTGAAAAAAAGAGGCCGTGGAGATATGTTCACTCCTTAGGAATTTGAATTTTCATAATAATTCAAATTCCTGCAGTTTAATGTTAGTTCAGCATTTTTTATCTTGTTATCGCGTAATGTAAAGTACATTAAAATGCAAGAGTCGGGCTGCCCCAAGCTGTTCCATTTCTTTATCACAAATCTTATGTTTTCATCCCTTTTGATCTATTTTATGGCTAATTTCATATCATAAATAAGTAACCAACTGTTACTTGCAGCAAACTTCAGGGAAATATTTTGATTGCACTACATGGGTTCTACTGATTTCCTCATGGAGATGTAACTTTTGCATTTTTGCTTCAGATATTTGCTGATATTGGATCGAACCAACTGGAGAACGAATATATTGACCTCACTCTTGGTCCCTTACATATTCTTTAGTCTTCCTTCAGTCATATTCAACTTCCTAAGGTAATTTTTCCACACCATTAATGCGTTTTTGCTTGGTCAGTTGTATCTGATTTATCTCAAGATCGCACCTTTTGATGAATCTACAGGGAAGAGGTAGGAAAATGGATTGCTTTCATTGCAGTTGTATTGAGGCTTTTCTTCCCGAGGCATTTTCCTGGTACTGATATCAAGCTGGCTGCTTATCTTCAGGACATTATCTTTATGGCTGCATCTTAGACATTGTTTTAACCATTCCATTTTCAGATCTTTATCTTAAGAGTTCCTTGATTTTTCAATGTGTTAGGTCACCTCTCTTTATCTATTTTGCTAATTGTGGATTCATTGCATTAGTCGTGTTCAAATTTATCTTTATGCCATCAGTGAGCTCTTTATCAATCTAGCAGATTGCTAAACAAATAAATCTTGCTCTTGCTAAGACAGTGATTCTCATATTGCATATTAGAAATGTTCTGTATGTCTATCCACATGCTACAAAGGGAATCTGGGCAATCCTTTTATTTGTGGTGCTTGATGCTTCTTCTTTGCTGGTATTCTTAAGCTTTGGTTGCTGGGATATCTCTGCAGAATGCCTAGATATGCCCTGCTCTTTAATTCTTCTACTGGTGGTGGCTCCGGACTTCTTTGCTCACACCCTCAGGAACAGCTGGGCCGGAGTCGTGATATGCCTCATCATTGGGTGTTACTTGCTGCAAGAGCACATTCGGGCATCTGGTGGATTCAGGAACTCTTTCACACAGCCCAATGGAGTATCCAACACCATCGGCATCATTCTTCTTTTAGTATATCCTCTTTGGACTCTGGTAGTTGACATCGCTTAGAAATTTTCTTGAGCAAGTGCTGTGCCCCGACCATGCTGCTCGGCATCATTCCATTTTCTTCTCCATCATTAATGCATGCAATTTTCAATTGTTTCTGTTAGTTAGCTCTTAGGTTTGAGAGACAATTATAGCTGACTTTCTTTTATGGGATATGTTGGGTGAGGATTCTACTAACACCACCTTTTAGTTGAGTGAAAGAATACATCGCAGCAAGAGTATCAGAGCGGGTGGCTGAGGAGGGGTAGTGGGTTAATTCAACAAAAATATAGATAAAATCAGTAAAATCTATACAGCGTTTTGCTATTTCTCCTAAGCCCAAGGGGGTAACGGCAACCTTACGATCCCGTAAACATGCTCTTGAATCATTCATGTGGCTATTTCTGTACCCAATCCTAGGCATGAGGGATGTAATCGGAGCTTGAGATATAATCACAAAGTGAGAGGACCAAAGTTATATAAGTCAAAAGTTCAGGGCCAGATCCATTTTCTCCCGCTCTTTAGTGCTCGACTCACACCGTTCCTTTACGGCGCCGTCTCAGGGCAGTTCCGGAAAACCCTAACCCTAGCATCCGTCCTCCATCTTCTCCGTATAAACCTGCACCACCGCCAGCTCTCTGCCATATTCACCGTCTTCCATCTCGTCTGTGCTCTTGATGGGTTTTTTCTTGATTTCCTCGAAGATTCTCCTCTCTATTTCACAATTTTCTACGATTTCTTCCACTCAATCCACTGACTTTGCTGTTTTCCTGTAGCCAATTCGTTGAAAACGACGAATTTTGTGTTTGCTTTTTGCGGTTTTGAGATCCAATAGCAGCTTCTCGATGATGAATTAAATAAGATGACGAGTCCGATTTTTCCATTCTTTCAAATCGTGAGGACAAATCGAGGCATTTGTCTGAGAGAAACTGTGAAGTGTCAATTTTTGGCTCTCTGATGTTTTCTTACTTTCTGATATTTTTTTCCTTCCATTTTATTGTTGCGGTGGATAGATCTGGGCATCGTGATGATGAAATCAAATCATCTGCCACTATGATGATTCAGTGACCTTCTACTCATACTGAATGCCCATCGAAGTTCTGCTCTCCCTTCAGTGTTGTGCGGATTGAGTTTTGATCTAACTTCGAAGTTTAGTACCTGATCAATTTCTGGTCGTCTCCGCTGAGGGTTCCCATTTCTCGCAAAAACGCAGTTTCTTTAACGTTGGAATTTTGTATTGCCGTTCTCTTGAGCTAACTGATATTGGAATTATCGGAACAGAAAACGGGAATGGTGATTACCTTCTGAAAGATTGGAAAGCTTTTTCATTTATTGGATGTGATGCGAGAGCAGCATATGATCAGCGACGATGATTAAACCATGAAGCTCGCTCATGTCAATGCGTCTCGAGGAGCAACAGCGACTGTTTTTCTAGCACGTTTAAGCTGCTCTTTCCTGTCCTGAGCTTTGTTGGTTCAACCTGTCTTTTTGTGGTTGAATATTTTCTGTCTTTCATTACATAAAGCCTTCTAAAATGCCAATGGTCTTCCATCAATTCTTGAGTTCTTGACTTTGATCAGAAGAACTTGCGAGTGCAGCTGACTGGCCTGGTGATCCCGGAGCTGGACAGTCAAGGGTTCCGTATGTATTAGAAGTTGGCTAAATTCCGGATGAGAATCTCAAACTGGTGTTTCAGATTGAATCTGTATGTCCTGGTTGAAACATTAATTTCAATTTATTAATGATCGACCCTTCAATCGTTGGATATATATTGATATGTTTTATATCTGTAGCCGTCCATCCAAACGCTTCTTGTTGGTCCTAGAACACTAAGCTCATGACTTGGCTCAACTGCACTCTTGATGAGATGGAGGTTTCCTTAAAGGCATCTTCTTCTGATGGGTCCGACAAGTTTGGGGACAGGATAAACTCCGCTGCAGTTATAGTGCTCCTTCTCACAGGAATTTCTTGATCCCTTCATACATGGTAATGTCTCCCAGGAGATGAAACAGGTCCACTGCGTATGATAATGCGGTCGCCCTGCCTTCTTTTAGGATAAGGGAATGAGGGAGAAGATGATGATGGAGATGAAAAAAAAAAAAAAGCCCTCGACTCTGGGGAGCTGACTCGGATGTTTTAGGTCGACTTGATAGGCTAGAGGTTCCAAGGATGTCGATCCAGGGTAGGGTGATCCGAAATGCTCAGCTCTGAGTCATATATGAGAGTTGGAACAATTTGCCTCAGTCTCTTCTAAATTTGGATCATGTCCAATCCAAAGGCACTTGAATTCTGCACATACTGTAGTTCCAACGATCTCCATGTCGTATCATGACCGGATACCCACAGCTAAGGCTGTAAACCAATTGAATTTGTCAAACTACATTGTAATGAACTAATTTCGTTCTCCACAGCAAAGCCCTCTTCCACTTTCCCTCCACATTTCTTCAGAAAACATCTGAACTAGTAGCCGTATGTGGGTAGGGGCCTACACTAGCGAGACTCGGTCAAGGTGCGGTAATCTCATCCGGGATCCTGTCAATTTTATGACTGTTTCCGTCCAATTCCCAATGACAAAGCTTGAAGAGCCAAGACAGATGATATTAGCATGCTGCAAATGGACATTTCGAACATCTTTGTCCGGTACTGGCGACATAGCGGTATCACTGGGGTTCATTGTACTGTGTTCAAAGCTAACTCAATGTTGGAAAGAGGCGGATTCAAACTCAGATTATGTTTTGTCTACCAACTTTCGAAAGTCTATTACATGATGACAAATGGCCATGGATTTAGAAACTGATCAAATGAAAGTTCATCCTTAGATTGATAAGATTTTCAGGAGCAGCGTGCAGGCAAATGCAAGGCAACAGATGTCCGTTGCTCTCAGACACCTGACCGTTGGTCCCCTCCAGAAGTGCCATTCCGCCTCCCTCCCGGCTCTTGTCCTCTTCTTCTCCCGGAGGCTCCAATCTTCCTCCACACAGGAAATTCTCCATTACCGCCTCGAGGGATGCTCTTCTATGACGCAGCTGAGGCTCTTGCATGCTCAGATGATCGTCCTTGGCGTCTTTCAGGAAAACTTCACCCTTGGAAAGTTAATTTCTTTTGCTGCAGTCGATGAGAGAGGCGATCTTGCGTATGCCACCGATGTCTTCAATCGAATTCCGGAGCCGAACAGATTCATGTTCAATAGCTTGATCAGGGGCTACTCGAACGGCAGAGACCCTTCAAAGGCGATTGCCATATACCGTGAGATGCTCAGTTCGGGTATTTCTCCAAACGAATTCACCCTGCCTTTCGTGCTGAAGGCTTGTGTTGGCGGATCTTCGTACTGGGTATCAATTCTTCTGCACGGTCAGGGGATCAAACTAGGGATAGGGTCTCATGTTTGTGTGCAGAATGCCCTGATGAATGTGTTTATCGTGTTTAGGATGACACGGGACGCACGGAAACTGTTCGATGAAATAGATGAGAAGTCTTTAGTCTCGTGGAACTCGATGATTGGTGGATATTCCAGAGCAGGCCAGATCAAGGAAGCCTTTTTACTGTTTCGCCAGATGAGGGAGTCCGGAGTGGGTCCAGATGAGTTCACGTTAGTTAGCTTGCTCTCGGCGTGCACTCAGGCTCGTGACTTGGACTTGGGTAGGCTTGTGCATCTCTTTATCGAGATCACTGGAGTTCAGATCGATCTGATTGTGAAGAATGCACTGCTTGATATGTATGGAAAATGTGGGCAACTGGATTCAGCCAAAAAGATCTTTCTCCAGATGCCAGAGAAAAATGTAATTTCTTGGACTTCTCTGGTCACTGCTTATGCAAAACATGGGTGCATCACGTCAGCTCGAGAACTATTTGCACAAATGCCTACGAGGAATGCAGTATCATGGAATTCTCTCATTTCAGCTTATTCGCAAAATGGACAGTTCAGAGGAGCTCTGAGTCTATTTGAGGAAATGCAGGACTTGGGATTCATACCCGATGAGGCTACGCTTGCTACTGTTCTCTCTGCCTGCGCTCAGATTGGTGACATAACCACAGGAAAGAAAATCCATGCTTATGCATGTGGCGCCAACTTGATAGCACCGAGCATAGCTCTTGCTAATTCCTTGATAGCTATGTATGCAAAATGTGGTGAAGTAGCAATTGCATTGGACATATTCAGGAAAATGCAATGCAAGAATTTAGTTTCATGGAACGTAGCAATTGGAGGTCTTGCACTGCAGGGTTGTGGGACCGAGGCAATCCAACTCTTCAGAGAGATGGAAGCTTTGGGGATTCAACCAGATGGAATTACCTTCACGGGGCTGCTCACTGCTTGCAGTCACAGTGGCCTTATAAGCTCAGGTCGCCATTACTTTGAGAGGATGAGTTCCGTTCATTCCATTCCATGCGAAATAGAGCACTACGCCTGCATGATAGACCTTCTCGGGAGAGGGGGGCTATTGGAAGAGGCCATTAGGCTGGTAGGAAAGATGCCAATGAGACCCGATATTGTCATATGGGGTTCACTTCTCAGCGCCTGTAGGATCCACGGATTTGTAGAGATTGGAAGAATCATGCTAAAGCAGCTGCTGGAGCTTCTGCCTCACGGTGCGGGGCTCTGCGTGCTCCTATCAAATCTGTATTCTGAGGCTGGTAGGTGGGAGGACATGCGGAAGATTAGGACGATAATGAACGATACTGGGGTTGCTAAATGTGACGCCATTAGTTTTGTTGAGATTGACGGGCTTATTTATGAGTTTATGGTCGATGATCGGAGATCCAAGTGGGCTAGCAGCATCTACCCTGTTCTGGACCGGCTGACAGATCATCTAAAATTGGAGGTAGTATCCTCTTGTACTTTATAGTTTGCTATTATTTTGCTAACACAATTTATATACATACCTTCATTCTTTCATAATAATCTCACAACTCATAGAACTTTAATTAATTTAAATTCAAGTTAGATCAATTCATTAAAGGGTAATTCTCTCCTATTATTGGATTTCACTATTTATAAAATTCAAAATTGAGACTTTTCTTATCCTCTTCACCTGAACAAATCATGTTGGTTTAGGATTTCTACCTTGATGAGGCCCTTTGTAATCATGTATCATGAGTTGAAAGAAGAGGCCCCTAACAATTGGAGGAGGAGCACGGCAATGGAATAATAGCCAGTGCTAACTCTATTCACCAACCCGACACATCCACATATGGCTATCAATTTGGTCAAGAGATACCAAGGGGTGTGAGATGGTCCAATCCCAATGGGAAATTAGATTCTTAGAGAGCTGTCCCCCGAAAAATCGAACCAAGCAGATGTGATAGCCTTGTAGTCTTTTGCCAGTCGGTGGATCCCAACCGACAGTGTGGACTGTGGACATTGATATGGACAACCTGTGTATCCATGCCATGTTCACGGGGCCCCAACAAATTATTTTCAACCAGTCTTTACTGTGTTGAGTCCATAATTAAAAAAAAAAACATGTTTGAGCCATACATTCGGACTAGCGAAGAAGGAAGAATGGAGAAGGTGAACCCCTATAGTAAGGATGGTCGCTTCCTGTGATTGCTCGACCAAATGCCGAAAAGCCCATATGGGGAAAAGAAATCATTAATTGAAGACGGGTATTGAACGAAGGGGTGGATGGTTGATCATCTCCTAATAGACACATTCATCTTTCTCGATCCACTGAAGCATTCCATCTCCAACGAAAACCCTCTTGGCTTGAAATTCATTTCTCTCTTGTTTCTCATCCGCAAGTTATTGTAAGATACCTCTAAGATCAACAATTATTGCTGCTAAATCATGAGAAGCCACGCTCTGTTTTTTCCAATTGATGGGGATGAGGAGAGAGAGAGAGAGAGAGAAGGGGGGCAGGGTGAGCGGGGGTTGCATTTAAAAACTTTTGAAACGTTCTGGGCTCGTTTAAAACTAACGTCACAATGAAAATAACGTACACATGCCACTTTTCTATTGGATAAAAGCATATTCCCTTGCTCACTCAGCAGCCAAGTATGTCAAACCATTAATTTTTGATTGGAAAATAGATAGCATGATAAATGAGATAAAACAATCCGCACCAAAATAATTAAGATGATAATAATTCATGCATTTCTAGATTATTTACCATAATATTAATACATGTTTTCTATTTCTTCTAAAAAAAACATTTGTTACCTTTTTATCTATAATTAATTATTTTTTTTAGTAAAAACGTAATATTTACTTAAATATACGTTACTCATATCACTGCAGCTCCCAGTCCAGTAACATATTAGAACCTTTTAATATATCTCTATAAAAAAAATCTTATAATATGTAATCGTGCCACATATTGAGTTGTCGGGTTGGCGGGAGCTTGCCTATTTCCGAGGTAATCCTCACAGTTCCCACCCACCCCCCACGTGTCCCTCTCTACGCCCTCCTCCGCGAGGGTTCATGCTCATGTCCGCCTCTCCACCCGCCACGTATCCCCCACAACTTCCTATAATTCGCCGTTCTTCCCCACCACGCGCCCTGCCTGCGTCTCGTACTCGCACCCTCATCCTATTCCATGTTTTCACTCGGGGGCCACGTCGGATTGACTCAGGTCAGCCCCTCTATCCGTAATCATGTGTCAAATCGAGGGTTGATATTGGAAATGAAAAAAAGCAACCTCACAACCTGTCTGCTGTCTTTCCCAACTCAGCAGCAGCAATCAGCGTTTGCCCACTTTTTCCCCAACGACCTCTATATATAGCCCATCTTCATCTTCCTCCTCCGATCTTATCAATCCAATCAACGCACAGATCCTAAAATCCCCCATTGTAACGATCCAATCTTGCTCGAAACCAGTAACGGGCGTGGCTCATTCTGATGGGCATTTGTCTCTCCAGCCGCTCCTTCTCGGCGGACGGGGCCACCGCGAAGCTGATCCTCCAGGACGGCCGCCTCGAGGAGTTTCTGTACCCCGTGAGGGTCTCCCATGTGCTGCAGAGCTACGACACAACTTGTTTCATCTGCAACTCCGACGAGATGCAGTTCGACGGGATCGTCTCCGCCGTCGCGGCGGACGAGGAGCTCCAGCCGGGTCAGCTCTACTTCGCGCTGCCCCTCAGCAGGCTGGATCGGCCGCTGCAGGCCCAGGAGATGGCCGCATTGGCCGTCAGGGCCAACTCCGCCCTCAAGAGGAGCGCGGGGTGGCGCGGACCGCGGCGGAAGGTGGTGTTTCCGGAAGAGGGCCACGGGGACGGGGAGCACAAGTGTTTTGGAGACCTTGTTGGACGGAATGGTGGCATCAGAGACGGCAGAGGTGGTGGGAAGGAGGGGAGGATCAGGAGTGGGAGGGGGAGGGGGAGGTTTACGGCGGAGTTGAGTGCGATACCAGAGTAAGGGTAGTTTTGTGGAAATCAGGGATGGTGTAAATACAGACGAGCGGTTTTCTGTACAGATCGACGATTTTGGGGTGATATTGTCACTTTTACCCTCAAGTAATCTGATATCTACAAGATCTTTTGTACCCCCCTCTGGAATTTATCCTCCTCTAATGGCACCGTCACGGCACGACCATAAGGAGCTAAATCATCTAATGCTTCAGTTCCGATTTCATAAAAGAAAAAAAAAAGAGTAATTAGTTAAGTAAACGGAAGCGGAGGAGGCAAAATTTTTCTCTCTTTTTTCCTATTTCAAAATTACCATCTTATCCCCTGCTTTTTTTGACTTTATATTAAAATCTATGGTCATATCGGTACTTTCACATGAGTCGCTGCAGCCTGCACCTAGCCCAGTCTACATTCGTTTTCCCGCCCACAGGCCTACCTCTTCCCGCTCTTTCTAACCACTTTTCCAATTTCCGTCTCCTCTTCTTTCTTCTCTCGACTTCCCGTAACCGCACCACCATCTCATCCTGATCTTCTGAATTCGAGTCTCTGATCATCCGCTCGTGATCTCCGCCCTCCCTCTCTCTCGCTCTCTCTAGATCTTGAGCTGTGACGGCTGTGGCGCTAGGGTGTTGATCCCACACAAGAAGGCGCAAGACAACCAAGAGATCACTGACTGAGGTGGCAGCACATTTACGAGGATGTCGACGCAATGCTCGTGGATTGCTCCATGGATCGCACGGAGACCGCCTGTGAGCTCCTCCTATTAGGCAATCACCGATATTGTAATCCCAATCGCTGATCTCTCTGTCCTTGCTCTTCTCTTATCGATTGATCCTGCTGTTTGTGGAGAACTAGTGCGCTTGTTGTATGTTTGAAACTGATAGTTCTGCTGAGCCCAACAGTCTCGGTTCGGATGATGCTTAGGGTCCTGCTCAGATTTGCCCTGTTGTTTTCTAACAGGGTTTTGCTTATATGCTTTATTGAGTCTTGCTGTCCTATCTGGCTTTAGAACCATTCGTAAAAAATTGATCAACTGCCTCCACATCAACGATTTTCTGATTTCTATTTTAATTTTGATTTTCCTTCTTTCGTGAAGAATCAGTAATTTATCTGATCTTAGTTGTCCTCCAGCTAATAGGGTGATGCCACCGTCACCCATATTACTGTCAATTATTTGAACTTTAATTTAAACGTTTCTCTTTGCAGATAACAAATTGAAGGAGACAATAATGGAAGTGACAGATCTTCTCGGGATCCAGATGATTGAATGTTGTTAGTACCTTCCTCTTCCAAATGACAGTCTCTCCTTTTCTTTTTCCTTTGCTTTTATGTTTAGATCAATTTTCATTGAAACTTGATTCAGATCATAGTTAGATATCTTATTTTAGTTTTAGATTTTTCCCTCTATTAGTTTTATAGAATTGGGTGCACCTTGATTAGAAAATCTTCACTCCCTCATGCTATAGATTTGACTATTTTCTTGATTGTATTGGGAAATCATAGAGGTAATTTTCATGAAATGTGGAATTAGTATTTGACATTTGCGTGGAGGAAGGATAATGATACCGGAGAAGTAAGTGGAGATATTCTCTTTTCCATGGAGTCCGTGCCTGACAGAAAGTAGTCAGGATCCAAAAGATTGTAAAGGCTACGGGGCCAAGAATTACTTAAGGTGTTGACACCACTGCCATTTCTTTCATTTTTCATTTTATCTTCCACAAGTTCTCAAAATGAAAATTTTAGCAGATCTTGGCGCTGCATGCATAGTACATATCTTATTTTTATCTAATTGCTTGAATTGTTGGACTAAGGTAATTGCCCATTCATCGATTTGTAGCCAATGGACAATAGTTTTATTTGAACTAGTTGATTTTTCTGTGCTATCAAAACATGGATAAGAAGTATCTCCTTTATATTATATTGATTTTCTTAAGTTTGTCTTTTGAACAAGTGGGTTGTTCCCTGAAATATTCTTTACTGATAGCTTACTTTAGTTAATTGAATATGTTTACTTGATTTTCTGCATGAAATCTATTTAATTCTACTCTGTCCTTTCCCCTCTTTTGTAGGTTTTAATTATACTTTATCTGAGGCTTCATCTTTTGTAAGGTTCATTCTTTCTTCAAGACATTCCATATCATTAACTTCCGAAATATTGCCAATGAATGAAGAGATAATTGTCCATTGCATTTATTGATCATACATAGCTTACATAACGAATACATTAATGATTGTTGGGTTTTGGTAATGTTTAATGTCTTCTTATGGGAATTGCAGATTGGATAGGATTTTTCATGAGGAGGACTCTGGATTTGTTAGATCTATGCTTTTTACTGCTAATAGTGGATAGAGATTGGTGTATTACCAAAATAAAAGGAAAAGCATGAGGGGGAGTTAAACGGGGCATTAGATGGTAGCCTCTGTAGTTAGCTAAATTTATAAGTCAAGCTTCCGCAATTATTATAGCACTTCTTCATATCCTACTATTGCAAATTCAATCTTCCTTTGTGCTGTTTCAACTTATCACAGCCATAAATATTTCTGCTCTTCTTGAGTTTGTATTGTTCCTCTTCTACTCTTTATTTGACATTCTTTTGTTATTATGGTCCTTGAATTAGTTAGATTTGTATTATCAAGTGATGCAGTTTAATTTTATTGCTGAGCAACTCTAGAATGATGTTAAACAAGGCAGTCATGGTGGCTTATGTGATGTTGAGATGAGGTCTATTTTCACTCTGACATGATTGGAAAGAATTTTCAGTTTTCAAGTGTCGATGTGGCTCATACATCATGCATATTGGATGTGAAATTGCCTAGGACAAGCTGCAGATATCAAATAATTTCGCATTTCATCATTCTTACCTTTTTCAATTCTACTAGATGATTCCATTTATGCGCATCACGGTTTTTATTTTACACGACTGCAATTGACGATGCTCTCTGTGTGGACCACTAAGCTGTTTGCTAGTGTTAAATAAATGTAATTATCAGTTTCCTACGACTAGAATGTTTTTATGTGCCATTTATATTCTTTTTCGTTTTTCTAATTTTCAGTTTTACGCATCAGTAAATAAATTCATCTAAAATTCCTGGAATACTATTTGCCCCAAAAACAACTGTCTGTGATATAATTGCCTTTGGACTGCATTGCACTGTTGTTGGAAACTTCAATTGTCTTTTTACATAAACAACAGATGACGGCTAGCAATGATGTTTTGAATACAGAGGCGGATTCTGATTCTTTTCCATTTGCAATGATAGACTTCAGCCCTGGAGCAAGTCACAAAGCATTCCACCGCACGTAGAGGTTCACCCATTGTATAGTCAGACCAGAAGCGCCTATCATCAAGAGGTGCCTCGAACATAAAATATTCCGACTTCACTTTATGGGTGCATTGAGAGCTTGATCTTCAACGGCAGTGAGGAGAAATTGCAGCATTTAGGGAGCAACGCTAGCACTCACTCTGCTCCTTGTAAATTCTGCAAAGCTCCATATATCTCATGGAAAAGCTGAAGCACCGAAGTCCCTCTGCATTTGGTAAGTGCGTTGGAATTTCTACCCTTTAATCCCCACAATAAGGAGCTTACTTATGTATTATAATTGGGGGCGCAGATTCGGGTCTTTACCCGTGGCTATTTACTCGGTCATCTCCCTCGCAAGACCGATATTCTATTGTTTGTACCCTCTCGTCTGCTCAGTTAGTGCAGCCGAAAGTATAAGTGAGTTATTATCTTCTTCTGTATCGTATTATTCACATAGAAGTAACCAAGCACAGAGTTGATTGCTACTTCGAGGACATCTGATTAGACATAGCATGCTTCCAAACGTGCAGTATTTAAAGTCAATTTTGATGTCATCTATGCTGCATGTGTGTGCAATTCGAATTTAAATGTGAATGTCTATTTTAAGGAATGAGTAGCCATAGGCCGCCCGTTCGATATGTGATATCTGAGTAGGAATTTACTGGGGCGTCTCAGGAAATCAGCCGAGCAATGGACCATAAGTCTCGCTATTACGCATGGGTCTTACATGGGAATGAATTAGGCCTTCGGTCTTGCTGGCGCTTGTAGTGGGCCCAGATCGGGATCTACTGGACCTCACCTGGGCCAAGTTAAGAATACAGTGGACCTCACATGAGCCAATGTGAGACCTTATTTGCGCCTCGAACAGACCAAGTTAGTGTTCTGCTGACCCCAAATGGGCCCAGTTAGGGTTATGTCGGCCCAAATTGGCCCATTTACGATTTCAATGGGCCTCACATGAAACCTTATTTGGGCCGCAAACAGACCTAGTTAGTCTCATACTGGGCCTCAAACGGGCCGGACCAAGGTTAAAAATAGGGTGGGCCTCCCATGGGCCAATATAAAGTATTGTATAAGCTTGCTTTCAGCCTACATAGGTCTCGCGTGGGCCCTTGTAAGCATGGTAAGCATTGGTCATTCAAGGGGCCTAGTTAGGGTTACAGTTAGCCCAGCTTGGCCCATTTATGATTTCACGGGGCCTCACATGGGCCAATATGGGACCTTGTTTGGGCCTCAAACGGGCCTAGTTAGGATATACTGGGTCTCAAACTGGCCCACGAACCTTGTGGACCTTCTATGTACCCATATAAAGTGTTGTATAAACTTGCTTTGAGCTTACATAGGTCTCACTTGGGCCCAGGTAAGCATGGTGAGCATTGGTCATTCAGTGGGCCTGACCTGAATTGGTCATAACAAGGTCTCTATGGACCTTGGTTGGGCTAGAATGAGTCTCCCTTGAGCCAGGCGTTGGCTCGAATTGGTCTCCACTCATGATTGGAATGGATCTTCATTGGGCGTTAGTAGAACTCCCACGGGACTACATGGGTCTTACCTGAGCATTGTAGGCCTCTGAAACCAGCTTTAAAGAGGCCCGTATCCCTCGTAGAGAAGCATATCATTGCTCAAGCTCTCATTGAGTGGGATGGACAGTAGGCTACGCTCTCCTCACCAGACAACTAATCCTATGAACCATGGGTCCGGTCTCTTTCGTAGAGAGCCTAACTCCAGACAGGCAAACCGGCCCACTAATTCTCTTCATCCCATGTCTAAGATAATATAATAGAGAGAACTCGTGGCCACACTAAGAAGGAAAACCTCAATTAATCCAAATTTGAAGTAAATCTTTCGTTAAAATCTCCGACAAAAGAAGATGACCCTGCAAATCCAAAATCATTTTCCCTACAAAAAGACTGCAATTCCTTAACCTGCAAAAACGATGCAGTAGTTAGCAAATAACAACTAGCACTTGTTTTCACGCCAGCAATCCCAACGGACTTGGCCTATAAATATTTAAAAACTTAACTGCTATGCTAACTTCTGCATCCCATAATCAATTAATAATTTACACGATTTGAGTTCAAAAAGGACCTCTAAGATAACTTGGACAAAATTAACCTCGTACCTGTCAGATCAGATCAGTGACATTTGAGTAGCTCCTCGATAACCACACTGTAGAACCCCTTAAATATCGTGCAGCATCCTCTAATCATAGATCTGCTTGACACAGCTCATCCCGCTTCACCAAGATCCTACCTGGCTTGTTCATTAACTTTCTTGTAATCTCAAGATCTTCCAGGGGCATTGTATCAGCGAAAATCCCAACCCTGATCCTTGTGGCCACAGCCGGGAGATATCATGGATATAAAGAAGTGTAGACAATTAGCAAAAACATTTTAACTACGAGGCACTGAAGTAGCCCAGTCAATCATGAGACAGAACAACAGTCAAGCATGGGCAAATTGAGATAAGACAAGTTTAACAGATCCAAACTTTGGAAATATCACCATTCTTGATAAGGCATCAAGAACACTTCAAACCCCCACCAACCCCCAAAAGAAAATACAGATATCGAAATTATCCAGTCAAGTTTCGGTTCCCTTAGAAGGTAACTCCCAGACTACATTAGTTAATGTGTAAGGATGGGCAAATGGTCACTAACCATACGTACATGTCAAACCAGCCAATGAAGCCTGGTTCTAATTAAAGTGCTTAAAACAATGTAATTCTACACAATACCATGCGCATTGAATATTCTACTTGTCTGTAAGATAATCAACAGTTTTACAAGGTAAAGATACCTGATCCTTGAAACCTCGTCAGAGCATCTCATCAACCTCACCCAAAAGAAACCTACAGATATCATCAGGATGAAGAACCTGGCATAAAACCAAATCATAATTGAGTTGCTGCAGGATTCCAGAACAGAAGCTTGCAGTCTTTACAGTTCCAGATTGAGTGTTGAATCACATCAAGGCCCTTGCAGAACAGACAATTCCACATTGTTGGATGGAAGCAAGCAAACAAAGAGTTTCTTATTATATGGTATCACAACAAACTGAAGGGAAAATTAACCTTTGATTACACAATGTTACATCACTCATATGGAGAAAAACTGCAGCCAAAAAAAGAGATAAATTTTGGAAGAATTCTAGCCACAATGTACTATAATCATAGATACCCCTGAGGAGAATTTCCTCCAATCCATGGCAACGAAACTGTCATGAACCTCATCATAGGAGGTAAAGATCTGCTCCCATCAGCATTGCTGCAAGAATTTTCAAACAAACCAAAATTAGCTATGAAAAGAATTTCATCAGGCATGTTTTTTCTCCTGAATTTTCATGGTTATTTATATGATAGGAATACAGAAGACACTAACAGGTCACTCATTTTGAAATCATACTACTGATAAGGGTCAAATTGAGATCCTTCTGTTACCATGGCTGCACCAAGAGCAATAAAGTTATATATACATATATATTATAATAATAAGCAAGATTGAATCTCAAATTTAATCTTTATCCATGAAACAGAATTTAAACTTAGAAGCTCATAAGAATCATGCATACAAATACATATATATTCTCAACAATAGCATCAAGATACTAAAAGCCATTCCACAAATTATTCAACTCTATAAGGAGAAGACTGGCATCACTTGGTAGTCCCAATACCTCAACCACAAACACCACCAGGTTCAATATACAAAAATAGCCACTGACATGTAATCCTCGTATCTGAATCTCTTTCAATCCTTTCAACAGGCAAAAGACACTAAATCCCAACCCTAACATCCATATTTCAAACCTAAAGACTATCATTATCTGCAATATTGAAAGCGACCAACATCTACGGCATCTGGTCTATATCACTTCTCCTCGCCCAAGCAAACGCACCGTAAAAGTAACACAATTGGATCGAACCAGTGAAAACCACATCACTCCACGCACGAACCAATCGACACCAACAATTTCCAAAAACTCAAAATCCAATCAGACCAGACTCCACAGATCGAAGCGGGAAAACGACCAACGTCAACAGGCCGGAACCTCAGATAGAGAGACAAACCTGAAATTGCCGACTACGAAGATCTTCTTCCTTAGGATGGAGGCTGAATCTGCAAGAGAGAGGGAGCAGACCAAGGAAATTCGGATCCCAGACTCCTCGAATCGGTAGCTTGCATCTTCCCTATGGAAAGCAAACAATAGAGAGACGGAATGCGGAAGGGCCACTCTCATAACCTACGGAGAGAGGAGGAGCCACACAGATGACCCCCGCCTTATATTGGGTGCGTTTGCATCTCGGTCCTGATTGGGAGTTCATTCTTTACTTTGCTCCTCAAAGTCTGTCTCCTATCTCAAGCAGGGTACAATTGGCCCAGGCCCATAATTCTCTCTCTGATCGATAAGACAATTCATTGCTGCAACATTTAAGTACAAATAGTTCGTAAAACATTACATATCAGAAGAAACAAAAGGAAGCAAGAGTAGGTCCTGGAGCATCTCCTGCTAATGGAGGAGGACAGCTGCAGGGAGCCTTGAGATGTCAATAGGCCCATATCTTTCCATTTGGTGGATATTCCATCTATTTCCTTTGCCAGCGTATACGTAGTCACAATGTCCTTTCATGTGTCATTACTGTACATCTGATTATCCAGTTTGGTATACTAATCTCGGGTGCAAGCTTTCTATGTCGGGTTCATGAACTTTCTCATGATCTCAAGCGCTTCCAGGGGCATTGTATCAGAGAAAACCCCAACCTTTGTCCTCGCCAGCAACAGCTGGGAAATATCATAGGCCAAAAGAAGTAGAGACAATTAGTAAAAATATTTTGACTACAATGCACTGAAGTAGCCCGCTCAAACATGAGACAGAAGACTGGTCAAGCATGGGTTAGAGGAGATAAGATGAGTTCAACGGACCCAAATCTTTGATATATCATCATTCTTTGAAAGGCAGCAAGGACACTTCAACTCCATTCCCTGACCCCCTCCCCAAAGAAAATAGAGATATTGAAATTTTCTGGTCAAGTTCTGGGTTCCATTAGCAGGTTAGCTTCAGACTGCATTAGTTTATATGTTAGTACGGGCATATTGTCACTTCCTATGCGGACATGTCGAACTAGCCAATGAAGCCTGATTCTAATTACAGTGCTCGAAACAAAGTAATTTCTCTACCCAATTCCATGCACATTCAATGCTCTACTTGTCTATAAGATAATCAACAGTTTTGCAAGATGTAGATACCTGATCCTTGAAAACTTATTAGAGCATCTCATCAACCTCATCCAACAGAAACATATGGATATTGTCAGGATGAAAAACCTGGCATCGAACCAAATCATAATTATGTTACTGCAGGATTCCAGAGCAGAGAGTCACAGTTTTTCCAGTTCCAGATTGAGCCTGTTGAATCACATCAAGGCCTTCACAGAATGGAACAACTCCCCTTGATTGGATGGCAGAGGGCTTCCCAAACCCTTAAAATAGACCCCAAAAATTAGGTCATACTTCCAACAGATGAGAAGATATCTGATAGCTCTAAGATGTTTTAAGAAAGCAACCAAATAGAAAAGGCTTCTTATTTCATAATGTTGCAACAAACCGAAGGGAAAAGTAACCTTAGATTGGACAGTAATAAATCACTTGTATGGAGCAAAGCTGCAGATAAAAAAGAGATACAATTTGGAAGAAGTCAAGCCATAACGTAGCACAAGCATAGATACCCCTAAGGAGATTTTCTTGCAATCCCACGGCATCAAAACTTTCAAGAACCCCATCATAGCACATATAGAACTGTTCCCATAAGCATTGCTGTAAGAATTTTCAAATAAAACAAAATTGGCTATGAAAAGTAAGACACGTTTCATCAGGCATGTTTTTTACCTCCTTTTTTATGGTTGTTTAGATGATAGGACTACGAAAGACACTTACAGGTCAATCATTTACGAGTCATACTGACAATGGTCAAAATGAGATCCTTCTGTTGCCATGACTGCACCAATAACGGCAAAATTGTTTAAGTAAAATAATAATAATAAGCAAGATTAAATCTCAGATTTAATCATTATCCATGAAAAAGGAATGTAAACTTAGATGCTCAGAAGAATCATGCACGCAAATATATAAATATTCTTGACTGTAGCATCAAGATACCAAAAGCCACTCCACAAATTATTCAACTCTTTAAAGAGGAAAGAGGATGGCATCGCTTGCTAGTCTCTCAACCTCAAAAGCACAAAAAACACCAGGCATAACAAACAGAAATACGCCACTGACATGTTATCCTCGTATCTGAATCTCTTTCAATCCTTGCACTGGGCAATAGACACTAAATCCGACCCCTAACATCCATATCTCAAACTCCTAAAGACTATCATTATCTGCAATCTTCAAAACGACCAACATCTACGGCTTCTAGTCTATATCACTTACTCCGCGCCAGAGCAAACCCATTGTCACGGTAAAAGAATGATCGAACCATTCAAAACCACATTACTCCACGCACGAACCAATCGACACCAACAAATTCCAAAAGCTCAAAATCTGAACAGCATAGATTCCACAGATCGAAGCGGGAAAACGACCAATGTCAACAGGTTGAAACCTCGGATAGAGAAAGATAAACCTGAAATTACCGACTACGAAGATCTTCTTCCTCAGGAAGGAGACTGAATCCGCAACAGAGAGGGGAAGCAGGCCAAGGAAATTCTGGTCCCAGACTGATCGGATCTTTTAGCTTTGCGTCCTTCCGACGGAACAGCGAACGTGAGATAGACGGCGGGTGCGGGAGGACAGCTTTTGGCGGGAGGACGAACCCCACGCCGACCCTCTCTGGTTTAAATTACCAGAACATAATCGAGTTCATTTGCTTCCCGCTCCTTGTTGGGAGTTCATTTTTCACTTTGCTCCTCCAAGTTTGTTTCGTATCTCAATATACCCCATGGAGCGTACAATTGGCCCAGGCCCATATCTTTCTATCTGTTGGATTATTCCACCTGTTACCTTTGCCAACGTATATGCAGTCACTACGTCCTTCCATGAGTTATCCTTGTACATCTAATGATCCTATTGGGTTTTCTAATTAATCTCCGTCAAGCTTTCCATGTCTTGTCGTCAAACTAAAGTAACGATAGAACCAGCCGAGGAGTAATTGAGCCTAACTGCACGATTCAGAACTCATTCCCCGATAAAATCCAGTCGAAACTCATCCGGGTAAGATGCCCTCCCTCCACTGCCTTAACACGTTTCCGCAGATCCACAGTTCGGTAACCATGACGAGCTCGTTTCGGTATTGAAATAGGAAATCAGCCTCGATGTATACCTCTCGCCCTGAACCCGTCAAACGAGTCTGAGCTCGGCCTGGTGCAACAGCCTGTTCACTTAGTTTTACTGGTGAATACTGGGCCAGAGATTTTGATTTTTTTTTTTTCAATCTTAGTTTTCAACAGTCCGTAACAAGGGTACAGACAGGATCCAAGCAATAATGGGTATGGGGGACCAAAGAAGAGATAACGAAAAAGCAAAAGGATGGATGGGACCTAAGTAAGTTGTCTGGCCTAAACATTGAAGGACACATCTTATTTGGAGCTTGATTATTCCCCTCCCATGGCCCATAATTTGCTGCTCACCCCAGACACGGCTGGAAATCGATCTTAAATTCGGTATGTGCTACTGCCAGGCGGGCTTCGCGAGAAACCATTTAGAATGTCCAGAATCCCTAATACATGGTTGTGTTCAACGCAAAACTCCGATGATACCTTTTCCTGCTTCTGAAACATACACAGTGGTCATGGAATATCGATACAAAATCGCGAAAGACAATGAATGGCTCAGTAGACAGGAGTAAGAAACACAAACATTTATCTATAAATTCGATATCACATCTATATACTTCCGATTTAAACTGGATGGATATAAGAGTATAAAATCATTTTTAATCATAAATTGCTTCATGATTCAAATATAAAAAAATTGTTTAAACTATAAGAGGGCATCGGATCTGTTTAAAGGGTTGTCGATTGACCGATGGGGTGGCCACAATGTGTGGCTGTGTGACTGTCCTTGGATTGTGTCTCGAGTGGTACCTTTCTTATTGTCGGGGTTCAGTCAGGTGGTTGTCTCTATTTAATAGTGCTGCAGCTGATGGGTGGGGGCCGTTCGTCCGTATACGGGAGGGTTCAGATCTGAGATTTTTGCACCCCACATTTTGAATCTGCTGGAATGGGTCGAAATGATTTTGATTCTCTGTGATTAATAATTGCAAAGTCCCAGGCAAGACAAAGAAACCATTGCGGTGCTGAGTTCTGCAGTATGATTGAGTACAAGGCCATTTCAGGGGGGAAAAAATTGCAAAAACTTGAGCAGGCAAATTCAATACAGTCATCATCAATTCTCGTTTCCTTCTATATAAATTTTGAAAATTTTAACTTCAAATTTGAATTTTACATCACATATTATCATTTTACTCATAAATTTTTAGAGGTATGAGTTAAAATTTTTATATCTAAATACATATAATTTAGATTATAACCATTTTTCAACCGTCTTACTTAATATTGTTGAACTCTATATGATCCGTTTTATATTAAAAAACGATAGTTTTCATTATAATTTAACGTTTTCCACGACCAATGAAGCATTTACTTCCCATCGTACGTAAGTGCATCATTCACCAGGTTGAAGCTTATAATATCAATGTGAAAGATTGTGCGTTTGGAATGATTCGTGGATATGGTTATAAGAAATCACAGAGCATATCTAGCAGGGCGTGCGACAATTAATCGTACGCTGCTAGCTCTACACAGGCAGTTCATGTGCATCTGATTTGGTTTAGAATGCATTATTATTATTTATTGCTCCTTTTCATTTATATTTATTGAATCAAGAAGCATCTTTCTTACTCGGTAAAAAGGGGGCAGGATGTAGTGTGACTGAAAGTGACACTACTTTGATGGAAAAGGGAAGTTTTGAGCCCTTTTTATCTAGGGGCAGGTTGACAATGACTTCTGTCTTATTGATACGCGGATGTGTATATTATTGCTGAACATACATATATATACATGTTCAAAAGCATGGTCATTTTCAAGCTTATCACCACCCGAAGCGCGACCACTCATGAACTCATCATCTTTATTAAACTTTAGAAGGCTATCGGCTTGATCAGAGAGTTTGATGCTAGTGAATAATCAAAGAGACCATCTCTCAAAATTAAGAGAAGTTAGGCAAGATCTCTAACTCTTAACTTCAATAGGTTGTTTTCAATTTAATTTAGTTCAATTACGTCACATGTACCTGAGAAGAGATCAGTCTTAAATAATACGTTGAGATTGCTCCGTTATTCTTATTGAAGGGAAGAATTTTTTTTGTGTATATAGATGCAATCCGTATAACAATACTTCTATGTAACTAGAGTTTCTAATCAAGTTTCGGTATAGAAGTTACAACTAGAGAGGAAAGCATTATCCACGCAAGTGGATATACAGGTTTTAGTAGAGATATATTGAGCTGAAACATGAAGTGTCTTATCTTTAACCTATACCGACCCGTATATTGCAAAAATTATAGAACCAAAAATAAGGAAATTTTGAAGAACTTGAATAGTATATGTATATGAAGCGTGTTCTCATTGGGGTAGATTTTCATCAAGCGCAGTACTAGTTATATAATCCTCCAAATTCCCTAACTGGAAAATGAGCCTTCTCCGCCACCATATTATTACTGTTGCCGCTTCCCTGGTGTAACCCTAGAGTGAGGGACACATCGCCACCGGCAGTGGACCCCAACAGGGTGGAGGAAGCCGATGCGAACTCCATAAAGCCAGCAGTGGTAGCGGTTGGCCCATATGCCCCATGAGCTGTCGCCACTGTATGGGCAGTTGTGGGAGAGGGATTGCCGGTGCCAGGGCTGTGGTCTAGTTGTGTTTCGGAGAAGTTTCGCTGGGTACTGCTGAATGCTGGGAATGAAGGGTTGCTTTCGCCGGCTGCTGCTGCTGCTTCAGGGCTTTCCTCGGCTTCCGTGGCAGCCTCTTTGAATTCTTGCTGGTACATCTCTTCCACCATGGGTTTCCACAGCCGGACCCTGGCATTTATGAACCAGTTTGATACCTGCAGAATGTACCAAAAGGAAGACAAATTCATTCATGTAACTCGTATAGTGATTGGTACTAGAGGTTAGATTATGATGATCAAAATTAAGCTTAATATACGAATAACGAAATGTCACAACATAATTGCACTTGTCAACATCGGGATTAACTTATGTTCGAAGTTAGCGTAATAAAAAAATATGTAGACAGATAAAGCCTTCCAAGTAAATTTTTTCGAAAAGAGGAGAGAGCGAGAGGGAGGTGGACCTGATTTCTCGAAAGACCAGTCTGTCTGGATAAGAGGAGCTTGTCAGCATCGCTCGGGTACCTGACGAACATGCCCAACAGACGCTGACAATTGTGAGTATTGATTTCCAGCCCTTTTATGAGTAATAAATGCATACGTATATATATATATATATATATATATGTGAATTCAACTTGTGCAACCTTTCATGAATATACATACGCGAAAGGAAATCTGAGAAAGAGAGGGGGACAGATAGACAAACAGAGCCCGGAACATATACAGGAGAAGTGAAACAGTGTCAACTGCACTCACCAATCTGACGATCCATCCTTCGAGGGTATTAGTATGACAGTACGCATGCACATGATATATATATATTTATACACAATCAGTTTTGACATTTCTCCAGCAATCGGTAGCAAAGTATTTGAATGAGTGATGCCATTACAATGCAAGTACGAAGAAATAGGCATTAATCAAATTGGCTCAACGTGTAATTCACAGTGGAATCTGAAACCTGAGCCATTTATTAATTGCCTAGCCCTCAGCACACTGATCGACCAATTGAGACTTTGATCAGGGCTCCAACAGACCGAGCTCATCAGCAACCTAAGGAGCTCAGGACCTTCGGAATATGAGACTATATGGAGATTTAATCTCAGGTATCTATTTTAAAGCTATCGAGCATTTAAATTGTCATTTTTAAATGAACCATTTTCACAGCTTTTTGGAGGACAAGATATCATGGAAAGACCGGCCCTACAATGGCCAGCTGTTCCTTCCCACTGTCTAAACTTGTGCACTGTGCAGCATTATTCCATCCCTTAAACCACCGGTTTCTTAACTCTCATTCACCATTAAATTGAGAAGTGAGCTTCATCCAAAGGGTTCCACACCGATCGAAAGACAGATGGGAATAAGAAATCGTCTTTTAAGGAAAGGGAAGTGCATGTCTAACCAGATCAGGGCAACGGATTTTTTTGTCTTCCTGGCCATCCCATCACATCATCATACAGCAAATAATAAGAGAGCATCTTTCTGTTGTAGTACATGTCCGATTGTCACATCACTTTTAACTTATTTTTTATGTGAAAGAAAAAACAAGCTTCGAGTGTGAAGTGCAGTGATCATATGCAGGTTTTCAACAGTGTTCCCAGAACTACTTAAATTCAAGAAATCCCGCAAAGCTATTTACCATTTTTAGTATCTTCCTTAAATCACTTTTGAACAGTAAAAAAATTAATTAGGCGATGTGTAACCACGTGAGAAATTAAAAGACTGCGTCCTGGGAATGAAAGGAAATCGGGAGGGATTAACTTACGGATGCAAGAAGTGCTCGAAAAGCCAGGATCTCAGTACATTGACAGAACGTTCGGGCAAGCCTCGTTGAGGTCTCCAAGCCTCTTGGTCCATCATCCCTAAGTGATGGAATACCCTCTGCTGCCTCAAGCTCTGCTCCAGCAACTTCAGCCTCGGAGTCTCTCCCTTAGTTAATCCAGAGCTACCGGTGGCGTCCTTCTCCCCGAGGCGCTCACAGGTACTTTTCAATTCGGCCGCTACTGCATCCTTTAGACACCTGAAATGCCGAGACATTGCCTTCTGGGCAAGGGTTGTGTAGGGAACGGCCGCTCCGAATCCCATGACCATGTCAAATGAGCTCACCACCATTTGCATCTGCTCGCAGTAATGGCTGTATCTCCTCTCCACCTGAGATAATCCATAACAATAACATCAGTCGATTGATGATCTGCCATGCGCATCCGTTTCAACTTCTTTGTACTGTTGCGGTCTTTGATCAACACAACCAAATACTGGGATCTATATATACACAGACATATATGGAAAGAGGACTGCCGACATTACAAGAAGAATCAGTAAACAGTTCCTATCCGTGATATCATATTCATGAAGTATATACATGCCTATGTCACAATAGGTTACCGTGTATGCCAATTCAGTTATGTGGGCGTCAACATCAATTTCTCACATGCCAATATTGTTAACCGCAAAACAAGCATATAATTACCCCAAAAAAATATTTCAAAATAATAAAAGATTTTTTTAAAAAAATTGCCTCTAGTCAATTCACATGTAAAATCGATGGCTTGACTTTGGCAAGTGTTAGTATACCAAGTTACACGCAAAGGGCATATAGAAGATCTTCGGTTGCACAAGCACTCACACCTACTACCCCTCTATATGCAATTCTTTATATAAAATAAAACAACGGGAGGAAATGGAAAAAAAAATAGTGCTTTATCTGAACGTACATACATACATACATATATATGTGCGTGTACATAGATGTGATATATATTTGGTGGCTGCTTAGAAGTCATCTTCCAAATCAGGAGGAACGTCCCATCCTCTCTTGACCGTGATGCTCATACCCCTAATAGTAATTTCATGTTTCTGACCATACAAAAAGGACTCACTATCTTCCCCAACGTACAAACTCACCAACAGTTTTGTAGATTTCACTTGCGAAAATTTTCACTAGAAAAATATTTGCAAGATTTCAGGAGCGTTGGGCTCAAAAGCCCGGCATTTCTTATCGAATTCAAGTACCGCAACTTCTCGGAATTTTCCGTTCTTTTTCGTGATAAGTTAAGTTAATGGAAGAGGTAACAAATAAACGGACCGACACAAAGGTTAGTTTTCCCTAATATCTGCGGGGAGAGAGAGAGAGAGAGAGAGAGTTATGGACAAGTTACATGCCTCATCGATCATGGTTAAGAGCTTGGTCTTCCTCCTTTGTTGTTCTGCTCGATCTGCGGCAGATAGAGGTGGAAGGTCCTTTGACAATGTCGATAATGAGTCGCCGCCACTGGCTGATGAATTCATCAAATTAGGGTTCGAGCTATCATTGTCGTTCCGAGACTTGCTCCTCTTGATCTGAGCTCTTCCACAGCTATTGCTAACACTGCAAAACTCATCCAGCAGCTCCTGCGCAGCCCTCGTAAACCTAGAATTCCTCAAAGCATGCACCGCTCCTAGTGAAGAAGATGAACTTGGAGAAGAAGAAGGCCCGAAAAGCCCGCCACCGACAGCCGCATGTGATCTATACGTGTATTGATTATTGTTGTAGAATAAGAGCCCGGCATCTCCTATGCTGCCGATCCTTAGTTGCTCCTCTACTTTTGGGGTTTCCAAACTATTCAGTGAAGAGGACAAGGATAAAGAAAGCCCTTGGTAGTTCTCTTGATTTAGATGGTGGCTACTGTCATGGAGCAAAGTGGGGAACTGCGGAGGTGGCATAAAACTACTTGAACCACTACCACCACCACCATCATGTCTATTTCCGTACCACAACTCGCTGGCAGCGTCGCCCTCGAGCCGCAGCGGTGCTGGGATGTGAGCCACCCTATAACTTGGCAGCACCGCCTGCTCCGCCAGGTCACTGGTGGCTGTCCTGGTGCCTGAAGGAGGAAAGCCTAGCATCTCCGACAATATCCCAGATGCTTCATACTCCCCCTCTTGGCGTACACCCATCAGGGAAATGGATGGAGGCGGCTCAAAGGCCTGCTCTCTCAGCTTTTCCATTCCGATCTGATGCATCATGGTGGGATCTGATCTCAACCCATTAGAGAAGCTAAATATGCCTTGGTGGTCGCTCTGAGACATAGAAGGATTGGAATTCAGCTTGATGAGTGGCACAACTGGAGCTTGGGTACTCTTGGAGTGAGAAGAAACCGTCGGGTGTGTCACTATTCCCATGTTAGTTTCATTTCCGCCGATCTTCTTCTTTCCAGGAACCCAACATCGCTCCTGGTCAGTCAGAAACAAAGGGAAGTACCAAACAAAAGGAAAATCAACTTACGGATCGATTCGACCTCGCCAAGATAAAGTAAACCGGCTGCTAATTCAAGTTTATTTCGTGAATTTTGCCTTCATTTTAGTTAACGCATTCTGTCTCTCCATCATTTTCATCTTTGTCATATCGTACACACACATACATGAATTCCCATATCTAAGCCTGTGTGAGCTTGTCAATATAATTGCAGACTAAGCATGAAGTTGAGAGGATCAAACTGAAGCTTACCCTTCACATATATATCTCTTTCTCTCCTCTTCTTGGACAAGAAAACCCTTCTCTTGATTGAAATGAACTGGAATCCTTCACTTTCAGTCTCCTCGTTGTCCCTATCTTTCCCTGTCTCTTCCTTCTCGCCTGTTGTTCTTGTACAAGGATATCGTTGCGGTCTTCCTCCTTGAAAGGGAGATTGAAGAGAGAAGCTATATTAATATATGGCTTTATGGAGCTTGGTATCTCACTCAAGAAAGAACACCTCTCCAAAGGATGATGGGGGGAGGAGGAGGAGGAAGAAGACGAGGAGGAAGAGAGAGAGAGAGAAGTCTCTATCCCTTCTTTACTTTTATTTCTCCCTCTCACACACACACACCATATTTATGAATATAAATAATTTTTTAGGTATATTTAAATTAAAGATTAATTTGACAAAGAAATTAGGAGAATATATCAAGTGGAAGAAGCAAAAGATTAAACAATTAACGGAAAGGAGGATTTGGAGCCATAGTTAAGGAGTGGGGCCAGGATGACACAAGTAACCTCGTCTAGAAACAGGGACAGATTTGGTTGGGTCTGAAACATGGTTATTCTTTTAAGCTCAAAAAATATATATATATATATATATAACTTATATAAATTTAACAAATTTTAATCTATTTTATTTAATTATCTATCTCAATTTTTTATTTTTTATTCTTATTCACTGCTCGAACTCAATTCATAAAATCCATTCGCACGGTGAGAAAATCTAGGGGCAATTGTTGTCCTATTGCTATTATTTTTGCATATGATTATTAATTATTTGGACAAAAAATATAATATTGGTCATATTTTTTAATAGTCAATTAAATAAATAGCAAAATATATTTCAGGAAACTGACCATTTCAATTGGTATCTGTGAGACGACCAAAAGCGGTAATCGGTAGCTCGGGATTTTTCTATAAAATTTCATCTCAAATTGAGTTAATTGCACATATAAAATGACAAACCTGCCCTTGCTCAACGCATTGGGTATGATTGTCATTTTCATATTTTATGATTTGCCAAATCACGCAAGCTACGGAATTAAAAAAAGGGAATAAAGATAAGGTCGGTACAAGGTCATCTCAGATGACATAAACCTACCACCATCCTTTTTATTGTCAAACTACGATTCTGCCCTAGCCTATAATAATCACTACAGGCTGAACAAGAGAGGGGTTGCTAAGGGTATCCGAGTCATACGAGATGTGGCTGTAATATGCATGCATTTATTGCACAACCATTCCACAGCGCGATAGGCCGAGACACGGACGGAAAGCGATAAAAGGCCGAAATAGTGGTTTTAGAAAGAAACGTACGAATTTAAATACTTTTTAAAATAATTTAATATATTTTTTAATATGACCTTATATCTAATTTTTACGTGTAGACACAACATATTTATATGGAGAAAGTTATGCCCATGAATTGATCATTTGGACAAGTCACAGTTAATTGGATAAGCGGAAGAGTGAAAGCCACATGCATACACATCGCCTTTCACATTCCGCATCGATCCTAGAAAAGAAAGATCCACCCGATACTTTCTATATCCCGTCCCATTTCTACGAACCGCATGACCTACCCGTGCACCACCCGGTTATGGAAGTCGCTTGAGTTTCCAAATTCGTTTGACGAGACGGTTCTTGATCCGCATTTATTTCATAAATGGGCTCACTTGGTACGTCTCCGTGTTTTTTAGATTTCTTTAGTGTCTAACCTCTCTCAAACAGTTGACAATAGCCTAATTAAGCAGCCATTGTTATATAAGTTCACGTTTTACAATGGGTCCAAGAATTTAATTACTCCATATATATATATATATATATCTTTTGCAAGAGGGTACGTTGACACAATGTGCCAGAAGCATTTAGCCAAAGGTCGATGGTACACAAGTAACTGAAGATCAGAAGAACACGCGGGGACATGGGAAGAGGGCTTTCGAGAGCCACTCTCAAGTCTCAACCTCATAACAGCTGGGAACCATCAAGGATTAGCATTAGCAACTACAAGGAAAAGGGTACATGGTAGGTTTTGCAACTACACACTATGATTGCAGTGAAAGCTAGCTAGCTAGCTTCTCTCTCTCTCAATTATCCTAAACAATGGCAAAGTCAAGTGCTAATTAATATTATGCCCACTTGCTTCGTCAATCTACTGGTTGGACTCTTTCTTCTTCACCAAAATCGCTACGTGATCTTTGACGAGATCGCCACATGATCAGTAATTGGGTGTGGCCTTGAAACAAAATCGTAGATCTATAGTTCGTTCCTTTAGTTAAATTTCCATATATGTGTGTGTGTGAAGAGAGATTACTTAGTTATTATTATGCATTAGTTGTTCCATGCGATGTGCGATTCAATGAATGATGTGGGCATCAAGGACGTGAAAAGACTGCGAATTCCTGGCAGTCAAATCATAGGCGGCTCTCATCCTTCGCTTACTAGCAGGTCTTCGTTGGAGCCTTTACTGGTTGAGTTGCCCGTCAATTTAATCAACATCTTATTATTAATAATACATATTAGAAAAACAATTCAGCAAAAAAATGTATATAAAAAATTCAACCATTCGTATAAATTTTATCTAATCTCCGGGACCATCACGGCACGGAATTAGAAAATTTTTCATTGATAGTAACTCTTTAACATAAACACAAAGCCCATTCTAATTACGAAATTCAATATCCTAAAATAAATATAAGGAAGATAGAATTGAGGAGTATTGGAGAACCCATGGATAAAGATTGAGTCTAGCTTTTATTATTATTATTATTAAGTTGAGAACATACTCACGTAAAAATAATATTAATATTTTAATTAAATGTAAATTTTAATTAATTTTTTAAATTTTGTTCAATTTTTTTTTGTATATATTAATTATATTATATTTATTAATTTTAACATAATATCCATTTTCCATCAAATCAACACAGTACTATATAGAATAACTTGATATAAAAGTAAATACTATGTTAAATTTGATAAGTAATGTATAATTGTTGAGTGATTATGATTTGTTGAAAAATTTATATTAAAATTGAAAAAAATAACTAATATTGATGCTTTAGTAAGATATTAACACCCAAAAAAAAATCCTTTATCATCTTGTAGGTTTGTTCTTCTTCCTAAGTTTTCATTGCATTCCACTCAATTAATTATCATCTGTCTTTGTCACGCGTAAATGAATAGTAATTTCGCCAACATAAATTCACATTAATTCAACCAATTGCTTCAAGGTCTAAGCTCTCCATAGGCACAAATTTGTACACGTAACTTAACTTTCTTGGTTCGTGTAAATAAGAAACACCATAATAAATAAACAACGAGAATTTAAGTTAATGAGTGCAATTTTTAAATTTTTTTTAAGGGCAAATAATTTCCATAATCGAAACAATTACTTCTCTCTTCTGTCCTGTGTCAGACATGACTCGACAGCTCCATTTAAATGGAGATATGTGGGCTCCGTTAATTAAACTGCAAGGCAAATGACAAGTGAACTCCGCCTTGCTTCAGATGATGGAAATAAGAATCTCATGGAAGATAGAAACTCCTTTTCCAACTGCAACTGCAAGCCGGCGGCATGAACATAATTGATGGCCTAACTTTTCAACTCTCTCTCCCAAAGGGGTTTTTTTTTTCACTTTTCAGGGAAAGATTTTATGACGTCAATATTAAGCCCACCAAATCCCGATTACGTACCGCGAGAGTCTAGAGAGTCCACTTAACTCCAATTAAGCCCTCTCTGGTCATCTAACCACGTGTGCCAATAACTTGGAGGGTTAGTTTTTGAAATCAAACTAAATTGAGAATTAGCATAAATATAGGTTTATAGATTCATGAATAGAATTGGATATTTAATAAATGATATTAATAAATTTATATAATATTATAATTTAAATGTAATTTATAATAAAAATCATAAATATAACAATTACATTATTTTAAAGATTATTCTAAAATATACGAATAAGTATATTATAATATTTTTATTTTTTAAAAAAAATTTTAAGTGAACTGATTTTTTCATTGATCCAATCAAACTAATATCATTTAAAATGCAGTTAAATTTTTTTATAGGAATCTTACCGGATGAGTGACCGATTCATTATCTCAGTCCGGTTCTTAAAACTATGCTTGAAGTTTACCCATTGTATCCTGTGGGTGGTAATTAAGCAAGCTCTTTGTTTCAGCAATTCAGCTCGTTGCGCAATAGTTCATAGTGAGAAATCTAGCCGATTGGTGCTGGCTCAGACTAGAATATCGACTATCGAGAGGTGAAATTTTTCTGATCGTATATTTTTCGATCAGTAACTTATAAAATTAACATCACATGGTTTGCACAGTACACGTGGCGATGAGGACGAGCGTTAGAAGCCAATGGGCCGACCGTGCTCATCTTCATGACACAATCCATCCGCCACTAATTAGCGAGAACCACTGCGTTTTTAATCAAGAATTTTCCATTTATAATCTCAATAATGACAATAATAACTAAAATTGTACGTTGCGCATCTTGATCTTTTGTCTCGTGGGATTTTGCCCTTTTTTTTAAATTATAGGAACCGTTCCACATTCACGTAATCTCTAGGTCAAAAAATTTTCCCCTTTTTATTGCAATGCCCGCATCACAAGAGATTTGATCCCACGAATACATGCATTAGAAAATATACCCTCAAAGGACCGTTTGGTTTTCTTGCCTCGTATGCTTCCGATTCCCCAAAACTGTCTGCCCATATCAAATGACTCTACGAGATTCATAGAGCAACCCAGGACTAAACCAGCTATGAATCGGTGCCAACAGATCTAGAGCCTTGCCACATATCTACCAGGGTTCATGACCTCTGGAGCTCCCAACCGTGACATCAAATTTTCTTGACGCGTTAAGCCCAATGGATCTTACCAAAACCCTAATGTTATTCAGCTTCTCTTCCATTGCTCTAAAAAGTTGAGATAATGTTTATCATGAACCTCTTTGAAAAGATTAAGAAAAATTTTACAGAGGTGGTATAATATTTCTTTTAAAAAAAAATAAGGTCTTACGTATCGAGTTTTATAAAAGAGAATACTTCAGCTTAGCAAAAATTCTTCTCTTATTAAGTCGATACATCTAGAACTTGGACTAATCGAGCTAGTTGAGAATCTAAATATTGAAGGTGTATTCGGGAAAAAAAAATCCTCCTCCAGGTCAATCCTCGAGTCATTCATAATTGTTTCCCATTTAATAGGGCAAGCAGTAGTTAGATGTAATGCTGACCAAATCAATTCAAGTTGGACCTCCGTCAAACCCGATATATCCCCAATAGTGAGGCTTGAAGCTTTGATGCCGGTCCAATTTAATACGCTACTCAAGTTTCCTTCTTTAACTTATGGACTAGCATCTGCAGATTAGTAAGTACGATGGGAAATGGAATGAAATATAATCACGTCAACAAGTACAAATATGCGTCAAACTTTAAATGTTACTATCTCATAATGGTATGATTAAGAAAGGAATCATCGTACTAATATAATTAACACGTAAATAAAAGAATAATTAATGTTGAGTATTTTATTTATCATATATCATTATTAATAGCTTACTCAGTCTCATGGTAAGATAGGACCATGATCAACTTCCGATGAGTTACAGTTTAAAAGTGGACCTATTCACCAAGAAACTATCCCCACATATACATATATATATATATATATTTGTAAATAAGAAAAATGAAAAAAATTATCATACTTATAGAAAAATAATCTTATAAACAACAAAAATGAACCAAAGCATGTAAATAATGTGCAGTTAGTTGGTTCCAAGTTTGTCGTGTTCTTGAATTTTCAATTTTGTTTTGTTGACTGTGTCTAAGCATTAAAAATACATAGTGATCAAGTTGGATTAAATTATATTAAAAAAATCGATTACCTTCAGCTGTACACTGCCAGTAACTGGAGACACAGCGGATTAGTCCGTGCTAGTTCAAGATTTTGTACAAGAAACTATTATGACTTTGAAACGTCAAATTAATTAATCTTTCTGGCTTTTCAAATTTCAAATATTCAAATGTGCCACCAACGTAGGTGTCGTCGTTTGGCTGGTTTCACTTGCCCCAAAAAGCAAGAAAGAGTACAATTAGGCATAGATCTCCAACTTGGACACTTGCTTTTTCCTTTGCCAAATGGCCCCACGCACAGAGAGAGAGAGAGGGACCTGAAATTATTGATGCATGGCATGCTCTGAGCTAACAACATACTCTGACGACGTGAGATCCCCCCGGACAAAAAAAACAACATTTATATAAAAAGAATAATGTCTAATCGGTATAAAAAAAGTTCATCTGCAAATTGTGGTCCTCTCGACCGTCTGAGGGGTTCCACGTGGCATTTTTTTTGAAAATTTCGAGCATGGCCACGCGGGAGAGACCTGGCAGTCCACATGGACCCGTGTGCATGCAATTCAAAGAAACTATTTCAAGGACCGGCTAACATCATCAGGTAAATGAGTTAATATGATTTATAGCAGTTTTTCGTTCATCTTTATAAGTAAATATAAAATTTAAATTTTATAAATATAAAATATCCATAATTAAAAAAAATCTAATACTTTACAAATTATTTAATTTAAATATGAATTAATTGCGTTACCTTAAAAAAAAAAAATTAGGGGCCATGTACCATTATTTTGGCGGCTTTACTGTCATCTGATTAGGACCGCAGGCCCCATAAGGGCCTTCGGAAGCAAATATATCTGAATGTGAAAAGGCCCGAGAGGGGACCGTACCGTCAAGGTGATATTACACAATTGCAAGAACGCGAGACTTGACCGACGACGACAAGTGGTAGCTTCGGCCGACAGTACGATATGTGATTGATTAGTTGTAAATCTCGGTCCATTGGACTGTATAATATTTTCGGTCTGCACGTAGGGGAGGTGGGATCCATGTCCATTCTAACGGATTAATACATATGGCAAAACTTGATCTTTTTTTTATCATATTATGGATATTTATTTTTATCCTATGAGTTTACAAGTTATTTAGATAATTCAGTATAATTTCATCTAGAATTTAAATATTATGAATACATAAAATTAATGATTAAAAGAGTGTTACTCTTTAAAGATTGCGGTCAAACATGGATTACATGATACTCAAGGTAGTAGTACGGTAAAAAAAAGAAGATAATTTAGTATTTTTTACTTAACAATAAAAATATTATGAATTCGTACCACTTAATTATCTTATTCATTTATGACTTCCTATGTGGGTATGTTTTTCAATGTAAACGAAAAAAAAAGTAATAAAAAAAGAAAACTTCTGCAACTGTACTCGTCCGAGTATTTGAACTGAGGCAGGCCCATGTGGCAAATTTAACTGAGAGTTTGAGGTCGACCCAAACCAGCCCAAATAGAGAATCGTCACGTTTCTTTCCCATGTACTGTCCGGGATCCAACATTTTATACGAGGAATACGCTTGCGATTACGACCAGCAAAAGACCCTGGGGTACTTGCTGTTGACACGCGTCAGTCGAAGATCCCGGCTCGAGCTTATGATCGACATCCATTGTGGCTCAATAACCACACACGTTACTTGGGCTGGACTGGAGTGAGAGTGGGAGGAGGCAAGTTCTTTCCTCCTAATTTTTATGGGTAATAATTAATTATGTATAGTCTTCTCCTAATAATGTTGAATGCATGATTAACCACTTCACCATGAGAGAGGAAAGTAAGGTGCAACTTCCCCATCGACAGACACCGTCTCTGACCTAACCCCTGAAGATGAATGAATGTGGCGCAACTTCTTCGACTGCCATGATTCATTGGTTTGTGTTTCACGACATTCAGCTTCACATTCAAATTGGTTTTGTCGGCATATCCATCATCCGTTTAAGTTTTTCCATTTTTGTTTATGGGATAAGAAGGGCATGTCTATAGTAATTTTCCAATTATAAATGAGATACAAGGTTTTAAAAAATATATGAGAAAAAATTGGGATAAAATAAAAGAGATATGAAAGGGGTACCATCGGAGGAAGTAGACCCGTCAATTCTTGATTTTAATCCTCAACTATTAATTTTAAACGAAATTATCCTATCAAATCACATTTAAAATAAAAACATTTCCTTAATAGATGAAAATTTATGCCCTTGTCATGGACGAAGATTCAAATTTAGGCTTCCGTTTCCAAGCGCGTGAAGAACAGGTATATTTCCAAGTTGCTAGAAGAAGACGCGAAATTCACCATTAACATTATAAAGTAAAAATACAAAATATTATCGGAGAAATTCTTATTACTACCATGGGTTTAAGAGAGCATGGTAGCCCGGAGATTTTTGGGATTAACGCGCGTGATAACTTTGGATTTATTCCTTAATGACTCCAATTTGATCTATTATAATTCATTAAAAATTTGAATATAATATGGCAAGCGAAAACAAAAAGAAAAAAAAAGTAGGCTAAAAGTTTGGTTTTCGAATTTGTTAAATATTAATATTTGGCAACTTGAATTTAAAATTTTGATAGATTAGCTCAAACATTTATGTTATGTCTTATCCATATGTTTTGTTTGTTAAATTATTTTTCCACAGAGACTTGAAATAGTAGAATGATAAGATACCATTTTTTATATAAGAAAAATTGGTAAAAAAATGGTGTGTGAGTAGGTCATATTATCATTTAGAAATATAAATAAATTAAAAAATAAAAAGGATATAATAGGATGACAAATTTGCAAATAAAACAAAAACAGGAACCTTATTGCAAACGAAACAACCGCATCGGTCCACATGGGCAGACAGTCTCCATGTATATACATGGACGCATCCTCATACAGTCTCTATACTTGGACATTTATTATTATTATTATTATTATGCTTTTATTTTTATATTTTCCTTCCCTAATTTTGATTTCTCATTTACTCAGGCAATATATACAATTTATAGTTCATACATGAGCAAATAATGCTTCAAAATATTAAACTTTTGCAAACAAACTAAACAGGAAGACTTGACTGATGAGAAGGAGATCCGAATCAACAAGCCATCATTTGATGAAACTCGTGAAAGTCCAGCACGCCGTCACCGTCGACATCGTAAACCCGAATCATCGCTACGCAGTCATCGTGCGACTTCGAGTCCCCTAGCCGCCGGAGCATCCTCTGCAACCCTTTCGGGTTGATGCAGCCCGATCCTTTCTCGTACTCGAACATCTCGAACGCCCTCCTCAGATCCTCTTCCTCCTCCTCGCTTCGGCTGCTCGGGCCGCCTTCCATCTTCATCAGCCTCACGAAGTCGTCAAAGTCTATCAGTCCATCCCCGTCGGCGTCGTGATCTTCGATCACTCCCTGGGCCTCGCTTGTGGTTAGGGTTTCCCCGACCGACCGGAAATATGCGCGGAGCTCGGAGGCGGAGATCTTTCCGTCCCCATCAGTGTCGAAGTGGGCGAAAACTCCTCTCAGCTCGTCTTGCCTGGAGCTCGAGGGCGAGGAACTTGAGCGAGAACGGGAACGAGAGCGAGAGCGGGAAAGCCGGCTCTGGAAGCTCAACCTCAGGCCGCTTCGGAACCATTTGGTGGGCGATTTGATCTGTCCGTCGTTGGCCATGTCGAGAAAGAAAGGATGGCGGGCGGAATGTACACAAAGCTTAGTCTTACAAATTGGTTCAAGAAAGAACGAGAAATGAACACATAATATATATAGAGGGAGCCCAAGACCTCCTTGGGCACAGGATGCTTGCACCTATCTACGAGATGTCTTTATGTGTGTAAGCTCTTTGTTTTTTTTCCTTCCCCTTTTTATGCATACCTATCTCACATTAAAAATTCTAATAAATATTAACTAATTCAGTTTCCAATCAAATTAACCCACAAAGATAATATGAAGGTATTTTAATTATGCATATATTTGTATTCACAATACTCATATTTAAGATATTGTTTGAGAATAATAGGTATCATATCAATTGTGAAATAGAATTGTTAGATAATTTTACATCTTCACAAGAAGTTAACTTGCGTTGGAATTGAATGTGGATGATCATTAATGGTTGAGATGTACAAATCAACGTAAGTAAATTCCATAATTACTTAAGTTTAAGGGGGCAGATTACTAACCAAAGTTTAAGAAAGATGAACACCTTGGTCACGTATCTCAATCTAAAAACCCTAAATTAACGAGGAATATGGCAGCAGGTAAAATCGAAGCCATGCGAGCAGAATTTACCTGTGAATATAAGTATTTCGAGACCTACTGGACTCGACTTCTAATTGGGACCTAAATGAGTACGATAGAATTAATGTGAATTCAATTGTCGTACATGTGAACACAAAGCAAATCTCAACCGATGTTTTAAATGCGTACATTTCGTAACCGACGACTTTATTTACCGTGGGATGGTTCTACTTTCCACCGCCGTCTGTTTCACGGCCATGCACATCGATTTCCAGCCAAACGAAATGGGAAAAGTAGATACGTTGTAGCGGAAAAGACCGGGAAGCCGCCTAGTGTGGGCAAGACCAGACCCACTTTCGATCGAGACCGCACCTATTCGGTGGAGAGCTGTCCCAATGACGATGACCGATGGAGGCCTTTACAATAATAATAAAGACTGGCGGTGATGATAGCGCGGTATGGGAATTGCCATGAAACTGCAGGGCGACCTGAGAGGGATTACTTTACTCTTAATTGGTTTCCTGGTGGGGAGGAAGCTGCCGTGCAGCTTCCCGTGGGGTCCCCAGTAGTGGGATTTATTCGTCAGTATTCACGATGACATCTCGTCCGTGGAAATTCGAAGAGCGAACGCCCCGCCCCGCCTCCTTTTGTCGTTGCAATTGTCAAGTCGTCCTAAGGAGTTATCCTCACGTTCACACGGCGAGCGGAATGCAAAGAAATGATTGAAAACTATGGTTGGTGAGCATACAGGTTCTTAGCTAGCTGTTGCTCTTTCTAAGAGAAATAGACCGGCGGGATGACATGAGTCTCGAAATAACTATCGATCGGTAGTATTCTGGCACGACACTGTACATTGAGATGAATTCAGTTGAATTTTTACATAGCATAATATCAGAATTCAACTTCCAATTGTGGTTAGGCCCTTGCCACATTCACTATAGAGAATTCAGTTGCACGGATACTTTTCCGTATACGGGAGACATCGAAATACACATATAGAGCTCCATTATAGCTGGTCGGGTCCGTGAAAACCCTTGGAAGGTAGGGTCTTAACCTGCACCACTCAGAGACGTATACGCATTTTGTCTGACTTTCTCTGTTGTGCTGGCTTTATGTGTAAATGATGGTCCTGTATTTTGATTCCCAGGAGCCGTAGTGTCTTAGCTCATAATTTGGCTAGATTAGGTGAATGGATGCATTGACCGACTCACCAAAAAAGAGAGCCTGACGAGAAAGAGGGGTGTAATGTAGCTGTAACCTGCGTGTTCGATCCTAAATGAGGGATCAGAAATTTCAAATTGTATCCACTTCTTCAATGATATCTCAATGAGCTTATGTTCCCAATAACCAAAGTCCTAACAAGAACAGTCGGACTTCTGCGAATGAATGCCGATCGGACAAAGCTGGAGCATCATGGAACTGAAAGGTCAGCTCTGAAGACGAGGCTACAAGAGAAACTCTGATCACCGTGAAGAGTGAAGACAATGTGCCATGAACGAGCCAAGAAGACTGGAACCAAGGCAATAGGATTAATCTTCCCCAGCGAGCAGAGACATCAGCTAACATTGAGAAAGACCCCGCAGACATTCAGGGGGGGTGGGGGGGCAGTAAGAGATACTAAGAGATGATAAAGTAAACATGACGGTCTTATTATGTCAATTCATGGGCAGCGCTAGCTGCATTGCATGTAAAGCTATACCGCGAAGTCATTGCTTCTTTCTAGTATGAGCAGGAAAAGAGTTTCTGATCTTTAGTAAGTCTGTCTATAAGAGCACAAAGAATGCTACAGGCTGCAACTGCTTCATTCGTATTAATCATAGCAAGAACATGGAGTGTTTTATTTGACGATGTAGAAGCTTTCAGTGATAAAAATGAGCACAGCTACACACTCGCAACAAGGATGGTCCAGAGAAGTCAGCAGAACAGACTGAGACAAGAAGCACATCGACAATTTCCTCCTGCAACCAATTCAGATAACAACCATTGCATCGCTATGTACATTTGGGGGCTCCGTAGTCCGTAGAATCCTCAAAGAGTCACCGAGTTACCAACAAATCAGGGCAAGCACCACAAAGATGCCGATCAGTATAAATAGGTTCTTGAGCACATTATCAGCCTGCTGCCCCCTGGTTGGGGGCTGGGGGAACCCATGAGCGTGGCCCCCATGGAAAGCATTAAACCCATAAGGATATCCCGAAGTGGTCCCATATACAGTCGCATCCTGGAACCCCTGGAACCGCATGTTGAACAGGGCAGGGATGAGACCACCAAAGGCTGTGGAAAGGGTGAAATTCCCGAATCTAGCAGTGGCCATTGGCATGAATCCGCCCGTGAACCCAACACCATAATTTGTAAATGGAGTATCTTCATGAGCGGGAGGAGGGCCAGCAGTCTCTGGCCTCTGTCCAGAGGGGCGGTTTGGAATGTCAATGCCTGGGTAAGATTTCGACCTTGGGTCTGCTGCTGACTTGCCTCGACCGTAAAGTGGGACAAGCTTGTCCTCCTCTATGAGGGCCTTGCACACGGGGCACTCATGGCACTGTGAGTGGTGGCGGAGCCACTGGTACAGGCAAGGCCAGCAGTAGAGATGGCCACAGAGAGTCACAACTGGGTCCTGGGCCAGCTCGAAGCAGATATTGCACTCAAAGTCTCCAGCCTCATTAGTGGTAGCGGCTCCACCACCGGAGGAAGATGATGAGCCCGGGGTCTGGCAGCTTGCAGAATCTCTCAAACCACTCTCCATCTCTCCCTATAACAGGTGAAATCACACATCATATTGGAAAGAAGAATCGTGTTAATAGAACCAAGGAAAACCAGAAACTTCCAGGATTACATCGACAGAAGACTCATTAATCAATCACAGACACAATGCAGGTGAGCACACACAGACATATTGAAACCAGGTAGAAAAAATCATGGAGCATTCTAAAGATTGCACTGCTCAGAGGATAAGAATTAAACAACGGAAATTACGAAGGAAATGCTTCATATCTTGTCTGTCTTTCTTACCCTCAAAAGGTCATAATTCTAAAATTCCATAAAGCACAGCAAAGCATTCTACCAGAGAATCCAACTGAGATTTTGATAAGGCCTAATTTGACCAAAAAAGTCCATTTGCTCAAGCAAAATAACCCTAATCTCCAAAATCCAGCGAGATAATTAAACGAAAAGAATCAGACCAAAAAACCTGAAAAATCAGAGATATGGAGTCAACCCAGTCCACAGAACATGAATCGAATCTCTGATCTCGGCACACGGAACACTAGGTTGACAGATTCGATATCGACAGTCAAATCAAAGGAACAAGCCCAATTAAACAGAGACCCTAAAGTTCTATGCATCCATAATCAATCCCAGAGCATCAGAAATTCGACCGAGAAAAAGAATCAAACAATCAATGCCCAACAACTTCGGCTCCCGGAATCCATGATTTGAATACATTCCCACGCATAATTGAAGGGAAAGGGAAAAAAAACATAGATTTGCCCAACATTAATGTGCTGTACAAAAATTCAGAAATCATAGAAAAACGACACGTCAGCATGATCAGATGCCAACCTCTGAATTCGACAAGTCCGTGATTATCGATCGATCAACCGATCAATTCTGAAATCCAGACACGGAGAAACCCCCGAGTCTTGGTGCTTGGCGTGGGGGTTCCAGGGAATGAGGCGGAGCCTGCAGGAGGAAGATTCGTGGACGCTGTCGTCTCATTCTTCCCCCTACGGACCTGATGATTAAACAAGGTTATAGGATTCCGCGAGAATCCCCGTAAGATGTCTGGTCAAATTTAATTTAAAAAAAAAATCAACGAACCTGATTGGTGGATGACCACTGTATTAGGTTTGACTTTTCCTGGGCCAGGACGTTTGACTCATTGAGCAGGAAATGAATGTATATCTTGGGGCTATATACCAGAATTAGACCGACGCGAAGAGACTAACCTGTTGACTAGTAGACTCATCTAAAGAGTTCGAGTGACATCTCCTACAACGTTCATTGGACCCAATATCAGTTTAATGAATTTTATTTGTCGATCACCTTGGTATATAGCCTAAATGATGTGAATTTTTACGTTGTAATAAATTTTGTTCATTGAAACTTTGAAGCCAACATCTGCGTTCTTTGTGATCCTCCGATAGAAACTCATTATCACCTGTTCTTAGGATATGTTTTTGCCAAGCAGATCTGGAAGAAAGTCGATTCTTTCAATGGCATAACTAGAAGAATTCATGATTTATGTTAAGCGGATTGGGCTATAAAGCAAGCTAAGGAGTAATCACTTCAGCTCATTGCGTATGAATTGGCCACGGACTCGCATCTTCCTAACGGGAGGCAAGGGAAGAAAAGATCTGTGTTGATGTGCCTGCATCTGCGTAGAGGAATCTCTGCTTTATCAAGAATTCTGCGAGAGACAAGCTGCGAGGAGTGAAAACCCTGCAGAAGGGTCCTCTCAAGAGCAGCATTAGATTACTGAGGAACTGGTGTATGCCCTAGTTTCCATCTGTATCAGTGGCCTGTTGCAGGTGCTTATCTTGATCATTCTGTGGTTGTCCTCCTGAGGACGTCTATAGCCTTATAATGTTTGCCATTTTGAGTTATTAATAACGAGCACAACTTGCGGATGAAAAGAGTACATTTGAATAAATAGCAATCATCAGTTTCTTCAAGTTTAATGATGAATGTCTTGCTTGATGCCGTCGAAATAGGGCAAAAACCACTAAACTGGATTAACCGACTCATAATAGTATTTATTACTAAAAATCAATAATCAACTTTCATACAGTAACCTACACTTCTAAGATAGTTATAATTTCCATTGATACTAGAGGATATACACCATAACAGCCTCAATTCATGCAATCCGAAGAATCAACATCAAATCTCCTCACACATTCTGAATGATCATGGAAATATGAGGCTTTATTAATGGTTTGGCACTTCAGCTTTGCGATTTGCACCTCTGAGAGTCCTTCCCTTGCAATAAAGTGCTTCACTTATCAAGCATGCTTGGTTTTATCTGAACGTTGTAATATCACAAAATCTATGTTACAATACTCTGATTGACATTGGAGTTTGAGATAAGCCTCCGGGAGAGAATTGTTCTCACCATCCCAATCTCCCGACTACATCTGTTACTCTGCTCACGAAGCTCGTCAATGGTCTTCATGAACCCCTTGATCTTCCCATTAATCTCATCCACTGCAAGTTTCACAGCTTCATCACCTCCACGGGCAAATTCAGCCTTCTGCATCAGAGACTCAATATCATTCTCAAATTTACCCACAACGGCCTGGATACTCTCCACCTCAAGGATGGCAATTCTAGTGGAACCTCCCATCAAACCAAGCCATTCTCTCTTGCTTTTCAGCTCCTTCTGGTACTTTTTCCATAAAGTGTTTACCCACTTCCCTACTGATCCAATTGGGACAGTAAGCACACCAGCAAGAGCTGTCACAACAGGTGGAGCTGCCACTGCAGCTGCCACAACCGAGAAGATCAGGGCCGAGACAAATGCAGCCACAAATAAGACATTTGACACCCTCCTCCATGTCTCAGCAGATCTCAATCTTTTATCCACCTTCTTCTTCCGGTCCTGGAGTTTTTTGAACAGGCCAAATTGCTGGCCTGAAACTGAGTGCAGAAGCACAAAGAACTCATCACTGAATGGGTCCCCAGCTGCCTTAAACTTCTCAAGCTCCCTTATTGTCTTAGCAAACTTCATCCCTTCAAGACCATCTTCACATTCTTTCTCCTCCTTCTCCTCCTCCTCAAAATGGCGCACTGCAAAATGGAGTGTCAGATGGCTGTCCCGGGCACGTGCAAGGCACTTTTCGAGGGCAGTGCAGAAGTTTAATGTATGGACACTCATGTTAAAGTAATCCTCTATGAGGCCAAACAAGTCCTTGTCATTCCACATGTCCTGCTGGCATTCAAGGATTACACGAACCACTTCCTGATTCACTTGAAACTGGCTGTTGGTCAGTTCATGAAGTGAGTTAAGGGACAGTGAGTGGTGAGCCACATCTACTGCAAGTGCGTTGATCACCCGATTTGTCCTCTCATGGAGGGCAGTGTCGAAGGTTGTGAGTTGAGGATCTTTCCTACAGGCAGCCTCGTATTGGTTGAGATTGGTCTGGTCTGGGTTTACAGAGGCATCACCCCCATGGTTATCCTTGCTTGATTTCGACCCCATTTATTTGAGTACCTAACTCGGATTGGGTACCAAACTAAACCTCAGAAGGCTCCCTCCTCTCCCTCCCTCGACAAATTGAATCAATGCTATCCAGTACGATGGAGCTTCAAAGTTGACAGGATAGATGGCAGTGGCAAGATAAAAAGATCAAACCTTCTTCTGGATATCTATGGAGATTAAAACAGCACCGAATAAATTTACTTTCCAAGTCAAGAATGAAACTGGGTGTCTGCTAGGAATGAATCAGCAAAACACTAGGCAGAAGAGCTGCAATTCTAGGGAAATTCCCTGCCAAAACAAACGATTGAACTAAATTGAGAATAACTGACGATCAAATTCCTGCTTTTGGAAAATCTTAGTAGGGACAATAGATCAAACCTTCATAAAGAATGAAACTTTGTATCTGCCAAATGAATCAAGTGAACTAAAAAATGTCGAAGAATCACAAACCTCAAGGATTCCTCGCTCGGGGCAGCAAAGATCTAATTGTAATGGGCACCAAAACAAAACCTTAAGAAGCTGCCCTATCGAGAAGAAGACTTGTGCCCAGCGACTTAATTCAAGTCAACAACAGCAAGATGAAGCAGACTCAGGAAACTCCTCACTTGGAGATGCGAATTAAAGCAGACACGGACGTAATCGGCGAGGTTAAGGATCTGTACTCTTCAGGGTCTAGACTTGCAGGGAAGCCAAATTTCGGGGAAATGAGCCCCCCTGGTATCTGAGATCCAGCTGAGATTGCAGATTTTATGAAAATTGCAAACTTCAGTCTTCCCCAGAGAGGAAGCGAAAGCGAAACGTACGAGGAATACCAAGAGTACAGAGAGCTCGAGATTTAAGTCGAAGACGGGGGTGGGGGGCAGAGGCGGCTCAAACTTCGAGAGTGGAGCTTCAGTGGGGGAAAATGAAGCAGCGGGAGAGAGAATCGGGACGCAAAGAGATGAAATTTCAGGGTTAGCGAAATGGGAATGAGGACCCACAACCGCGTCAACAAACAGTCGGTCCCGGTGAAAGTGAAGGCGCCCTTTCTTGCTAGCTAAATGAAGCAACAGTGCGCTTTCGGACATGGAAGAGTGGCATACCAAGAAGCAGCACAAGGTTGACTTTTCCAGGCCGAAGGAAAAATTAGGGGGGAAAAAAGGGAAAATGAAAATACTTAACCTTTTCTCAGTTCGCCCCCTGTACTTCACACGCAGTCTCAAAATGCTCCCTGTTAGTGTGGGTCTGTGTCCCTCCCTGGTCAACCACAGCAACAGGGTTTGGTTATTGGTGTATTCCCTCGCGCAGCTAGCTCTTCTAGGCGGTTCGATCTTTAGTTTAATCGAACGTGCTAAGTGATAGATTTAGAGAAGTTATTTAGGAGTTGATCTTAGATATAATATTTAGATGAGAGTTACATGAAAAATACAATTGAATTCATAAATTACCTTTACACTCCAAATTTCAATTACCAAAATGAGTGCTAGAATGGCAAGATTTCTTATGGCATGCAGATGGCGACTATAGCTTGTCAAAATTGCGAGAACGTCCCAGCTTGGTCTCCATTACGCCGAGAAAGTTCGAGTGGAAGGGCTCCCTTCGATTCTTCAATTTCTGGACTGAGCATCGTGACTTTCTAAGATTGGTGGAATCTGTCTGGGCAAATGAAGGTGACGGGTATTCTTACGTATCAGTTAGTTTCGAAATTGAAGGCCCTACCGCAGTGCTCTAAGGGACTTTGACAAGGTGTGTGTGTGTTTTTTTATTCCAAGATATTGGAGAAAGGGTGACTCGTGTTAGAGAGCAATTATTAATGATTTCCAAGCAGCCTGTTGACTCCTGACTGATTGCTAACGAGCAAGGTCTTCGTCGTGAATATGTTCAACTCCAAGCTGCAGAAGAATGGTTCCATAAACAAGAGGCTTGTGCGGAGTGGCTCTCTCTTGGCGACCAGAACACAGAGTAATAGTCTGCTCATGGTAATATTCATCCTTACGGCCAAAATTATCTACTCAGCACAAGGGTGCTTTGTGCTGGGGTTTGATAATGGGTGCGTGTTGAACGTATCAGCTGGATCATTTCTTCAAGCTCAGCAATGGATTTATGTGAAGGGGCACGATGAACAATTTCATTGACGCGATACGCCCAATGATTTAACTCCTCCAACTAGGCTTCCCGATCCCTAGCAAATTCATGGATAAGAGCTTCCTTGTTCGGTGAGTCCTTCCTTGCAGCTTCTTACAGCTCGTAGCTAGGATGACCTTGTTACGTCGAACGGCTCCTCGGGCCATCTGGAATGGCAATCCAAGGCTTCTGGTGAAGCACCTTGATTTCTCGACCCCTGCTTCTTGGACCGACCTCCTGGGATCGCCCCGAGCATGGCCTGCAGCAGGACCGCAGCCTCCTTCATCATCCCGCCATTGCTGTACGGAGCAGTATCCTCATCTGCAACTGATATATCACTAGTTGGAGAGGATTCCTTATGGCCTCGAATACTCTTCCCTTGAATAATAATAGTAATAGTAATAATTGGCAGCCTCTTTATTTCCTTTATCCGTGCATAATTAAACCGAATAAGTCTTGCCAGAGGCAATATTGCCCGGCCCGTTGCTCAATCTAATGACGACATCATTGGTGTCGTCAACATGTAATGATACTATCAAATACGAGTTATGGGATTTGCACTTGCTAAAAGATTATTGGCAGCGAAATCAACCGTGAGCGGCTCCATGCGGATTCTGTACTCTGTGCTATATGAATCAATTCAACGCACGAGAAACCGTGTGGACCACCTAGGTGACTGCTCAGATAAGAGTCGTGCGATATGACGGCCCCTAGTCACCCCTCATGGCCTAGGACGACAACATTAAATATTATTTAATTAAATATACCATCGACCAGTTAGTTTAAATAAATGAAATTATTGTGCGTGTAGTTTGCGGCTCAGAAACAACAACAGAGGTCTTCACATGCAAATAAAAAGAGAAATTGTTGGCAGAATTTTCATCGTCGCACGTACCGAGACTTGACCTCGCGGGCTGGGGAATCTTGAAGGAAAGGCTAGAGGTATGGGTCCCGCCGGTCCCTAAACTCATCCATCCACCATCCTATCTCTGTTGCCTCAGCCCCATCAAGTCCGACACACGGCAGGAATCTGAGCCCTCCCACAATGCCGGAATGTGATGAGTCTGTTGCCTCCATTGTGTGTGGACTCCAGCCGCTGGGTTATGAGCTTTCAGGGTGCTGGGGCGGCCGCGGCCGCGCCTTCTCCGGCTTTCAACCTTGTCAAGGAGCCCTGCCCGCCAACGTGATCCCCTACAGCAAGCAAATGACGGAGATGGACGAGCGTTCAGTTGCGCATCGGAGTTTGAGTTCAAGAATGGAATGCCGGCCCCCTTGGAAGGTGACAGGATCCATGAGATCGGAGTCGATGATCTCGAGCTCGCAATTGGCAGCGTAAAGGGCCAGGCTTGCTTAAATCACGTCCAGGGTGAGAGGAAAAGAAGTCGTCCAGCTCTGGGCTTGTTTTCTCAGCCTTTTGGAGCTGATGATGGTTCACTTCCCGAAGACTTCTTCGACTCTCTAGAGCCATTAGCCGGACTCGGAAGAACCAAGATACCTACTGCACGTGATACATCTGGTTACACTCTTAATGTGCAGTTATATATCGGCTGTAGCTGTCCCTGAATAGAGATCTGTCGGATCCATGTGTCTCGGCCTTCAACGTTCAGTCACTACGAAGATCTTGAATGCTGCAGGTAACTGTTTCTGATGGTGGGGGAGTATGTGCAAGATATATGTGGATGTTACGGTCGTAGAAAATCTCCTGTTTGCATCTTCAGGAATCATCTCGAACTGTTTATTCCAACCGAAAGATTATGCACTCTCACACTTTTTGTTTGAGATGGGTGAACTCAGAGGAGGACATATTATGATATGCGGTTGTTATATCCGTTACAACTGAACTGAATAACTGGCATGTAGTTAAAAGTTAAGCTCCGTTTTTACTTTCGTTTTCGGGAAAAAAATGTGAAATTCCGTAAGTATGCTGTAGAGACGTGAAGTGGAGAAGCTGAGGCAGCTTCTCATGTTCAAATAGAAGTAGCTAGCCAACTCTGATCAAGCTTGCACATAGCCGAGTAGGATCGGTTGCTGCACCAACTTAAAGATATCCGAGGCCATGTAAAATTGAAATAGGAGAGCTTCTGTCCCTGCAGGATGTGGGGTGTCGCCTAGTAAGATGACCCGACAAGGCTCTTCACAAACTAGTGGGGTTTTCTTGCGCTTGGGGCTGTCACGCTCTTTTATGTGACCTTCCGATCACGCCAGAGCTCCATACGAATGCAAGAAATCAAAGAAAAGTGAAAGCGCCAGGAACATGCACCCAGATGGAATTCAGTGGAAAGGAGAGTGACAAACGATCTCGAATATAAGCCCAGGATCCAATGGAGTCCCGTTTTCACTCCACAATGATCGAATCCTACTTGAGGAGATTTGATTCATTGGGGCATGGCTTCTGCAGCAGACAAGTCCAATTGGTGGGTCAAAGCTTGAAGCAGGGCAGCCCATAATTAAGGAGATGCCCTGAAGGAGCTGGAAGGGATGGGGATCCCTTCTCCCATGTGGGGGATGACAGTCCATTCATAGAGGCCATGTGAACTGAAAGTTTTGTCGTGCTCGCGACTTCGTAGGTCGGAGTGTCTCAAGACGGTGGACATATAGAAGACCGATAGTGATGATAGAAGACTTAAAAAAGGAAACCCACAATGAAAGGAGTTTCACCGATGCTGTGTTTACCGAGTTTGAAATTAGATGAGTCAAAGATCCATTCTCTAGAGCATACAAAAATATGCTGCACACCGGTACAGTCAGACTCTGGTCCCCAAACCAGCATCAAAGAACAGAGGAATCCGAGGAAAAAAGGGGTCAGTGGGGTGGAATAAATTCGCATCCTGTCATCAAACCGAGCGGCTAAACCAACACATCCGACAATGGAAAGTCCTTCTATGATATCCTACTGACTAACAATGTAGTAATAGTAATAATCTTGCAATAATTATGCTCATAATTAATCCGTCGGCATAATATTAACAATCATAGCATCCTTTAAGATTCAAACCAAAGTACATACAATTAACAGCACTCACGGTGCTGTAGCCTACAGGCACAAGGTTCCATCGACACCACAAAAAGGGCTGCTAGTACAGTCTGCTATGAAAATCTCCGTCATCAGTAGGGCGGAACTTCTTCAGGGTTGTCGGGTCTCTCTGTTACTCTCGGATTGTTTTGTTCACCGGGAAGCTAGGGATCTGACGGTCTCGGAGAGTGCACGCGCTGCACATCGATGGTGCAAGTAGAATTGTCGTCATAAATAGTAAACAGCGATCCCATAAATATAAAGAAACCAGATATAATATTAAAATTATAACTCCCTTACTTTATTAGAGAGATGAGCGTAGAAATAGAATAAATCAGGAAAATTAACCCCAAAAAAAAGTAATTTAGAATAAACTGAAATAAAAAATAGAAAATTCGGATTCGTGGTATCATAATGACCTTAAGAATAATTCAACCCATCTAGATACGTAATGTCATTAGTCTAGGATTCAACTATTACAAAATTTGTCAGATATACGGACTCTTATCTTTTGTAGAACATTATCGGAAAAGGTTGCCGAAAAACAAGGGAGAAGACTTGATGTAGATTTCAAAACCAGTTTTTGGTCATTTAAAAGGGAGCAACTAGGTCCGATCTATATAAGAGTGCAAATAATTATTTTAGATTTCGGTAGTTTTTAGGAAATTAGCTTGATAATAATCAAATTTGATTAGATTTTGAGATTGTATAAATAATTTTTAATCCTAACTAGATTTATTAATTAGATTTTTTTTTATAAATCTTATATTATCCACTGGATTTGGTGTTATCCATTTAGATCCGATATCATGGGCTCAATTATAATAAGTTTAAGTATAAGATTTTGATTCCATAAATTGCAAAAATAGGTATGTATAAATCAGAATTATTTATAAAAATAATTTTTTATTCATATTACCAAAATATCTATGGTGGTTTCATTTTAGAGGTTTCAGACCATAGTTTTTAAAATCGGACCGGGC
>CXYZ01009109.1:127676-141704 GCA_900006705.1 Sonneratia caseolaris | reverse complement strand
TTGAATTTGAGACTAACATTATAACTATATTAATGATTTTGATTATAAATCATAATTAAATTATAATATTATATCAATTTATTGGAATATTATATTATTAATATTATTTATTAAACATGCGATTCAAATCATTGAACCTCCGGTCCGACCAATGAACCCATACCTTGACCGGTTCCCGATCCGATCCGATTTTAAAAACTATGTTTCAGACATGAAATGGACGGGACCTGGCGGGTGTTGTCCACCGACGAAAAGAAAGGTGAGTGGTCTGCCACCGATAGGAGTAGGCGAAAATCTCATCAATAGCCCTCAACAGGGACGGGGACAGGGCCGGTGAGGGTCACTTCTTTTGAAAACGACCATAAACTGTGGAATACGGACACGATCATCGTGGATCCTGAAAGTTGAAACGCTAACCCCCAATCCCTGGAGTCCTGGACCCTTGACTTCGGAACGGGAAGGAGAATTTAAAATTAACAGTAAAAAAGTACAGATGAGAATGGGCTCAATGTTTAAAGTGCTACTAACCTCAGCTTAAAATAAATAAGCTCTAAATTTAATTTTCAATTAATAGTCACCTATTTTCCTCTCTTCTTTTTATTCCTTTTAATTTATCGAAAATTTTGATAATCAGGAAATTGAGAGAGAGTGTGTCCATCATTCGCCTCATAAGTGTTTGGGTGAACGTCAACGAACATTCAATGGGCAACCACTCGACCGGCGACACTTTCTTTTCCGTGTCAACAACTAGCACAAGCCATCATTTTATTATTCACATGTTTGAATACATGTTGGGGAAGCATGCGGATTGGATTTTCCCTTCAAATCCTGTCGGAAACGAAGAATTTTATGATAGAATGAACGTTAAACACATCATATATTAATAATTAAATTGAGAGTAAAACTATTATATTACGCCTCTTTTCTGGATCGAAAGATATTTTAGGTAGACATAACACACAAATACATTTGTTAATGTTATGATTGCTGAAATTATAGTTAGACAATTTTAGTCGACTTCTCTCTTCTCCTTCTTTTTGTAATGTTTAGCGGACTTCTGTCGTCCTCCTTAGTCACGTGGCCTCGTTAATATTTGTAAGGTGAGAGACAGAGACCAGTAGTATCTTCATACATAGCTGTTTCTGCCTACGCAAGCTTCAATAATTTGTTCTCCTCCTTCACAGAATTGTGCGCTTCGCTTCCAGATGGATACCCCGGCAACAAGAAAGCTCCACGCAGTCCTCCTCTCGAGCCCTGGGATGGGCCACGTCATTCCCGTCATCGAGCTCGGGAAGCACCTCGTCGTTCACCACGGCTTCCATGCGACGGTTGTTGTGGCGGGTGCCGCCTCTCAGCCCACTGCTTCCGAGTCCAAGATCATAGAATCTGCCACGAGCCCGAGCCTCTTTGACATCGTGCATCTGCCATCAGTTGACGTCACGGGCCTCGTGGACCCCGACGACACGGTCATCACCAGACTCTGCGTGATGATGCGTGAGGCTCGGCCTGCCTTCAGGGCAGCCCTCTCCAACATGGCGGTGCGGCCGGACTTGCTCATCGTCGACCTGTTTTCGACGGAGCATTTGGTCATAGGGGATGAGTTGAGGATCCCCAGATTTGCGTACGTACCTTGCAGTGCATGGCTCTTGGCTTTACTTTTGTACCTCCCCTCCCTGGACAAGTTGGTGGAGGGGGAATATGTGGACCGACCCGATCCATTCGAGATCCCCGGGTGCAAAGCGGTTCGTCCTGAGGACGTGATCGACCCCATGCTTGATCGGTCCAACCAGCAGTACATCGAGATCTTGCGGATCGCTGCTAGGCTCACCATGAGCGATGGGATTTTGTTGAATACATGGGAGGATTTGCAACCCGAGACGCTTGCGGCACTGAGAAATGAAGAGCTACTCGGACGGATTGCTAGGCAGCCGATATACACAGTTGGGCCGCTGATCAGATCGAGTGGACCGGCCAGTCCAGACACCGAGCTGTTCAACTGGCTGGACAGGCAGCCGGGTGAGTCTGTTATCTATGTGTCGTTCGGTAGTGGCGGGACTCTCTCAGCGGATCAGTTGACTGAGGTCGCCTGGGGCTTGGAGCTAAGTGAAGAGAGATTTGTTTGGGTGCTGCGCCCTCCCACCATGAAATCTGGCGATGGGTCGTTCTTTGACTCTGGAAATGGATCGATCGACATGTCTAGTTTCCTACCAGATGGGTTCCTCTCCCGTACCCTGGGTGTCGGAGTTGTAGTCCCGGGGTGGGCCCCGCAAGTGAACGTCCTAGCCCACCCGGCGGTGGGAGGATTCCTGTCACACTGTGGCTGGAATGCAACCTTGGAGAGCATAGTCAACGGGGTGCCCATGATCGCCTGGCCACTGTACGCGGAGCAGAAGATGAACGCCACGTTGCTGGCGGAAGCCATCGGCGTGGCAATCCGCCCGAAGGTGCTGCCGTCGAAGAAGACGGTTGGAAGGGAGGAGATAGCGTGCTTGGTTAGGACGATTCTGGCCGAGGAAGAGGGCAAGGTCATTAGGAAGAAGGTCGAGGAGCTGAAGAAGAGTGCACAGGAGGCTCTGTGCGAAGGCGGCTCTTCTTATAAATGGCTCTGTAAACTGAAAGAAGATTGTCGGGCGAGGCAGCTCCCAGGACAACCGGCCGAGAAACTCGGAGAAATCGAATGTCCAGTTTCGCCGTCGGAACAATAGGTCCCGACTTCGGTATGTGATGAAGCATGAATATGGTACTGCTTTCGGTTAAAGTTATATATATATATATATATAAACATGACCGATCCGTGTAAGTCGAAATGTTGTGTTGAAGTTTTTAGAGAGATGGAAGTGGATGCATTAAAATAAGATTAACTTTGATAAACTAGATTAATTATATATATATATGTTATCATCGTGCGTCTATTAATATTAATTACTTTTAGATTTTAATATATAAATAAGCTTCCCGAGATTGAACAAGAAGTAAGCATCCTCTCTCCATGTGTGTGCTCTGTGACCTGTGCGATTCTGTTTTCTACGGTATTATTTCTCCTTTCGGTCGACATGAGAATAAAGCCTGACTCGGTTGGGCATCCTTTCGCTGAAGAATTCGGTGGAGTAGGCTGAGCATTTTGCCACATCTGACGTCGTAATGCGATTTGTGATGTCCCTTTTAAACTTGACTTTGTAAGTTAATTGATGATCGTGTGCACTCGTGATAGTACGCCGTGAGGACTAGTATTCATACGATAATCTGAAGACGCACAGTCCAGATGATAATTTCAATGATCAATGAGGAAAATGTCGTGAGGCTGAGTACGGTATAGTTCTTGAATCTAATGTCTGAAGTAATAATCCATTACTGATTTTGCATCTTTTCATGTCACATAGTGAAACCGACAAACTACTCTTATTGATAGTCTTTAGGATCACATGATAATTAAGGATGCACATCACCAACTAAAAATTATTAGAGACCTTAATCAAGTTATTTGAAAATACATGACACGATGATCATTTTGAATTTTATAATACAGTAGTACTACACGACATACCCTTTACACCCAAAATATTCTACACACGTGAAATGAAAGTATGACGCGATTGGTGGATCAGAGTGTCTCTAGCCAATGGAGAAAGAAGAGTGACGATGATCATTGATGAATATTATTGACAATTATAGTGAGAAATCCATATTCTCACTATTGAATTTGTTGGTTGAGTTATTAGAATTCCGGCTTTATACAACTAAAACTCTATTGTGACAAGTGGCATAGAATTGTGAGCCCACGGGCTTGGGCCCAAGGAGAGCCCGCCCAATTAGCTGGCCCATCTGTCCCGTCCACCTTTCCTTTCCTCCTCTTCCTCCCTTCGTCGTCTTCATTGTCATTTTCCCCCCTGCCGCGAGAGAGAAGAGAAAATTAGGGCTGGAAGGTTTCGATTTCCCCCAATCCGTCTCCACTCCATCTGCCATCGTGGGAGGCGATTGAGCCTAGAGGAGAGGGCCTTCTGCGGATCAGAACTTGGTTCTAGACTCCACTGTCCTACTGTCAACTTCGGGCGTTGAGGTGAGAATCTCGGTTACTCAAACCCTCCTTAGGTTGTTGTTGAGTTGTTGTTCGAGAATCGCTATGGCTGAAATTTATGTGTTATTGCTGGGGGTTTGAGTCTCTATAGCTGTTAGGATTCGAGTTGATGCCAGCTGAGAAGTATAGTGTGTGCTGCTAGTGTGGTTGTTTCGTCTCTGCTGAAGGGCTTTCGCTTCCTTTGTGTTGCTGGGAGTAGCCACTAGTGCGGGGAGAGGGGAATAGTGGCAGTGTGGGATGCCGAGGAGGGACTCATCTCTTTAGATCAGTCGGTGGAACAGCCCTAAGCCCTCTCAAATCCTTATAGAAGTTTTTCCTTAACTCATTAGAATACATTTTACTTGAATATGATAGGTGAGGATAATTTACTGATGCGTTTGTGTATATTGACCTCATTGTGGGTGATATGATAGGTGCTGAAGGGAACCGGGATCAACACCTAGAGGATCCTAGCTTGTGAATTGGTCGACTAAGGGGTTGTGAGTACATTCTTCCATTGTGGAATGATATGTTCGTGTTTTGGTTTATAGCAGTTATGATTGAGAAATGAGTAGCTGGTAGATATCTGTGTGATACCGGTAGTGGGCATGCATTCATTCATTCATTTTGCATATTGCTCGTGCTTGTGTATAACCATGGTGACCGCTAAGCCGGCGGAATAGAAATGGGCCTTACTAATCTACCGCGGGTTCCCGGCGGGATATAAGCATGGGACATGAGTGATACTGGCTCTGTGACCCCAGTGAAATATGTGAGTAGACTCCCCACGGACCCTGTCGGGAAAAACAAAGACCAGAGATGAGAGGTAAGAAAAAGAGAGAGACTTGAAGACGACGGGTCCACTCTTACCGCCAGAGGTTAATAGGCGGCCCCCGCATGCGTGCGAAGGGAAGGGGCACGGGAAGTAGAATGCTAGGAATTGATAGAGGTGCGGGGTCACGGTACCGTTTGGGGAGAGGAGCAGTAACGGTACCGCCATAACTCTGTCGCAGAGGTAATGCGACCCCATGGTTATTGTTTGACATGCTTGTTACATGCATTGCATTAGGTGGGTCGTGGAAGTTGACCGAGGTGCCAACGACCCTATGTCCTCGGTATATAATTGCGTAAGTTGATACAGTCGTGTAAGGATATATAGGTGAGCCATATGTTATTCCACTCTGGAATTTTGTATTCACTGAGTTGCAGCTCATACTATCTGCAAATTGTTTTCTACAGATAGAGGAGACACTCAGTCGTGTGGAGCCGCCCAAGTAGATTCGGGGATCAATTAGGATAAGTTTATTTTGATAGGGTATGTATAGAAGTCCTGTATAGTGGTGATCATATGTCACGGCCTGAATATTTTGTGGTTGATAACTGTGGTTCGGGAAATGGTGGTCGATGAGTGTGGCTGGATTTTGTGTGTTGAGCTGTTCTATAGCAGGTTTTGCATTTCTGATTAGTTCGAAATACACGGGAAACTCTGCCGAATTTTCGGGTCATGACACATATTCAATTTTCTTGTTAGATACCAACTCTCAAATTATATTGAATTTGTTAGATTAGTTTATAAGGAATTAAGTTCATATCCATTTAAAAATTTTAATATATTTATATCAATTTAAGGTTTTAGTCATATATGAAATATTTTCTTTATAAATCCAAGTAAATTTTTGATATAATATTATAATAATGTTGCCGTCTCGACTTATACAGTACAAATGTTCAAGATCAAAACATGGCTTGTGTCAATCGTTGTTAAGCTCCAAATTGACAGACCAATGTCTCACTTGAGGTCTAGTTGTTAAGATCCGAGTATGAAACTCGTGGTTACTAAATATGATATTGGAATAAAAATGCTCGGCTCATTAGTAAGTTCAAGTACGGAAGAAAAAGTCCGAGTTATGGTTGATTAGTTGATTCTCTTTGTCCGAACATGAAAAAAATAAACTCGCTCGGGGATAATTGTTGAAAGCCAGTGTTAAAGAGTTGGTGGTACACTTGTTGTTACGTGAGAGCGGATATTGAAATTTATTAATATCATATTTATTAAAAGTGGGAGAAAAATAATTTTATAATATAATGTGGCCTTTGGTATATCAATATATATATACACGCACAAAATTTGTGTTGTGCCCATCAAAACAATAATCGGAACTAGCCTAAAATTGAATTACATAACAAGGAAACGAGATTTTAATATAGAGAAATCCATATCATCAAGCCCTCTGTCAACAAATATGAATACGTGTGACAGATTCAGAAAATTTGTTTAAGATGGTCAAAATTTAATAATGTAAACAAGATTATATAAAATCAAGAAACAAAGCTAGGCAATTAGGTTCAACGTCCGTTGATCCTCCTGCAGTCAAGTAGGCTTACGGTGTATTGCACTCTTGGAACTGATATATGTACTGTTTCGGACGGACGATCACGGGTGTCGGTACTAAAAGCCTGCAAGTGCACGGTCTGCGGTGGTCCCGCAGGACGTTGACATCGATGAACGTAAGATGGTGACTGCACAGTGGAATTTTCCACCATGTGTATGTTGTCTGGAAGATGATGAGATAAGTACTTATTATATATATATATATATATAGGCCACCGACGGAGAAAAATCAGAAAATAAGATGGTGTGCCGGTTCACTTTTCATCCATAAAACGGGGTCAGTATGTTCATTTTCGTCAGGCCACTTAGAGGCTCGATCTAGTTCTGTACATACAGTACTCGTGCCATCGAGTAGAAATCTAATTAAGGTGCCCGACGAGGATCCTTGTCCTTTCCCACTTTCGGAACCTGTTCAAATATAATTGACGGCAAATGCCTCAAGTGGAGTCGGAAAACATCTCCTGTTAACGTGTTTGTGTCTTAAAGGCAACAGCTTTTCGAAAGGTCCAAGTATATGAAAGCTGACATATGTACATAACGCCAAATCTCAATGTTGACGTACAGCTGCTTGCTAGGACCTAAAATGGGCACATGTTACAAATGAAAAAGGTTTAAATCAAGAGGGAAATCTTGTCAATTCACGAGTCATCATCCCCGATCAGTGGAGTGGTAGTCAAAAAGTCTTCACTCGACCGTAGACCGTAGCTGTGATTGGACTATCAATTTCTACTGTTGTTATTTTCTCTCAGGTTCTCGTCACATTTCAAATGTAAAAAGTCTTTTAGAAATGGAGAAATAAATATAAAATTAATTTTTTATCAGAAAAATATCATTATAATTGAAATATTCATGAATGTATGAAATATTACATGAAAAAACAAACAACTTAGGTGGTGGCTGGCTTGGACACAAGCCAGTTCACTGCAGCGCCTGATACTGCACAGAGTAGATAAGGCAAGCATACAACCGTGGGGATCGAGGCCACTCATCCATGATATATCAAGTGTGTTATTCATACAAATAGATACTTAATAATATATTTTAATGTTATGGTTGCTAAAAATGTTCTCTGATAAATTGGTTTGCTAATAGTTTAGTTCGAGAATTAGCCCACCTGTTGTCTTCTACATAGCCACACATAAAGATAAATATAACCATACCATCTTCATGTGAGGCTGTCTCCATATACAAAGCCATCATTTGTTCTCTCGCTGCCCCGTTTCACAGGTTGTGCTTCGCTTCCATATGGAAACCCCGGCAACAAGAAAACCCCATGCGGTCCTCCCTTCCAGCCCCGGGATGGGTCACATCATCCCCGTCATCGAGCTCGGGAAGCGCCTCGCCGTTCACCACGGTTTTCACATGACGGTCGTTGTGGCCGGGGCCAACTCTCAGCCCACTGCCAACGAATCCAGGATGATTGAAGCCGCAACGAACCTAAGGCTCTTCGACGTCCTGCAGCTGCCGTCAGTTGATATCTCTGTGAAAGAGAATAATTCCCCTGTTTCTTGAGGGTGTTTTGGATTACACTTAAATAGCATTAAATACGGATAGACACAATTACGTCATTGCCCTTATTAGGCATAGAAGACATATATCTAGATATACATATTTCTACCAGCCCCCCTCAAGCTAAAGGTGGGGAATCCACATGAAGCTTGGATCTCAATGTTTGAAAACGAGGAACAGAGAGTGGCTTGGTCAAAACATCGGCCACTTGAAACTCCGTAGGAACATACCGAACTTTCAATGAACCAGACTCAACCTTTTCGCGAACAAAGTGGAAATCGATTGCCAAATGTTTGGTGCGCGCGTGGTGGAATGGATTGGCAACAAGATAGGTGGTGCTAACATTGTCACAATAGAGAAGGGAAGCTTGTTGCGGACAGGCACCAATATCTTGAAGAAGTTGTCGAATCCAAGAGAGCTCGGCGACGGTAGAAGCAACAGCTCGGTATTCGGCTTCAGTACTTGAGCGGGAGACAGTGTGTTGTTTGCGAGAAGCCCAAGAAATAAGATTACCTCCATAAAAGATGGCCATTCCGGTGGTGGAGCGACGAGTGTCAAGACAACCCGCCCAGTCTGAGTCGGAATAAGCTACTAAATCATGTGCATTGGAGGAGATGATACAAAGACCGTAGTGTAAAGTACCAGCAACATAACAAAGGATGCGCTTAGCGGCTTGTAAGTGCACTGTAGTTGGTCGACTCATGAATTGGCAAATTGAATTCACAGCATAGGTAATGTCAGGGCGAGTAAGTGTCAAGTATTGAAGAGCACCAGCCAAGCTGCGAAAATGAGAGGGATCGGCCAAGGGTTCACCGTCTGTCTTTGATAGCTTGGATCCAGAAACAGGAGTGCAAACAGACTTGCAATTAAGCATTCCTTCTCGAGCAAGCAAATCATGGGCATACTTTGATTGAGAAAGAAACAATGAGGAGGAGGATCGTGCTACTTGAATCCCAAGAAAATAGTGTAGGTGCCCCAAATCAGTCATAGCAAATTGAGTGCGTAGGGTTGAAAGTAACTGATCAAGAGAGGTATCGGACGAGCCAACAAGCAATATATCATCAACATAGAGTAATAATATAATGCATGTAGAGGCTTGGCGATAAATGAACATGGAACTATCGGAGAGACTTGATCGAAACCCTTGAGAAAGGAGGAAAGAGCTAAACCGTGAAAACCATGCTCGAGGAGCTTGTCGTAGCCCATAGATGGCTTTGTGAAGTTTGCACACATGCATAGGAAATCGGGAATCAACAAATCCCTGGGGTTGAGCCATATAAACCTCCTCTTTAAGAACTCCATGGAGAAATGCATTTTTGACATCAAGTTGCCGAATGGACCAATTATTCGAAAGAGCATGGGCAAGAACAAGACGTATAGTAGCATGACGAACAACCGGGCTAAAAGTCTCAGAAAAATCAATACCTTGCTGCTGAGTATATCCTTTAGCAACAAGTCGGGCTTTGCAACGCTCAAGAGTTCCATCAGCACGTTGTTTCACCTTATAAATCCATTTAGAACCAATGACATTCATGGAAGGGTGATATGGAACAAGAGACCAAGTGTGGTTTGATAAGAGAGCATTGAACTCGTCTGCCATGGCTTGTTTCCATCGAGGATCCTTGTTTGCCGCTGTAAATGAAGTGGGAGCAGTAGGAAGGGATGGGGAGACAGTGAGAGCATACCGTGGATTGGGTTTGCTAATACCGGATTTACTTCGAGTTTGCATGGAATGTGATGGAGGAGGCATGGGCATGCTGGTGGGAATAGAGTCCAATTGTGGAGACGAAGGGATGGTGGGGGAATGTGGCATCACAGGAGGGAAAGGGGGACAATGGACAACAGCTGGCGGGGATGGAGATTGAAAATTTGGAGAGATAGACGAGGAGTGAGAGCTTGAAGGCGTAGGGCTGGAAGTTGGCAAGAAGGATGGAGAGATCAAAGGGAGGTCATGTGGAATTCGATGGGGTTGAGTAAGGTGTGCTTTGTTAGAAAGGGGAGGCTGAGAAGTGGCAACATAAGGAAAAATATGTTCAAGAAACCGAACATGGCGACTAATATATACACGTCCTGTAGCAAGAGACATACATCTATAACCTTTATATGAAGAACTATAGCCTAGAAAAACACAAGGAGTAGAACGGGGTTGTAACTTGTTATTATTATAGGGACGAAGAAAAGGAAAACATAGACACCCAAAAGTGCGAATAAAATCATAAGATGGAACACGATGGAAGAGAAGCTCAAAGGGAGAGCAACGACCAAGAGAAGGACTAGGGAGACGATTAATAATGAAAACAGCTGTTTGAAAAGCCTCGACCCAAAGAGAGAGAGGTGCTGAAGCATGATATAATAATGTACGACCTACATCTGAGATGTGGCGATGCTTTCGCTCAGCAACCCCATTTTGTTGTGGGGTATGAGGACAAGATAATTGGTGATGTATACCATGGCTTCGGAGGAAGCATGTGAATTGACGGCTAGTAAACTCGCCACCATTGTCGGAACGAAAAATCCTAATTTTAGCATGGAAAATATTATTGACATGGGCAACAAACTGCTCAAAACAAGAGAAACTTTCATGCTTGTATCTCATTGGGTACAACCACACAAATTTAGAAAAGTCATCAACAAAGGAAATATAATAACGAAAACCAGTAACTGAAGGGATAGGAGACATCCAGACATCACTATGTATTAAGTCAAAACAATGCATTGATGTGGATGTACTTAGCGGAAAAGGCAAAGCACAACTTTTAGAAACATGACAAGAAATGCAAGGGGAAGTAGAGGATTGCCTTGGAGAAAAAAAAATGTGACGTGATGAACATAAAGTTTGAAGAACAGAATTTCCAGGATGACCAAGGCGAGTATGCCATAAATCAGGGGAGGCAGTGATGGATAGCAATGCATGAGGAGGATTGGGATGGGAAGAGATCGGGAAGAATGGATAAAGCTCACCGCTACTGAGGCAACGATGAAGAATCACGCCCGTTTTGGAATCCTTCACCACGAACCCCCATGCATGAAATTCAATAAAACAGTCGTTATCGTTGACAAATTGACGAACAGAGATGAGATTTTTATGTAAAGAAGGAACATGAAGAGTACGTGGCAAATGAAACACAACTTGAGAGGTAGGTAAAGTAGAATGACCAACATTAGAAATTGACAACGTAGAGCCATTCCCGACAGTAACAGAATTGGTACCAGTGTAAGGTTGAGAAGAAAGAAGTGTACCTGAGTGATTGGTCATATGAGAGGAAGCACCAGTGTCCAAATACCAAGAAGGATCAAATGACTCATTCACAGACATAGCAGCAAATTGAGGAACAATGTCCGTGGAGCAAGGAGAGGTGGTGGACACTCGAGTGGGGCACACTTTGGCCGAATGGCCATATGAATCACATAATTGACACACAAGATAAGTAGATGAAGACTGAGGCCTAACTTGGGGAGGTGGACCTAGAAGACTCGAGGTTTGCACAATAGAGTGTGGAGAAGAAAATGGAGAAGGGGAAATGTGATGCCAATGACCCCCACGACCACCACGATTTCCACGACTACGACCTCGACCACGGGGAGTGCGTCCTCCACGACCACCATGACCAGCACGTGGGAGGGAAGAATAATTGTGAGAGTTTAAATGAGGGGAAGAGGTGGATATAAGTGCAGTTTGTTGAACTGAAGAGGATGAATCAGAAGGAGAGGAGTGGAGATGTTCGAGACGAGCTTCATGGGAGAGAAGCATAGTCCACAACTGCTGGAAGGAGGGAGGGGGAGTTTGATTGGAAACTAATGTGATGAGCGATTCAAAGGTGGGAGGAAGACCACGAATAAGATAGAGAACTTGTTCGTGATCAGACAGAGGGTGATTGATTGCAGCTAATGAATCAGAAATTTCACGAAATTTGCGACAATATGCATCGATGGAAAGGGAACCTTTAGACAAATTATGCAGTTGACTTCGAAGATCTAGTTCACGGGAGAGAGAAATGGTTTGGAAATGAGTATGTAGGGTGTTCCAGGCATTTTTGGTTGTGGTACAACGATAGAGAAGGGGGAGGAGTTCCTTGCTTACAGTGGCATTTATCCAAGTAAGAATGAGACGATCAGTTCGAAGCCAAGATTGATAGTCAGGATTGGGAGTAGACTTACCACCATCAGCCGAGAGAGTAGCAGGAGGAGGAGAATCAGATTGGATGTGATCATCAATATCAAAAAGTTCTAGAATAGGTTTGAACAGATGGCACCATAAAAGATAATTTTGAGAATCTAACTTTTCATGAACATAATCAGATATATGAATAGAAAAGGGATTAGGAGTAGACATGTGAGGAGAAGTAATACCGGAAGCACGGAGAGAAATCGAAGGGCGGCTAGAGACAGAGGCAAATCAAGGAAACCCTAGATGATGAACGCCAGGAGCAGAGCCCAAGCATCTGATACCATGAAAGAGAATAATTCCCCTGTTTCTTGAGGGTGTTTTGGATTACACTTAAATAGCATTAAATACGGATAGACACAATTACGTCATTGCCCTTATTAGGCGTAGAAGACATATATCTAGATATACATATTTCTAACACTCTGGCCTCGTGGGCCCCGAGGCCACCGTCATGACCAAGGCTATGTGTGATGATGCGCGAAGCTCGGCCTGCTCTCTCGGCCATGGAGCCAGACTTGCTCATCGTTGACCTTTTTTCGACGGAGCATTTGATCGTAGGGGATGAGTTGTGGATCCCCAGATTTGCGTACGTACCTTGCAGTGCCATGGTTCTTGGCTTTGTTACCGTACATGCCCTCCCTGGACAAGTTGGTGGAGGGGGAATATGTGGACCGACCCGATCCATTGGACATCCCCGGGTGCAAAGTGGTTCGTCCCGAGGACGTGATCGACCCCATGCTTGATCGGTCCAACCAGCAGTACATCGAGATCTTGAGGATCGCTACTAATCTCACCATGAGCGATGGGATTTTGTTGAACACGTGGGAGGATTTGCAACCGGAGGCACTTGTGGCGCTGAGAAATGAAGAGCTACTCGGACAGATTGCTAGGTTGCCGGTATACACAGTTGGGCCGCTGATCAGGCCAAGTGAACCGATCGGTTCCAATACCGAGCTGTTCGACTGGCTGGGCAGGCAGCCGGGTGAGTCTGTAATCTATGTGTCATTCGGGATTGGCAGGACACTCTCAGCGGATCAGTTGACTGAGCTCGCCTGGAGCTTGGAGCTAAGCGGACAGAGATTTGTTTGGGTGCTGCGTCCTCCCACCATGAAATCTGGCGATGGGTCGTTTTTTGACTCTGGAAATGGATCGATCGATATGACGTCGAGTTTCCTACCAGAAGGATCTCTCAAGCGTACCCAGGTGATCGGAGTAGTAGTCCCGCAGTGGGCCCCGCAGGTGAACGTCCTAGCCCACCCAGCCGTCGGAGGATTCCTGTCACACTGTGGCTGGAACTCAACGTTGGAGAGCATCGTCAACGTTGGCCGTTTAATAAAAAAGTTGCGAAGGAATAAGGAAAGAGAAGGGGAAGAGGAAAAACATCATAACTCACGAACAACAACATTGCCTCCAAATGATCTGTCTAGTCTCTCTTTTAAACAACGTATATACAAACATATATGGAGGTGGAGGAGGCATATTAGGGACTTGCGCGTCTCTATTCATCCTTACCGTCTCCTCCCATAGGCTGTGGCCCTGCCACTATGAAGTTACAACTCATACAAAAATGAAGGCATCTCTACGTCATGCCTTTCAGGCTCTCACTCTCTTTGAGCCGATTTTTCCATAGTTTTTTAAAACCGGACCGGGCCGGCCAGTTCGACCGGGAACGGCCGCTCACCCGGTCCGGTTCTTACCAAAAAAACCAATTATTATTTAAATGAAATCAAATCAAATCCAATTGAACTGGCCGGTTCTCACTTGAACCAATAAATCCAATTGAACCGATGAGAAAACCGGCTAATTAAAAATTAAAAATAAAATAAAAATATATTATAATATACTTATTTTATTTTACTAGACTTATATTTATATTTTATGTTGAATTTGAGACTGACATTATAA
>CXYZ01009109.1:107667-118544 GCA_900006705.1 Sonneratia caseolaris | reverse complement strand
TATATTAATAATTTTAATTATAAATCATAATTAAATTATAATATTATATCAATTTATTGGAATATTATATTATTAATATTATTTATTAAACATACAGTTCAACCCATTAAACCCGGTCCGACCCATGAACCTATACCTTGACTGGTTCCCGGCGCGGTCCGGTTTTAAAAACTATGAATGAAGTCTTACCGGTTGCTCCAAAACGTGAGGGCACTCGACTCGAGTGGCAGTAGTGATATTTCAGAATGAACTGGGGGTGTTTCCGTGGACTGGAGCACTATAAAATCCCCAGACACAGCACAAATATCTGAGAGTGCTCTTAACACTCAGAAGGCCGCACCTTCCTTCTTCCGTGTGCTGCTAATGCGCTGCTAAACTAAAGGAGCAAATCATCACTCTCTCCTCCTTTTCACTCATCTCAGACGCACAGAGAGAGAGAGAGAGAGAGAGAGAGAGAGAGAGAGGACAGTCGCCACTGACGACCGGATGGAAGCTGATCATGTGCTGCTCATCTCCCAGATGTTTCCAGGAACCTACACTCAAGCCGTAACTCGTCAGCCACAAGGTTAGGTTTCTTACTTTCGTGCTCCGATTATTCAACTACAGTGTTCAATGAACAATATTTCCTGCTTTTGTGTTTTTGTTTTTGTTTTTTTTTAAACTCATCTATCGAGTTTTGGCCTTTAAACAATTATCATATGTTTTTTGATATGATACAGAGACATGTTAATTGAGTTGTTTTGTTCTTTATACATGCATATCCCTCTCTTCTTCGCTTTTTCGGCATGCGATGATTCGATGTGTTTGTTTTTCGAGGATGGTTTCTAAGAGCTCATCGTCAAATAGTCGAAATTTAGCGACATCTGTGCACCTTATGTTCTCTACACATTTAACTCATTTACTTCTTGCGCCCCAGATGTCCAATCTCTTTGTTGCTCTTTCTGATTCTCCTGCTATCTTCATAGGTCCGAAGCCGAGAAGGCAGAGGCGGAAGAAGAGCAAAGGCAGAGAGGCGTCGAGCTCCGGGGAGGCGAAGAAGAGGAAGCTCAGCACCGAGCAGGTGAACCTGCTGGAGCGGAATTTTGGCAGCGAGCACAAGCTCGGATCGGAGAGGAAGGACCGTCTGGCCTCGGAGCTGGGGCTCGACCCGCGCCAGGTGGCAGTCTGGTTTCAGAACCGGAGGGCTCGGTGGAAGAACAAGAAGCTCGAGGAGGAGTACTCCAAGCTGAAGTCGGTCCACGACAGCACGATCCTCGATAAGTGCCGTCTTGAAACCGAGGTACGCGTACCACGCTCTCCATCTCCATCTCCATCTCCATCTCCCTCCCTCCTTATTAAACATAGTAAAATCCCCCTTTATCGTACATTCTCTAATAACTTAATAACTAAGTCTCTGGTGATACATAACCCATATATAACTATGGCCAATTTTTGTCGGGCTTCCATGTGTATGCCCATTAAATCACACACTGCCAAGCCCCCCTTTTTTTTTTGGTGTAGAATATGATTTATCGATTGAAAAAGGATTCAAATAGAAAAGAATAAAGGGTATAAAAATATGCAGGCTAGAGGTTGCTTTCTTTGGTGAGCTGTAATCAGGGAGCCTGAGATTTCTTGATCCCATGTCACTGGCTTGTAAGATTTGCATTATATTACACCGGAAAGCACGGAGCCCATGCGCCTCGGAAGAGAGGGGGGACAAATAAGGTTCAATGGAAGAACGGGAAGGCGCCACCTCATCGGAGTGATAGTACTGTTTGCCCTACCCCACGTATGTTCCCGACGGCGGCCCCCCCTTAGGCGGTTCGTACGACGTCGCTGTGTCGTCCTCAGGGTGGCTGGACTTTCGAGTCAAGGCCCCTCTTCCTCCAGGCCCCACCTATAACCCTGCAGCTCGGCACATGCCACCTTTCCTTGTGGGAGCTCCACGTCCACCAAATTAATACTTCAACTATTCCATCACATCACTAGAAAATAAGATTAGATACGATGGAATCTGTGAATTAAAATGTGCCATGTTCAATTTTGTAGGGTTTTTTTTTTGTACCATTCTATTTCAATTTGGCCATATATGTAACCGTTGGCTCTGTCTGCAAATGTGATCCTCATCCCGACATGAACGGTCTTATGATAGGTGATGAAGCTCAAGGAGCAGCTGTCCGAGGCGACCAAGGAGATCCAGAGGCTATCAGTGTCCTCGTCGGACTGCGGCCAGGTTTCGAGCAACAGCCCGATCAGCTCATCGATCTCCCACGTGGACCCGCCTTTCCTCGGGGAATTTGGGGCTCTGGGGCCTGCCACTGAGTACGACGAGGATGTGTTCTACGCCATTCCCAATGAGAGTAACTATATGCAGAGCATGGATTGGTTCAACTTCAACCAATACATGTAATGTAATCGACCGCTAGCCTATCATGTCTACATTGGCTCAACTAACTCATCCGGATAGTCATGTGTGTGTGTGTGTGTTATAGTTTTGTAGATATAGCGGAGGTGGCCGGTGTCTAATGTAAATTCTTTTCCTCATTTGACTTAGCTAATGACGATGGTGATAAGCTCGCCGGTTAATCAAATGTCGATACCTATACGTCTTCATCGACTACGGTGAATGGATGGATCGCTGCCTCTTTCTTAATCATCCCATGTTTTTACAGGAAACATAAATAGTCGATCATTCATCTGTGACCAAACAGTCGAAGCTCGGGGACGAACACTTCTCGATCTCCGTCAATGAATGATCACGGGCATTTTCACGGTGGTGCAAATGTAATTCGATTGACTTGTAATGTTGGTGGGACAACTCATGATTTCTTGATTTTATTTTTTTAAACGGATTGAGGATTGGCAAAGCCCATGTAGAGTCTTCTCTTCACGGCCCAAATGCTAGCCCGTCTAGATTTGATTTGGGGATCAGTTAATCGATGATCGAATCCCAGTTCCCATCCCAATCTCGCGGTCGATAGTGGATGATCTGTTTCGATGTGGTATAAAGTCGACGGCTAAACGAGAACTAGCAACGGTCGATGGGCTGGACATGGACACAAGTATGAGGTGACACGACAAAGAGTAATTTATTAATTAAGAAAAAAAAAGCGAGATATGTGTCTAACTGGACGACACGATCAAAAGTGTATTTAGGTGATGACAATGATAAACTTGGAGATTAGAGAGGACACAGATACACAGCTATCGCGTGGCACCGAAGATGTCAAAATCATTGCTGAAAAAGAATTTTCGTAATGGAATTGATAAAAATCCCACGATCCAAAAAGTCAAAAGGTGCTAATTACCCAATGGGAGATCAAGCGTAAATCAACGGCGACAGTTGCACTCGGACTCCCCCAGGATAAATATTAAAGATTATCCTCGATGCGCATCGGCCAGCCCACAGATGGATGATGAGTCAGCCCTTGACGTGCGTGAGCAATCACCGCTTTGTCAATTCGTCCCTAACCATTGTTCCACGTTGTATTTTATCATCTTGTAAAAAATTTGTGGAAAATATTAAGATTTATAGAAAAAAATTCATAACCTTAGTTGAATTTTGGGAAATGGCGTATGGAAAATGTAACATTCGATGGCAGGGTTGTAATCATCGTTAAATCGGCTGTAAATTAAATTTTGACAGAATAATCTCGTATATTTTTACGTTAAGAATTTGTGAACAGATTCATATAGCTTCAAATTAAACTCAATTTCAATTATCAAATGTTGTAATTTGTTGTGTAAAATTGCCAATTATAATCGGAAATCAATGTTATGCTTTATTTAGGGACAGATTGCTTCGTCACAAACCTAATCCTATGAAACGTGGACAACTGGCTGTCATCGCACGTGTCACCTCGGAAACCCTAGTCATCGCCCCCATCGGACACAGCCACGCCTATCACCAACCTCTCAACGCAGTGCTGTCTCTCTCTCTCTCTCTCTCTCTCTCTCTCTCTTCCTCCACACACCCCTCCTCTGTTTTTCTCGTTTCGTTTCAGTTTCTTCTCCGTTCTGTGTCTCCCCGGGAACTGTCCAAAGCTCAAGCAGCTTTCCAGTTGGTGGGTGAGAATTCTCCGCTCCTACCTCTCCCTGCAACTCTCCACGGTGGCTGGACCCTAGGACTTTCGCTGCTGAAGGAAGCTGTCTCCACTCACTGCTTCGTGGAGTTCCAACAACTCAGGTCTCTCTCTCTCTCTCTCTCTCTCTACCCCCAGCATAGAGCTTCCATGGCATGGCGAGCTGCCTCTGAAGTACTGCTTGAGCTTCTCTGTTATGGGGAGGTGTGGTTGGCTATTTTCTTGCGGACTGCGGAGCTAGTTTTGAAGTTCTCTTTCAGGATTAAATTGAATTTCCACTAGTAAGAGAGTGAATTATGCATTTTTCCGGTGATAAGAAGCAATTGCTAGCTCGTATGATGTCCCTATTTTTAAAGTTTCTCGCCTTGCCATCCCAGTCTGACGTGCAATACTGCTCCATAGTCGAATTTCATTAGAATTTCTCCTTTTCTCCCGCAGAATTTTCAAATTAGCGGGGTGCTTGATTAACAGTGTACTGGAGATTGGGCATACTTATGAGTTGTCAAAGGCCGTGACTTGCTAGACAGAATTGCCCGTCAATTAGATCTCCCTCTTTTTATAGAAAGCTGTTAGCTAGCGTCTGGAACTTTCTGCCAATCTGAAGTGCATAAAGTGTAATAATTGTGATAGAAAAATCCATGGGACGATTTCTGAATTTTAATCAATCTCCAGGGTAAGGGGTTGAGAGAAACCTTTTTGCTAAATGCTCCTAGTGCATTTTGGCAGCTGTGGCACATGACTGTATTTCATATTATTTACTGTTTGTCTGGCAATTTGGGACTGATTTATTCTGTTAGGACTTAATGCTGCAGTCTCGATGGTCAGTCAGAAGATAGATTAGGCACTCTGACAATCTCCAGTTGTGGAATGATTTATTCTCTTGAGGCACCTTTCTTGGTTGCCTATTTGTTAAATTGTACATCTGAGTTATTTGTGGTGGTTGTTTGCCACTCACGGGAATCCAAATTCTTCTTGGCACACATAATAGTTTGTTGTCATGTGAATTACATAATATACAAATTTAGGCTTCAAATCTTTGCTAATGTCAGGTAATGCAAAAATCTTTTCATGTAGCCAAACCCTTATCGCAGGGCTAGTCTCGCCTGTGATGCTTGTTAGCTTGCTATCAGAAGTAGATAGCTGAGATGAGAGGGGAGGAGGAGGGAGGGGTACTGACGATACAGAATCTGCGATCTATCTCCGAGTGCCATTAGAGAAAATTAAGTTGCTCTAAGTTATTGGAACATGTGAGTTTCAATTTTTCCCCTCTCAAATTTGTTATTGTGGTTCAGAATTTTTGTGATATGTTCATCTAGAAATCAGCATATTTAGCTTGGTCAGTTAGTCACTGTGAGATTCATCTGATTTAGAAGCAATCCGTGTGTTTATATGGTACTTCATCCACAAACTGTTCTGGATCTTGCACATGTCTTAAGCCCTGTTAAATTAACGTTTTGGTGTGGGAGCTGTTGCATGTTAGACAAAGATGGTTTGACCACTAGAATTGCCAGTGAAAATTTTAATTGTGTCTATGATCTGATGCTCTTTGTCTGCACAATGCCCAATGTTTCCAAATCCTGTACTTCATGGTGGAAAGCTTCGTCTTTCCAGTATTATGTAAGCATATCTATGTATATATTTTTGTGCTAATGTATACACTGGTTCATTTTTTGGGAAGATATCTGCAAGCATTACCTCGTAAAATAAAACAGTTACTTTGCTTTACAGGAATGCATGCTTCCTGGAGTCATCTCTTTGGGGATTGCAGATGAGTAACAACCTTTAGAAAGGAGGTTCTAAAGATCTCTAACAAAGTTTTGCCGGAGAATTTAAATGGGGACGGGAGAAGAGACTAAAGCCTCTAAGTCATCCAAACCTGCTTCTTCATCTCAGGTGCTTCCTCCCTTCTCCTTGAGAGGCTACTCTTGACGTCTCCCTCTTTCCATGGATTTGTCACAATTCTTCTCCTTTGCATTTTCAGGAATTACCAACAACACCAGCATATCCTGATTGGTCAAGCCCTATGCAGGTTTTCACGGGATATTTTATGACTTGTTTTAATTGCTGATTGATTATGCAATAATCAGAACATGCAGAGCTTCATGTTCATATTTTCTGTAGGCCTATTATGGTGCTGGTGTCACTCCACCTCCTTTTTTCGCTTCAACAGTTGCTTCCCCGACTCCTCACCCTTATCTTTGGGGTAGCCAGGTAAATGACCACTTTGTACTTGAATAACATAAGCATTGTTGGGCTGTTATTTTGGACAAGGATTATATGTCAGTCAGTTTTGCAGCATCCTATGATCCCACCCTATGGAACCCCTGTTCCATATCCTGCCATCTACCCTCCTGGCGGAGTCTATGCTCATCCAAATATGGCTATGGTAAGATAATAATTACTTTGGCCGGTTACAACCATCTTAGATCTTTCTTAAATAACCTAGTGTGACTTTTGACTTTAATCAATTCTGTTTTGCCTCTGTAGACGCCAGGTTCAGCACCAACAAACAGTGAGGTGGAAGGAAAGGGTGCTGAAGTCAAAGATGGCACCTCATCTAAAAAACACAAGGGAACTGCAGGTTCTGGTAGGAACAAGGCTGGAGAGGGTGTAAAAGTGACTTCAGGCTCGGGAAATGACGATGGTCCACAAAGGTTTCTTTCTTTTTCAAGAAGTTCTGTTTATATCCTTAAGATACATGACCAATTTCTGCACAATTTTCTTTTGTAATGGGATAGTATTTTTCGATTGTGTCAGTGGGGAAAGTGGCAGTGAGGGTTCATCAGATGCTAATGAGGATAACAATCGGCAGGTATTGGTTCATTAGAGCACATCATGCCAACTGTATGTCGCTCATGGAGAATTCCTACCTCCATATCTAACATTTCACCTCTATATGACTTATATTTCTTTCAGGAATTCGGAACAAGTAAGAAAGGGGGCTTCTGTCAGATGCTTGCAGATATATCTAATCCTTTCCACTTATTATTGTGTCTCTGTGGATTGTCTTTTCTCATTGAAGTGACTCTCTCATCAGGCACTTCACAGAGCAATGCAGCTGGAACAAATGTTCAAGCCACCTTAACTGGTAAGCCTGTAAGCTCTGGGCCGGTAACCAATCTTAATATAGGGATGGATTTGTGGAACTCATCACCTGTCCCTGGAGCTGCTAAAATGAGACCAACGACTGCTTCGTCAGCTAAAGTGTGCAGTGCTATGATGTCAGATCAAGGGATTCAAGTATGGAACTTGCTGCCATTAAAATTTTTAGTAGCTTCAGATGGCTTTCCTAGTTCTAGATGTGTACCGTGTAACAGTGTTGGTGCTAATTTTTTACTAATTTCAGCCTTGAAAGTTGAGAAATTATGTTATATTAGAAGCATCCCGGTGGTGTGGAACCACCAATGACCTCGTTTTCCATTTTTGTCATCGTGATTCTCTTGGTTGGAGGGAAGATGTCTGCAATAAATTGTTCCCTCATAGATTTTGTTCCTAAACAGGATGAACGCGAACTCAAGAGGCAACGGAGGAAGCAATCCAACAGAGAGTCAGCCAGAAGGTCAAGATTACGTAAGCAGGTACCTTTCAATTTTGTTCATTTTCCTCTCCGTTTATGGATAATCTTTTCCATTTGCTCAAGCGGCAGTACCATGTTTGTCAAGGATATGATCCGGGGCCAAGTCCAAACTATAATGGCCCCGGTTGTAAATGGTTCTCCATGATTTAAATTTAACATCATATCCACTTTGGCAAAAAAGTGTAGCACGAATGATCTATAATATATCGGTGTCTAACTTGTTGCAGTCAAGATGTTTCTTCTTTCACTACAAAAGATTTGTCTTGCATTTCCTCGGTAACCTAGGTGGAATGTGAGGAACTCCAAGCTAGTGTGCAATCGTTAACCACCGAAAATTGCACGCTCAGAGAAGAGCTGCAGAGGCTTTCGCAGGAATGCGAGAGACTCACCTCTGAGAACAGTTCTATCAAGGTATCGAGCAGTCATATTCTGTGGCCCTTGAAAGTTCTGTGCTCTTTCAACACTGCTGTAAACTTCTACTCTCTGGGGAAACAGGAGGAGTTAACACGACTTCACGGGCCCGAGGCAGTAGCTGCCCTAGAGCGGGAGGACTCTGCGACGGATCAGAGTCAGAGCAAGTGAGGAATGGAGGCATTGACATTGGAGGTATGATGCGGTTAACACACACTGTAGAAGATTTTTACCTTTTCAAAGTCAGTAAGATTCGTGCATGAGAGCTCGTGCCTCACTAATTCTATGCCTCTGAACCCACTGGCCGTCTTTGTAGCTGTAACGTAGATTTTCACAAAGTTCTAACAGACAATTCAGTCAAGGTCTTGTTGGGGATATATGTAAGCAGGAGCAATTGTTTGTGTGAGATTTCATGTGTTGTGGGGGGAATAAATAGATTGATTTGTAGTTGCTGATAACTGTGCAATTGATACTGGGTGCTCCCTGTCTTGCTCCGACAATGGTGAAGAAGGAAGATCGAACCCTGCTCGAGATCGTACCACTTCTCGGTCTCCCGGCTCGGACCTGGACTTTTGTTATTTGGGAGGTCATCACGAACCGCAAGGAGAGCTTGACGGAGAAAAAAAGGATTGAAAAAATGAGTACCGAAACAAGGAGGACGACATTAGGATTTTCATATTAATATTTTCTGAACTTCGGCACTTAACATTACATAAACATATGAGAGAGAGAGAGAGAGAGAGAGAGAGAGAGAGAGAGAGATCCGACCAATCAAAAGGTTACGGATATTTCCCGATACATAAAAACATCCCGACACTAGAGCCCCAATTTCAATTTGATCCAGATAGTTGTCGTAATTTCCCCTTTTTTCTCTTTTTTTGATGGTGATTTTTTTAATAATTTAAATATTATATAAGTACTTAGTGCCTCCATTTACGGCATTTTTTACTCTCCCAGCCCAACCAAAAAAAAAAAGGGGGAAAAGCGCAAAAAAAAACGTTCCCAGTTCAGAACCTCCAAGCTGACGTAGCAATAAGGGGCCTGTCGTGCCAGAAGAGAACCAGCTCAGCATGGCGTTTTGCCACGTGGAAGCCCCTCACCTGAACCTTCCCCAGCAGCCACTCCGCCTGGTAGTCTGCGAACTTGCTCAGCTGCACCGCCCTCATGCCCGATGCCTGGAACACCTCCCTGCCAGGCAGCACCGCCCCCCACTTGGCCGCCGCCGCCGCCGACTCCACTTCTGATATGATCCTCGGCTGCATGAGGTACGCCTCGATCTTCCTGAGCCAGTCCCCACCTCCGCTGCCTCCGCCTCCACATCCCGCGGCAGCGTCGAGGGAATCGAATATAGTGCTGTAGTGCTCGAGGCAGCCCACGAATCTCCTCCTGAACGGCCCCGGGCCGCCGCCGCCGCCTCCGCCGCAAAGGACCCACCATGGCTCGGAATCGACGTACAACACAACCTTTGGGGACAGCCTCCGCATATTGCTGAGGAACCGGGTGACATTTCCCGACGAGCCGAGGCGATGGAATGCCCCTGGAGATACGTGGATGGCGAGGCTCTCACCGTCCACGAATTTGATGGCCTTGAAGGACAGCATGTCGAATGCCCGGTTCAGCACGAAATCGATGCTGAAGCGGAGGTTCAGTTCCTGGGCAAATTGGATGAGGTTCTCGCGGATAAGCCTCGTCTCGACAGCGTATTCTTCCGCCACGATGGCTGTGATCCTCACAGCTGGTGCGTGATTCCCACGCGCCCTCTCAGCGACCTCCCGCATGAGGGAGGCATACTGGCCGCCGAGCCCGATGTCGAAGTCGACGACGTGAACGAGCGGCGAACCGTCCAGAGTTTCTATGATGGCCTGGTTAGCCGTGAAGTGGGAAAACATAGAGATCGGCGAGATCCCCGAGAAGGCTTTGTAGGCCTTTATGATCTGGACGATGTCCGGCCATGTCGAAAGCCGAGCCGGAGGCGGATCCCGGTTCGAGCAGGAGAGGAGGGACTGGAGAGCCTCCTTGAAGAAGTAACCAGCTCGGTGGAGTGGCTTCCCGACGGGGGAGCGGAGCCGATGATTGAGCCGCGCCAATATCAGCTGGGCCAGCTGCAACTCGCCCGAGTCGATACAATCCGCTACCTGTGTCAGCTCCTCGAGAAAATCAAACCCCAGATCCCAATCGTTACAAACCTCACCAGCTGCATCGAAGCCGCCGTAGTTGCTGCTCGGGACATGGGCAAAGCTCTGGTGGGAGGAGCCGTAAACGTCGGAGAGGGCGGCCAAGTCAGAGGGATTGACGAAGTCGGCGGACTCAGGCGGGTTGAGCGGGGCAGGGGCGTTGACGTCGTCGTGGAGGTCGAGGTCCTTCATGATAGAATCCCAGTCGAGCGCCTGGAGGGCGGCGTGGTGGCCATCGTCGTCGTGCCAGCCATGGTGGGGTGGAGGCACGGTTGACGTGATGTCAGTGGAGGCAGGGGGAGGCTTGAGGTCGGAGGATGAAGCGGGGCTGCGGAGGTCGAGCACCGAGGTTGGCTCATTGGAGCAGAGTCCCAGGTGGCGACTGTTGGCGGCGGCAGGAACCGAGATGTTGGGTTTCGACGATTGACTGTTCTGTTGCTGAGAAGTCGTGACTGGGACTCTCATAGCTCGATCAAACCCCACCCCGAGAAGAAGAAGAAGAAGCAGAATGAGAAGGAAGAAGCCTGATCTCAGGTAGGATCGGTATATGAGTCTGATGGATGGACGGACGGACGGATGGTTTCAATGTTCTTGTGAGCTGAGGAGGCAGAGTAGGGTAGAGGGGGATTTGTGAGGATGGGGGGCGGTGGG
>CXYZ01009109.1:73352-105571 GCA_900006705.1 Sonneratia caseolaris | reverse complement strand
GCGGTGGGGGGAGGGGGGAGGGGGGGTTTTATCTTTGCGTGCTTGAGTCCTTCAGCTGCTCCAATGGAGTGGACCAGTGGGGCCCCATCAACCTTTCTCAGTGGAAATCGCTGTCCATCGCAGCTGTGGCTTGATCTAGCCGTGGTTGAACCATGAGATCGACACGGACCATCAACACGGGAGTCCTGAGTCATCTCTATATAGATCAAGTCCAATGCCCATCACGTAGCATAGCATAGCATAGCATAGCACTTAGCTATAAAAGGTTCCTCGAACTTCAACGTAAGAGATGTAGGTTTTTAGCTATTGTGCAGCAATTCAAACCAACAACAAGGGCATTTCTACACTTACAAAAAGAAGAAAACTTTAAAATTAAAAAAAAATGCAAGGGCATTTCTGTGATTTCCCACTGTTCAACGCCTTGCTGCTATGAAATAGAAATGGAAATTGAGTTTTATACTTCACTCATACTAAAATTTAATGGAATAATATCATTTTTTATCTAGTAATTAATAAATTATATATTTAATTTTCATTATAAGATTCTTTATACCCTTTATTTTCCCCTCGATTCTGTTATTTTATTCTAAATATATAAGTCTCTTACGTAATTGAAAGAAATTGTGAGAAGGAACCGTGGAGGGTATGATAATTGAAACCATAAGAACCCTCTTAAAGGTTGGCGATTATGTCAAGGATTCAGGCCTAGTGCTTTTTCTGGAGATGAGACCACGAGACTAACAAAGATCCGCGGAATCCCCCGTTGGACTTAGAAATTTATTTGAGAGAAATTCGACGAAAGAGTAATAAAAGGCGGAGTTTTGTGCCCCAAATAATATCTCATCGTCATATAAATGGGAGATAAGAGTACAAGGCTATTCTTCAAAGTTATATTTGCATTCGGACATATTAAAAGAATGAAATAACATAATTTAAAAAATACAATAAACATTAAATAAAATTTATATAAGATTTTAGACTAATGTTATAGATGTTATATCATATAAATTAAATAAAATGTCCATGGCAATGGAATGGAAGGGGATTGGAGACATGGTGAGAAAAGCGATGAACAAAGGGTGAGTGCGCCCATGACCTGAGAGACACGAGTCAGGTGTCACTTTCTATCCCAACTTCTCCTTTAGATAAAGGAGACCGAAGACGAAGAAGAAGCTTGTCCCTCAAGTCAATGTCCCCACCCCCACACCACGCGCCACCCCCCGCGCCGGGGGCCTCCCCAGTCTCTAACTGTGATGCTGACGTAATCCACCTTTTTATTTTTTTGTTTTTTAAATTCGCTTTCAAGTATTATTTCATTTTTTAATTAATAATAAAATAATGTAATACTAATATAGGGGGACGACAAGGACGTCCGTCGAGACAAATGATCGCATAGCCCGACAAATTTTCTCCCCCCACATGTACTCGACATTTCAAGCTGCTGGACGGACCATTTCGATAGGTTTCTCGTGAGCATGTCATCATTGATTGTATAGTTTTGTTATAACATTAGGATTGGAAGTAAGATTTTGCGCTTTTCGGGGTTGGGCGGGGCAGATCGATAAGTGCTCTTGCTGCAGATCGACCGGTCGATCGAATCGTTTCCGCAGCACTCTGTTGACTCGGAAAAAAAAAAAGGACGATCAGAGACCTGAAGGAAGAATCAGCAGACAACAGGATGCGAACAGAGAGAAAACTTGAAGCGCCAGAAGGAAACGACGACGAATTGGTTGACTTGCTGGCGGGGTAAAGTTGCCAGAGGAAAAGGGACAAGGCCGAGCAAATAAAGCCATCCCACGGCCACCGCCACCACCGCCCGTCCGGACCGTCTCGTATGAAGAAAGAAGCCTATCTTCACAAGGTCAGCAATTCGCAAGACAAAATATTCGATGTGGTAAAAACATTATCCTTATCTGTGCAAGATGAGTCATAAATTTGACGGTTCTCATCGATCAAACCGATTCCCAATTCTTTCCACTTCCTGCATTAGCTACTGTGATGATGGGTGGTGGTCTATTCCATTACTTCCAATTGGCATCTTTTTATATTTTTTTTCATATAACCCACCCACACGGGTCAACCTCTAGTAAATTTCCATTAGTAGATCGAATTTCACGTCAAGAAAACATAACGGAAGCGATAGGAGGATGTAAATGATTTTGGTGCCACTCATAAACCTTTTAAATCGGATGCAGACATCAAAGTTTACTGTGGTTCGTCATCTGAGAAGTGGGTAGACGACATGACTAATGAGCAAATAGAACCGACCTCAACCAGTTGGCCTGCCGACGGATTCGATAATGTGACTAAGGAACGGACTTGGCATAGCTCAGCTCAGCTCAGCTGCCATGGAGATGGGGGGTGGTTCACGTACGAAAGAGGTGCAAGAAGCATTACCTCTTTCAATTTTATTTTATTTTATTTTTTTTAATGGGGAAGTGAAAAGGAAAGCATATTTACCGAACCCCTCTCACGACCGCATCCAGCAATTACATTAGCGAGGAAAGGCTCTGCATCTCGAGAAAGATCTTCGGCACTTTCCAAAGCACCCCACTCGCCGTTTTTTCCGTTGAAAAATAAAAGCATGCCTTTTTTTTTAAACTCTTTTAATAAAAAAAATCTTTTAAATGATAATAACATTAATATTAAATTTCAAAATTTTTTAAGATTTTATATTGTATATATAATTCAAGAGTTTAAATCGATCGATACTGAGGAAAAGAGTTCTGTGTAATCGTATTGTTATTGGTCAAACAGTATTGTACATTCGATTTTCATCGTGAAACCTTATGTACTTATTTATCGTGAAAAATTTGATCAATACTAATTTTCTTTTATATTATATTATAATAGTCTTAATTACTTCTCTCTCTATATATAAAAGAGTTTAATTCTCTAGAGATAAGTTTTTTTAGGTAATATTCGAAAATTCAAATGAATTTTGATTAATTTAATTTCAAGTTCATCGAGTAAACTATATCGTAAACTTTATTCATTTAGAAATTCAAATACCACATTTATTTATTACAATAAATAGTAGTTCTTATTTATTGATTTCAATAAGGGTGAAATTTTGCTTTAATGGGCCCGAAGAAAAACAACTTTAATTATGTATTACTTTTAGCACTCCCTTTCTTGGCCAAGAAAAAAAAAAAGCAGCAGTGACAGCGAGAAGTAAAAGTTGATATGCTTTACGTTCAATTATATGCACCCGTCCATTTACCCAAACCTGCTCAAATTCCTAAACTTAGACCCTTGCCCGTAAACAAAACCTATGGATAGATGTCCACCTGTACTGTGGTATAAAAAAATCTCATATCAAAAGTTTAAATAAAAATATTTATAAAAAAATAAGAAATGCGATATCATTATCATATCACCTTATCATCTTGGATTATATATGGACCTGTTGTTCTTATTAGTGAAGGTAAAAGTTCCACCGACTGTATTAAATTCCGTGTGGGAAAGTTAGTAATGTTCTCCTCCACAATGGCCATCAATTTTCACCTAAAAATAGTGCGGTGGAAAGCATGGCAGATTCTTGTTTAACCTGTAACATGAATTATCAATTAATGCCCTTTAAAATAAAATATTACATCCGAATATTAAGATAAAAATTATCAAATATCTATAATATTTTACTTTTTTTTTAATAAATCAAAATCAGTCAACTTTCGTATAGCATGTGGCCACGTGGAAGATTTTCAAAATAAATAGGAGTCGTCATTGAGGATGTGGTGGATTGTCAAAACAGAATTCTCGTTTGATCACAGTGTGCGTTTGTGTGTCGATGTGACGGATGAACTTTTAATATGGGTCCCACGTGTGGACCCCGGGGCTTTAACTCGATTGGCCACAGGTGCTTTTATGTGGGCCCCACCACCACCGCCGGTGGCTCCTTTGTCGCGCATGCACGGCGCCTCCACGCGCGCACGGAGTCAGTCGACTTTCGCAGGGCCGGGCCAGCCACGGCATTTGTCACCGAGCATTGTGCGCGGCACGTCGCCCTCACTCGACGTTCGATTGGTCCACGTGTCCGACATCTCTGTCGCTTGTTATCTGACTCGGTAGACGGTTGATGAATCCGACCTGTTCAAAGGTGCGTGGCGCGGCGGGTGCATGCCCGACTGCCTCGGGCGATCCGGACGCCGGTAAGGAATTTGTCCCTCGGAGTCTTAACAATTCGACACTACGCCGAATCGAGAAGTTCTTAAACCGACCGTACCAGTGAGAGTGTTTCAGCGCGCGTCTTTATTCCGTTCTTCTTCTCCGGGCCATTCGCTGTCAAGTGCTCGGAGAGCTCGGCGCGTTGGGAGCACGCCCACGTTGGAAAGTCTTGGCCTCTTTGGCGGCGAAGATGAAAGATCAGGAGAATATGTTCCTCTGGTTTTTCTCTTTCTTTTTCTTTTCGCTTTTTGGGGATTGCATTATTTGATCAATCTTCGAGGGAGGGTAAATCCATCCGTCCACACGACGCACGTACCAAAAAAAGGAGATTTCATATATATATATATATATGAATTTGTGTAATTCATGAATCCAATCCATTAATGTAGCTTAATTGATAACTCCACTTTGCCCCGACAAGGCATTAATTAGGATCTCCAAGGGTCTAATTGCCGCCCTTTGGTATATTTTTCTTTCGCCCACCCCAACCGCGTGAAAATTATTAATGCATAATATTAGATTAGCCTTAAATACGAATTCGATTATGAGATTTAGATGGAATGTCTAGGGCGCTTCCCCGTCGTCGTGTGTCCATCATCGAGCGGTTGGACCTTATGCGGAACGGAGCCATCGATCTGCCCCGTCCAGCATCGGCTGATCGGGACGTCCAACGCATACCGACGGACGGGACGGATGGATCCGCGTGCATCAGACTCGTAATAATCTCGATCGATAACGGGGCATCGAGCTGAAAGGATAAGGTGAAATTATAGAGCGAATTTGAGGGACAGGAAACAGAAAACATTGCTGGCATGGCATGTTGTCGGGAAAATTCATGATAATGTTCTCTCAATTATACGCGATATGCTCGGAAAGATCCTACGGCAATCGACCTTTGCACGCACGCACGCACTCAATGAATAACAGCACAGAGCGGGGTGAGGGCAAAAAAAAAAAGAAAAGAAAATCACTTTCGACCAATAATATTCCGCTGGAGATACGATATCACAATATAGCTATATGTATAACTATGGCTCGTAAAATTCTCTACACTTTTAATATTTCATTATTTCTCTTGTATTTATGTGATGGAACTCGTTATTATCGAGAAAGATGGAAAAAAAAATCTCATTTGAGAATAATTACAAGTATGCCGAGAAGATGAAATGATACTATCATACATACATATATATATGTATATGTATGGGTGTGCACACTTTACATAATAATAATAATATATGAAGATAAAATTCGTGCGCTTATTCATATGATTGGAGACATTAGGACACGGCAAAATGATTTAGTATTTATATTTCAGTACCTGTTAGGTATTTGTGATACATATTTATTGATATTTAATATATGTATCTACATGACTTAGTTGGGGGTCATAAGAATGACAAGATCCCAATGATCTACACTTTCACTTTGCGTTTATTGGTGAGGATGCGTGGAAGGAACACGAGCCGAAACGCAATGAATGCGATTTAAGGAAAAAAAAAAAACGTAAGTGGAAGTATAGATGATGATGATGATGTGTTAAGAGAACATTTTCATGAAGTCACATACTTAGGCATTAAGGTTTTATAAGGAACTTCATCTTTTTCATATATATATATATATATATATATACATACATACATATGCACACGCGGCCATTAGAGGAAAGCTTGAAGAACACAAAAGGCGAGCGTTAGGAGGAGGAGGAGGAGGAGGAGGGTTTTGAGATTCTGATTTTGTGTGATTGATGTAAAAGAGAGATGGAAACCATTCATCAGTCCCACTCCAAAAGTTAAAGGCAGATAGATGGAGCCTTCCATCCATGCATGTTCATACATATATATAGCTGTCCTTATACTATATATATATATATATATATATATTATACAGGTCAGTTTCCGCCAAATTTATAGATAAAAAAATCCATTTCCTATACTATAAGAATTATCTTATTATTTTTTTCGGCATTGAACTGTGACACTCAACAGATGCAACTTGTTTGCCGTGCACAAAATACGTATCATCTTTACGGCTGACTCGAGGTGCCGAGTTCGGTCAACATTAGGCGTTTGCACCGATCGGACCAAGCCTAGCTAGATGATAATTTGTCGGGGCGACGTATCTACGCGTCGAGTTTGATCATCATTCAAGCAAGCCTAGTGTATTAGGGGTACTGGGCGGTCCATTTCCTAGGAATCGGACGACCCGAATGAGGGTGTGTTGGCTTGGGAGCCGTCTGATCGATTCGACGTACGACTGGCTTTTCCTCTTTTTCCCACCCCCACCCCATTTTTCAGACCATTACGTATTCATTTCCGTGTTTGATTCCTTCACCATCTCTTCGTGGGTCGTTTTCTTTCCCCCTCCCGAGGATTACTTTATTTATTAGACTTGCGTCTTCCACATGTTAATCAGACACCCGGCGGACTCTCCTATCGACTGGTAGAATTTTGAGTTCTGCCGGCTCACTCAGGGATCGAGTTATCCCATTGTAGGTTTCGTTCATCCACAATGTTCGGAATCCAAAATCTGCTTAAGTAATCAATTCTTTGATTAGGCTCGGGATTTTAAGGACGATTTCCGGAGAGAGAGACCCTCCTCACAGAATTCCACCAGCTTTTTCAGGATGGAAAGATTGAAACCGAAGACATCACGTCTGTGAAAAGCCAGCCGAAGACGTTATGATCGATCAGTTTCTCTCTCGAGCTCCCGATTCACTGTCTTGTGTAGGACGTCGGGGGATCGGATCGTTGAATCGTGAAGCGCGATCGGTTATAAGTGGGCTACACTTTCAGTTCATCCCGGTGTGCGACCCAGAGAGACACAAAGCCGAGTGATGATGAGAACTACTTCATCCCTGTGTCCGAGCAAGAGGAGAGCAAAAGGAATTTGGCTTTCTGACATTGTACCCATTCCGGTTCCCTTTCTTCAGTTTGCGAGTGGCTTTGGCTCCTTTTACATCCCAGTGGACCCGATAATCGGAAGGTCTAACGTAGCATGACGAATCCCAGTTCAAATCGGACGAGAGTCTCAGGCGGCAGGAAGTTCGACCACTCGAGTGTCTGGCTCTCCGTGGTTGACAGTGCCACGCACTCATCCCACGAGCTAGGTCATCTCTGGGTTACAAGGGAACTAAGGTATCGATCGCTTCACACATCTATCGACAAGAGTAGACGAACTGGACCACCGATCCACTACCTCGGGGTCGAGACTCGGACGTTTCCTCCGGGGAATTTAAGTACTTGCTAAAGAGAGCACGAAATTACGAGCGGGGACCGCTCGCTTTCTTTCGATTTACAGTGTTGTGCAGTTTATGTGGTCGTTCCCTGTTTGGCTGCAATTATGTCACCTAACCATACTAGAAGAGGACCACATGGACTTGTTGATATTTAGATATTCTGTGGTCGGAGAGTGGTCGGACTGATCATTTTATTTTTCAATTAAATAGAAATTGGAATGATAGTTTACAGATTTGATGTACATATATGTATGTATGTATGTATGTATGTATGTATATGTTTCGATAATGTTGAAAGTCCAAATGGGATTTTAGGGTTTGACGACGAGACCAAAAGATATGTTTTTTTTTTGTCCCACTTGCGGGGGTGGGGTAAGAGGAATTTTGTTCGGATTGGGTCTTTCTCACACACGCCCATCCAGCGGACAAGTTGGGAAAACAATGCCGATGAGATCGAGACAATGCAGAAAACCCCCACTTCCCCCACCACCCACCATCACCAACACCAAGCCATCCCCTCTGTCTCCTTTTCCTTTTCCTTTTCCTATCCTTTCTTTGTTTGGGGTTAATTTACATTACTCTGAGTCGATGTTCATGGGTTGCTTAAGATCAAGGAAAGCGTCGGGATGGATGTCGGGAACTTCATTCAGGGTGGTCATGTCTTTGTGGGGCTAAAAATACTAAGATGGCTTGACAGAAAAATTGGACAACAATTCGGGGCTTGCAAGGGCCGACATGGACCTAACCCGAGCGAGACTGAGGTTAGGTCCGTAACGCACTGCAGCACGTGGTGGTTTACCCGACCCGTCTTAGTTGGGGAGGCCTATAGTATTCGATAAGATATGACAACGGCGAGAAACCAAGAAAGCTCTCCCACAACCGTACCAAAAGGTGAAATCAGGAACTGACGTTTCATTGGAAAAATTTGTTCCCCTGGCAGTTTCTGTCAACCTCGTGAAACAAAATAAGCCCCAGAAGCACGGGCAAGAACATGGCACGCAAACGGGTCCCCGGGTCTTACAATCTGAGTAACAGATTATACGTCAAAATTGAAAGCAGACGAACAGCGGTGGTGAAGCCGGATTTGCCTCGAAGGGAGAGAGAGAGAGAGTTGAGGATCTCACGAATTCACTGGAGCTAGCTAGCAGACATATGAGACAACCACCGTTACATCATCAAGCTTGCCACCATAATAGCGGAAACCAGCTTCCTGAGCGGCAGTGGCAAATGGAGTCTGCCGATTCCGGTCCATCGCCCGTTGCCTGGCAAGTGCAGCGATCTTCTGGGCTGTGGCATGGGGCTCCAGGCCCGATCTTACTGCATCGACCACAACTGCTGTGATCTCGTTGTTGTACAGGTTGTCAAACAGCCCATCTGTTCCGGCAACAATAACATCCCCTGGGACTACTGGGACCATGAAGACCTGCAGAGTTTGGATTGATGGTCAAGACATGATGTATTTGGACCAGGCTTCCATGAAAATTTAATGTGTTGAGTCATGAACCCAGGTGTAACATTGGCATTAACGGATTCCACAAACAATAATGATTCTCTACTTTAGAGCTCATACTGCAAACAAAAACCATTCTCAAGCATATAATTATGCCATCAATATACAACATAGTTTTTTTATACAACTGGATTTCTCAAGAACCAGAGACCAGCTTGCAGGAAATCTGCCACCAAAAATTTTGAAACCAAAACGTTTGCAGCTCCAAATGCTTTTTATTTTCCATATACCCCTTATCACTAGCAAAAACGAAGCATTCCAATAGTACTGTCGGAGAACAGGAGTATATAGAAAGGGGAAAGTGATGATACACCTGCCCTGAGCTAGGTAGATCGCCAGTATTGCCACTCTCAAGCTGATATGTGAAATTGAAGCCATGTTGCTGTACAGGGGATCTGAAGATAGTGCACCCATCTCTGATCACAATGAACCCACTGTCACCCAAGTTGATCGCATGAAGCCCCTGACATAAAATTAAAAAATAACAAGAAGATTGATTAGATTACTACAGAAGGCCAAAATGAGTTACATGCTGGCTTCAGTTTGTGAAGGCATAAGAGATGTCTGATGAAACAAAGGCTTTCATTTTCAGTCAAAGAAACATTTCTAGAAGTAGCTAACAAATCCAAAGTCATTAATATGTCAACAAGAACCTCAAACCCTGAAAACAACCAGACAACTTGTATCTGAGCAATTAACTTCATTAAAAAAGCAGAACTAGTTGCATGTTTAATGGTAATTCTGATATCTGGTGTTGGATATTGATAAATCAAATGGAAGCGATACATAATTACTGTTTGATACCAAAGAATGGCACATTTGAACGTCATTACTAAATTCAAGCAAAATGTCCTTCAGTTATGTAGAAGGAAATCTCCAGACAGCAACTGAGAGATGACAGCTCCCAAAATCAAGTCCTGCAAAACCATGAGGAGAAAAGAACACACAAAGTGTACCTCCTTCGTCAAAGCAATTATGCAAGCAGTTGAGGAACCTTTGGCATTTGTACTTGCATGAGCTTTCTCAAGTACTCTCGCAGGGTCAATTGAACCTGCAGGCTCCTCTTTTATTGCATCTACAGAGTTAGCCATGAGTTCCCGAGAAAATAACCCAGCATCGACTCCAACATCAGCCCATCCACCAACACCATCTGCTACACCAATAGCTTGTTCATCCTCACGTATGAAGTGCGCGTCTTCCCCACCTTTGTCTTCCTTATTAGGGTGAGGCAAGCAACAGGATCCTGAAAGCAACTTCAGTGCCTTGCTCCCTGCAACATCTCTATAGACAAGGCAATGTGAAAACAGGAGCTAAATAGAACAACTGGAAATATGACCCACATTAGTTGTGGAAACATTTTAAGGTCTATTTGGCCGTGGAAAACTGTCCTCTTTTCCCCCTTGAATGACAATAAATTCATTTCTACTGATAAGGGCACAATATTGCTGCTACTCAATGTACAATGTTTGAAGAGCATGCCAGAAATCAACTATCAGGAAACATAAGTTATTTGGTATATCAACCCCAACTGTACAAAAACAGTCCATCTATATTTCACTGACTAAACCAAAAATGCACACACCACGTTCACCTTTCTATAAAACTATCAGGTATTGGAAAACCAAGAGAACTTTACCAAGTTTTTAACCTTTTTTTTTCAAAGGAGATAGGGAATTTATTGGATCACACTTTAAAATGTAACAGAATGTAGCACTTCTTAAACCCACTCAATGCTATTTTCTTCATTATCAACAGACCCTTCCGGTATTGTATTTAATCACAGAACAATGGAACAGGTGAAACATGAGTTGGATGGTATTTCAGTCAACATTTCAAATTAGTGGAATATGGGACCTTGCTGTTGTTTTCTAGACAGCTGAGAAAAAGGCTCTCAAACTGTGTTTATTCACCAAACAGCAAGAACGGAAGTTGTTTCTGCTATCAACCATGGTATGAGGTTCTTTTTCTTGTCCAAGTTTACTAGAATACAAAGGATTTTTATTTATGCTCCTTTATGCAAAATAAATTTCACATGTAAATTCTACAATGTACATCCAAGTAGATGAATTGTCCCAGCAATAGCACAATGGGCACAGTAAGGGAGTGAAAACAAAAAGGAGCAATCAGGAAAGTATGCATTGAGTCTAAGCTGTAAATGACCGTAAATTCATAACTTAAAGACCATGCACCATGAGAGAAAACATACTGGCCTACTGATCTTGGAGGAAGATCATCATGAGAACTTCCCTCAAATGAGACATCCTGAGCAGCCCCACCAGAATACTGAGCAGACGCCACAACCTGGAGGTTTCTGGGGCGGGACCCAGTAAATGGAATGGAGCACCCATTTCTCCACGTTACATCATAAATCGAATATCCACACACTAAGCGTGCATTAGAAGGCTCCCATCTTCTCAGACGTAGACTAGCCTTATGGAAACTCCTAGAAGTATGCTCACCAAAGAAAACACTGCTGGGTTTAGTGTAGTCAGCCGTATTCCCACAACTTGAAACAAAGCCATCCATGCAAATGTCTCCAGAAAAGGTTTTGGAGGCAGAGGCGGCCATAGCTTTCCTCCTCCGAGAGCAGCTTAGTCGGAAAGGAACAGCTTCAGAGGATAAACTAGAGGAGCAATGCAGTGACTTACTCTGTACCACACGAAGTTCAACAAAATAATGAGGCAGAGACCATTGAGCGGAAACTGCTCTATGGAAACTTGTACAGATACTAGTGTTAAGCCTTGGAAGAGCTGAAAATGGCATCTTAGCACATTGGAACTGGAATCAGGAATTCAATTTGCCAGTCACCCAGAAGTCGAATGCCAGATATCATAACTTCCTGTGAACCTGATACAGAGAAAGAATTATACATACATTAAAGATGTTAGCCAAATTCCCATCCAGAAATCAAGGGACTGAGCATATAGGGAAAAAGGAATGTACAATGGCCCTTTCAGAATTAAAGAGTATCATGTGCAATTTAAGAAGGGCATCTCAGTAGTCATTACTAAAAGAACAATATTTTGTTTCTGCTTTTTGGATAACTGTAGGAGAATGGGTGGACACATACATCGTATTCCGAGCAATCTGGAGAGTTCGACAGAACCAAATAGCCTTGGATTTTGAAATGTCACTCATAGCCACGTATACTGAAAAAGCTTCAGTATGTCGCTGGGCCTAGGGTCTCATGTTCTCCAGTTATATTACGGGCAGCAACATTTTTATTTGGCAAACAAAAAGGCAGGACATCAAAACAACAACGACATGGAAACCAATCCATTCGAATAAACCATTATTACGGGAACGACCAAGAAACAAGAGATTTCCCTGGACTGCCGAGTATTTCAAGGAAAGTGATAAGATCTATAAATAATCATAAGGAATAGTCAGTAAAACATATTTTAACAGGAAGAACAAGCCAAGATTCCAATTTAAGCAGAAATGCGTATCGGGGGACATAGGACTCTCCCCAAAAGGTGACCCACAGGAGAATTGATCAACAGTTCTATACCAGGAGCGGGCACTGAGCTTCAAAGCCGAGCCTGAACCTTCGAGCTCGGTGGAGCTCCGAAGATGTCCCGGTCGGATCCTCGGAGCCTCTTGCGCTATCCCTCTCTCTCCACCTCACGCCTCCGTCTCTCTGCTTCGAACTTCTCCGCGTCTCTACCAGTCTCTGCGTCGGGTCGGGCTCGTTTATCTTCCACAGAAAGGATTAATTAGCTTTTGCACCACAGACGTTTTCATTCCCATCACATTTACCCCGATATTAGGTTGATGAGCAATTGGACCCCACATATTTTGGGATCTGTATAATCTGCACCCTGTAATTCACCATCTTATGTGTAGCCAATCCTCAACAACACGGTTTAAATGAGGGCTATTATCTACGACACCCAATGAAAAAGGGACTGATATTTGAGTTATAAATCACTCTAAAAATTGTAGTGTTCCCTTAAAAAAGGGTTTTCTTCATACTTTTTTTTTCTCTTTTTCCTAGTCATTGAACTTCGGGGTGTAAAAAATAATGGCTGTAAACTACAGGGTGTAAAGTGGATAAAGATATTTGGCGGAAGAATGACCGGACCTTCTCGGGGCACGTGAGGTGAAGAGAGTGCAGCCCAATTAACGAATTATTCTCTCCGCTTATTTCTTCCATAAATGGATCGACTGCCCTTCACGACCTTTCCATTTTGTTTCCCTTTTGACCAAAAAGCCCCGAGTTATTGTGGTTATCTCGGTGTTTGCCGCAGTCGAAGGGAGGAGAATTCGGGAAAAGCAGCTGGATATGTCATGGCTATTTACACCGAAAAAAAAAATGCACAAGTTTCAAAGACCTCGTCGCTACTGATAGATGGATGGTAAGCCGCAAGCCCCCAGAAACCAATCCAAGTCGACCGAGGCCCCGGTTTAGCAGGAGTGGCGAGGATTCGGGGTCTGAACGAACTTTGCAGGAGCTATAGCGAGCGGGGCTTGAGCCGCCGCACCGAATCAGCTAATGTAGCGGGTTCTCCAGGGGAAGGAGCTCGACAAGGAGGAAATGGACCCGAAGGACGTGCTGCTGCTGCTGCTAGTCTGCCAAAGTTGGGTTATAGATTGGGCTCTGGTGTAAACTCAGTCCCGAGGTCATCTGGATCTTCAGCAGCCTCAGGAGGTTCAGATTTTGAATCTCAGTTTGTGGAGCCGACGACGACACAGACGAGGTTCAAAATGGCAATCGGTGTGGGGATGCTTTTGAGATTTGAACTACGTTTGGGGACCATATATTGGAACCGAAACAAATCAAATAAAAAGACATTTACACGACCTCCTGGTTGCCGTCCCCACTGCACCAGGCCCGACCTTGTCGAGTCCAGACACCCGAAGCCAACCTCACCCCGGTGGGCATCGTCCGAAAAACCCATCAACGGAGAACAAAGTCTCAGCCCATTATAATGTAATCCGAGCCAACCCGCTCTTCGCAAGCTCCTTCGGCCGCAACTCACATGCTAATTTGGGAACAAACAATCGCCTCAATAATGTCCCGGTGTCGTCGGCTTGAGATTAAGGGATTTTACTCTGATTTCTTTTTCGTAAAGATTTGTGTATATTTCAATATAATTTTGTTTCCTTTGCAACCGGAAAGAATTAAGGTGCTATTTTTTCAGAATTGGGAGGAAAAGATTTTGGGTGGATACGTTTTCCTCGAACTGGGAAGACCTAAGAAAGGGAACTTAAAAGGCGCGTCCGTTGTTTTTGTCGATTTCCATCGTGGCATTCTCGTAATTCATTTAATATCGACGGAGGCGCCGATATTGACTCCACCACGGATGACGTAACCAGAGAGATCGCTTTCGCTGCTCTGCACAACACTCCTCCACCCCCCCCCCCCCCCCCCCCCCCCACGCCCCCAAAACGACCTCCGCCTTCACAAACCCCGCAGTGCTTCTCGAAAGAAACACAACCATCCCAGATCTCCACCGTCCATCACTCCACGTCATCGATCCGTGTGAGGTGAAATCTGACGGCTCATATACGTCCAATTATTAAAGGTGAAACCCGGGCCGAGAGACCGTACCCGAGCCGGTTCACAACGGAGCCCGGCCGCGCCCTCTATCTACCCCTCCCCTAACTAGCCCAATAAAATCACGCACACAGAGACGCAGCGGGCGAAGAGAGAGAAAGAGAGAGAGAGAGAGAGAGAGGAATTAGGGCAAAGGTTTCGTCTTCTCGTTCTCGCAGTACCCGTACTGGCGTGGGAGGTTAGCGCTTAATGTGAGCCAGTTGAGCTCCTTGAAGGTGAAATTAATCGATTGGAGCTAGGGTTTGGATCATTGAACATCTTGGTTTGCCTTTCTAATGAGAGGTCTTCACGGAGAATATATTCTTTCTGCGCTCTGAGCCGATTTAAGCCCTCGCTCTTTGTGTATTTGTAGTGCTATAAATCATATTGGTCAGTTCTAAGGCGGTTTCTGCGCGGGTCTACGCGTTTCTGATGGACGAGATCTGGGAGAGGGCGGTAGAGGCTGCTCTGGAAGGACAAACGGACCCAGCCGGAGCGAGGACCCTAACTTTGGACGGCGCTGTTAAGTGCCTCCACGGGCGACTGCCGCCACCGAGTGTGCTGGAGAAGTTCCAGAACCTTCAGCACCTGTCGATCGCCAACATCGGGGTCTCTTCCCTTGAGCAGTTCCCTCGACTCCGGAACCTCCAGAAGCTGATACTTTCTGATAATCGTATAGCTGGTGGCATCGAGTTCCTCGTGGAAGCAGGTCTTGACTGTCTTCGTGATCTGGACTTGTCAAATAACAGGATTCAGTATATTGAGGATCTAGCCCCGCTCGCGCAGCTCAGGCTTGTGTCGCTTGATCTTTATGAGTGTCCTGTTACAAGGGTTAAAGATTATAGATCTAGGGTTTTTGGGTTGATTAAGTCGTTGAAGTATTTAGATAAGATGGATGCAGAAGAGAATGAGAGGCCCGAGTCTGATGAAGAGGAGGATGATGATGACGAGGAGGAGGAGGAGGATGATCCTGGGAGTGGTGAAGTGGATGGAGATGAAAGGCCACATGGGATGAATAATGGGCACAGTGAAGTAGGTGATGGGGTTGTAGATGTTGACGATGATGAGGAGAGTGATGCTGATGAGGAGGAGACAGAAACAGGTAGGACTGGAGTAAATGGGTCGAGTCATCTGTCAAATGGGTTTCAGATCAGAGCAGTGGATAATGGAGATATTGGTAATGAGTTTGAGGAAGATGGGGAGGATGGGGATATGAATGATTCGGGGGAAGAGGTTGATGATGACGATGAGGATGATGATGATGATGTTGTAGAGGTGCATGAGATTGATGATAGCGATGATGAGGAAGATGGTGTTGAGGATGATGACGACGATGATGAGGATGATGATGATGAGGATGAGGAGTATGATGATGCAGAGGAGGAAGAAGTGGACAATGAGGACGGTGGCCTCCATGAGCCTCAGCGTCAGGGTCGAATGTCCAGCATGGAAGGAGAGATTGATGGGCATGAGCAAGGGGAAGATGATGAGGATGAGGATGATGATGGGGAGACAGGGGAAGAGGAACAGGAACAGGGTGTTGAAGAATATGTGGAGTATGAAGAGGATGAGGATGGTGAAGAAGAGGTGATGTTTCATTTTATTTATGGGAACTGTTCATTAGTAATATTCTGCCTGCGTTTTAGTATTTCCACATATATATTATTCTGCTGCCTTGTTCAATGTTCTGTGCTTTTACATCCAAGTTTATTTTTTATCTGGCCCTTGACCTTTCATGTCTCTTTATTTTATGAAAAATTATCCTGTTATTTCAAGCGGCAACTACTGATAGAAAATGGCTAATTGCTGATTTTTTGAAGATCTGTAAAGTCTGATCGATCTTTGGTTGCTGTTCTGGTTATTACTGATAATAAGTAAATGAAATGAAATTTCCAATCTCAATATTAAATTTAATATTTGCAATTTTTTGGTTGAAGGTGTTAGTCTCAACTCTTGCAATGTGATCAGCTTCTTGTAGTTGTTGAAGGATTATGTCTCAAGTCATGCAATGTGATTGGTTTCTTTTTTCCTACACTGGAAGATTGATGTTAACTTTTGTCTTGTTAGGACTAGTGTTTGTTCTTGTTGGTGGTTTTTACATGAAATGAGTGATAATGGCCTATTTTTAGAATTTTATTGAAGTAGTGGCATGGTTGTGTTATGTAAGATGTTTCTTTAAAATTATAATTCTAGCGGCTTATTTTTAGGAGTCACAATATGCGTAATTGCTGTTAAGGAAAATGATTGCGTAATAGCTACAAATTTTTTTTTCAAATTAATGGGCTAATGATTTTTATCCAGTCTGCTGTGTGATTTTTTGAGGTTGCATAGTTGGAAATATTGAATATGCAGTTTCCAGTTCAGTATTTGTATGAATGTAGTGGAATTTCACTGGGAGATGATAAGATAACTGATCAATGATTTAATTATATCACAGGAAGAAGATTATGGTGCTGGCTACTTGGTCCAGCCTGTGGTCCAGGTCGAGCAAGATGATCCAGGGGCCAGTGACATGGACCCAGGAGATGCGGATGAAGAAGGGGGGGAGGAGGAAGAGGCGGTTGATGACAATGAGGAAGTTCAAGAGCAACCTCCTTCCTCTTCATATCTCAAGAGGAAGAGGGGGGATGACTTAGGTGAGGAAGACAAGGAAGACGATGATGAAGATGCCGGGTTTGAAAGGTCATCAAAGAAGCATCACTAATGACAGCGCGCAGAAGGGCTTCCTCGAAGGCCTCTCGACTGTGCTACTTACTGATCCCAAGTGCACGGGAAAAGATCTGGGATGGCGTGGCGGGCTGTTGTTTTCTTGTTGAGGAAGAGAGGGTAGTGTAACGTTTGGAGGGGGTGGTGGTTCCTAGGAGAGAAGAGGATTCCTTCGTTTTTAAAAAGTCGTTATAGAAGTTTTTGTCCCTTCTCTTTTGTATTTGATGTCTTTAGGTAGCCGTTGGCCTCTCTGGTTTTCATTTAAATGGCAGTTGGGAGGATATGTGGTTTCCTTGCTTTACCGCCAAGACTCCCCTCATTCCCGTACGAGCCCTTCGTTCCGAGGAAATGGAGGGAAAATGGAAAACCGAAGAGAAGGAAAAGGCGGGGGGAAAAGGAAAACGTTTTTCGCTTTCCCTTTTCCCCTTAAATATTTCTGATGCCCCCAACATGCATGCATGCAATGCAATGCACGGCTTGTATTGTAAAACGACCCTGTAGATAGTGCTTTTGTTTTGTTTATTCCTCTCTCTCTATCTCTCTCTCTCTCTATGCATGGTCGCATTCAGTCAAAGTCTCTATGCATTGTCTCATTCAGTCAAAGTCAAAGGTCAGAGTGGGGATATTGGGGCCGTCCGACGTGTCAAGCGTTATTCCCATTTTTCCATGTCATATGTATGTGTAAGAAAACATTTTTCTGTCTGTCCCCACTTCAGAGGAAGGCCGTCTGTGTATGTGATGTGGGTGGGGGTACAGGCGCAGGTGGCATGTGACGGCGGATGTTCTCATTTTCCATTTTTCTGGAAAAAGCCAACTCCGTTGCTTATTACTAAATATTTTCCCTTTAAAGGAACTGCTCGGAGAATGCTAATCGCTGAAGGGGATACGGGACTTGAACAACGGTGCTCGAAGGTCTCTCCGGTGCAACGTTAAGGGTCTTGGATGCCCGGAGATAAACTTGTATTTTAATTGCCACCGTAATTTCTCATGGTACCTAAATTATATTAAATTTGGGTGGGGGAAATGATGAGTACTAAATTTATGATTATGGGAAATTAATTTGGAGAAAAAAAATGTCCACCATGAATTGGTAACGGAAATAACTAATCAAATTGAAAGACGGTAGAGGTGTCGAAATGAGAGACAGTCTCTCTCTCTCTCTCTCTCTCTCTCTGAGGCTCTTGCTGGGATGAATTCAACCCAATGCTTCTTCAACTTTTCCCTTTCCTCCCCCTGAGAAGGACCCCTCCTCCTTTCTTCTTCCTCCTGGTAAGTTCTTCCTCTCCTCCCTCTCCCTCTCCCTCCTTTCTATTTCTTGTTCTCCTGCTTCCCCGTACATGATTCCCCAGCGATTCTAAAGGAAAAATGAAAAATCGAACTTCAAAGACGGAAGCTCCTGTATGCCGGCACTCGTCTCCCAATGACGAGCTTTGATTTTCGGTTGATTTCTGTGCATTGATCCTCTTCCTATCCAATTGCACAATGTCATCTCAAAATATATAAGCACCTTCTCTTAATTTATATGAGTACCTGAGGTTACGATGATCGAGGAAACCGTACGTTCTGATTGTCTGACAAACTTATTTGGCCCCCTTCCGACCGATGTTTTAGTTTCTACTTTCTAGGTACAGCCACGGTCAGAAACTTACGTTGGTGTCACGCTGTCAGGAATCTCGGTCCTGGGTCGACGTTATGAGCAGCACTTCCTTTTCTCGATAGATGCATGCGTGAAGAAGCTTCATGGACATTAGCTCTAGCTTACACATCTAAAATAGGAGTGACATCTATCTCGCAAAGCGCATGGATTTTTTTTTTCCTCTTTTGGTCGATAGAAAGTGTATGGATTTTATGGATTTTTCTCTCTCGCAAAGCATAATTTTGTTCTGTTCCTTTTTTGTCGTGCGGTTGCTAGGGTTCATCGTCTGTTGGCAGTTAAGGGAGAGGATCGGTGAACTGCCCGCCGGTCTTGGCTTGATCAATCCTTCCTTGGAAGCGCGGGCAGTTCATGACCATTGCCGTCTGAACCTCAAATGGCCTCCTCATCTGCTCCAGCCCCGGAAGACTCATCGTCGGCTCCGCCGCCTCCCCCTGACTCCGATTCCTCTCCGCCGCCACCCCCATCCGACTCCGATGAGTCCTCTCCCCCACCCTCTTCCGATTCCTCACCGCCTCCTCCCCCGAGTGATGACAGTGGAGATTCATCACCTCCTCCACCCCCTTCGGAAGATGATTCTGGGGGGTCATCAGCCAAATACCCCCCTCCTCCCCCTCCGCCAAGCTCATCCTCCTCCTCCAAGACACCGTCCACGGCCGCGCTAGCACCACCCACCAGCGACTCAAGCTCCACTTCCGTGACCTCCACAAAGCTGCCTCTAGTCGTTGGGGTCTCTGTCGGGTTAGGCCTGCTCGCCCTTCTCCTCATTGCAATTTGCGTTGCTTGTTGCGCGAGGAAGAAGAGGAAGAGGCGCGATGAAATGCACTACTACGGATCAGATCCCTCCACGGGGCACAAAGGTAATGAAATAGTCTGACTAAAAAAGTGAACGTGAAGAAGGGGATTGAAGGAATTGGCGTCAATCAAATACAAAATTTCTTAATTCTAAATTAAGAACTGTAATTTAAATTATAGTGCATGGTGGTACATTAGGAAAACCAATCATTTTATTACGCTTGGCAGTTAGTGAGTATTACCCCAGCGCACAGCACCCGAGCTACGTGGGGAAGCTATCTCAACAGCCTGGGGGGATGTGGCCAGCGCCGCCACCTCCGCCACCCATGAGCAGTGAGGACATGAGCTCCAACTATTCAGGACCACGCCACCACCCACCACTGCCGCCACCGTCCCCCGGGATCTCTCTTGGGTTCAACAGCAACTTCTTCACCTACGAAGATTTGGCCAGAGCCACCGACGGTTTCGCCCAGGAGAACTTGCTGGGACAGGGCGGGTTCGGATACGTGCACAAGGGGGTTCTGCCGAACGGGAAGGAGGTTGCCGTGAAGAGCCTCAAGTCAGGGAGTGGACAGGGCGAGAGAGAGTTCCAGGCTGAGGTGGAGATCATCAGCAGGGTTCACCATCGCCACCTCGTGTCTCTGGTTGGATACTGCATCGCCGGCACCCGAAGAATGCTGGTCTACGAGTTCGTTCCAAACAAAACCATGGAATATCACCTTCATGGTAAGGTGCCCTCTTCCCTTCATTACTAGTTATGAACTGATCCAACTCCTGAAGTGGAACTTTAAAGGTGCAATATCATTGCCAGAAAACAAAAGTAATCTGAGATTGGTCGGTGGATACTAACGAACATGCTGAATTTGGGAATGCGACACCCGAGTTAACAAAGTTGCATGTGGTTGCAGGAGAAGGTCGACCTGTCATGGATTGGGAAACCCGACTTCGTATTGCGATTGGATCAGCAAAGGGACTCGCTTATCTTCACGAGGATTGTAAGAGAAAACCCTCTCTCTTAACCCGTTCTTTCTCTCATTTCTTATCGATTTGAACTTCCCACTCAAATAAATAAGAAGATTATATTTCTTGTTAGTGCAATTGAATATGTTGTTGTTCAGGCCATCCAAGGATTATTCATCGGGATATCAAAGCAGCTAATATTCTTCTGGACAACAACTTCGAAGCTATGGTATTTTCCTGCGATGAGTGCTCCAGATAACAGATATCTGCTGCAATTGCTGTTGTATTACGATGCTTTGATCTGCAATGCATTCTATTATACATATAGGTGGCTGATTTTGGGCTGGCAAAACTTTCTTCGGACAATGACACACACGTCTCCACTCGTGTTATGGGTACATTTGGGTAATTAGCACTTTGATTCCCCATAAAACTCTTACATTTGGGTTCCTTCCTATGTAAAATACATGCATGTTTCTCTGCAGCTATTTAGCTCCGGAGTACGCATCGAGCGGCAAGCTAACTGAGAAATCTGATGTTTTCTCCTTCGGGATCATGCTGCTGGAGCTGCTAACGGGAAAAAGGCCGGTGGATAGCAATATCATCATGGAGGATAGCTTGGTGGATTGGGTATGAACTCCTCTTGCAGTTGCAGCAGATAGATAGATTGATGTCATCCACGATAATCATACCGTCTGCAATCCACATGAAACATACGAGACAAAGAGAACTTAAAGATATTGTGCAACTCCCACTTCACACGTTCAATATGCGCTGAGGTCCCCTAATCTGTGAATATTTTGGGAATTTCCAGGCCCGGCCGCTTCTGAGCCGCGCGTTGGAGGAAGGCGTCTACGATGGGCTCTTGGATGCACGCATGGAAGGAAACTATAACCGCCAGGAGATGGCTCGCATGGTGGCCTGCGCCAGTGCCAGCATCCGCCATTCTGCCCGGAAACGCCCGAAGATGAGCCAGGTCCGAAAACCGTAGGCTATACATCTTCTATAAAACCAACAAAGCAAGCAACTCTACGATACGTGTGTGAAAATGCAGATAGTTCGAGCACTCGAAGGTGACGTCTCGTTGGATGACCTGAACGAAGGGGTGAAGCCCGGGCAGAGCTCTGTGTTCGGTTCGGTGAATGGGAGCTCGGACTATGACAGCTCCGCATACAGCTCGGACATGAAGAGGTTCAGGGAGGTGGCTCTGTCGAGCCAGGACTTCGGGAGCAGCGAGGGCACATCGAGCAGCAACTCCAGGGAGATGGGCCGTTCTCCGAACAAGCTCTGATCACCGAGCTAAGCTTCGATTCTCAAGGGCGACAAGTATCTTTCATTCGAGCGATGAAACAAGAGGTTATTATCAAAAGATCATAAGTGACCGTTGACATTTGGTGATCTGAGCAAGCGATGCTTGTTTTAAATGTAACATGGTCGGATATACGAGAGGAAAAAAAAAAAATTGAAATCACACGTCGTTTCTATCATCACTATTGTTGTTTATCTAACTTGTTCATTCATTCAACTTATTTACTTATTCAGGAAGCTGGTGTTTCTGGGATTTATTTATTTGTTTGAATATGTCATAGAAATGGGAAAAAAAAAAATTGCCCAGGCACGAGCCAGGTAGTCCATGAACCAACCGAATTGCCGGGTTCACGGTGTACTATATCCTATGGCTGAGGCATCGAACACTGGACATGCCCCCGATTGACTGTGACTTGGCGATGCTCTTCCGCTCGGCATCGGCATCAGGGTCGCCTTCAACGTCATGGTTGCAGATAGGATGGTCACTGTTTTGCTCCTCATCCTCTTTCTTCATAGGTAACCCCGTTAACGGAGTCGTCATCTTATGACAATCTCCGGATTTAGTTATGCTCATACGTAATTCCTGCCCTAAGCAAATTTAGCAGCTGCATGAGACAGTGAAAACTCCCCGGAAGTTCGACGCCTTGGTGCAGTTGCAGGAAGCCGCCGAGCTGATAGAATCAGAACCGAAGCCCGAAGGTGAGCACTCAAAATGATTGACCCAGGAGTTGAGATCCTTGGATCAGAAAGAAAATCCGTATCTGTGGACGAGCTATTCGTCTCAAGCGGTTCAATTATGATGTGGAGACACAGTATCTAACGAGAAAAGCCAAAATCATCCATGTCTATAGAACCATGCCATCTTAAAAGTACCGATCCCGACCTCTTGATGAGTAGCATGTGGCTCTAGAGACAATAACAAGCCGCTTCCTACCAGTCAGTCCTACAGCAGCCATACACGAGAGATGAACTGAGTAGGAATCCTGGTTTATTGCCAGAGAATTATGGCGAGCATTATCCCCTCTTTGGTCTCACTGTGATCTTGATCACGCTCAGGTTCTTCTGCTTCAGAACGTCCTCTGGAAAGAGCTGCCATTGCCTATTTTATATCGAACGTTAGAGAGGTGATGCATGAGAATGGAACTTCTTCTGGGGATCGGGAATTAACTTGCCCTGCAAGTAACCTCAATTTCGCGGCGAATACTTATCCTTCCGATGGTTCTGAGATGTCCAGACCAGGTCCACGTGGTCTTTCTGCACTGCTCCTGCTGCGGGCATGGTGGGTGGGCTGCTCGGCCTCGGAGGCGGCTTCATCCTGGGCCCTCTCTTCCTCGAACTGGGAATTCCTCCACAGTTAGTAACACAATATTTTATCCGATGAAGGTGAAGTTCTGAAGACGCTTAGCAGCTCCCCGATCTCGATCTCCTCTATAATGACATTGAGATACCCTCTTTGTATCAGGTGGCGAGTGCAACGTCTACCTTTGCCATGGCATTTGCCGTCTTCGTTGTCGGTCATCCAGTACTACCTCCGGAAGCCGTTTCCCGTCCCATTAGGTACATCTAAAGGAAGCACAACTGTTCGGATCCGTAAGGCTGAGTGAATAGAGACAAACTTTTCTGAACATTTTTCTGTTACAGTTTTCTGCCTTTGCGGGGCTGCAAGCGGTGAGACAGATCATCGCAGCTCTTGACAGGGCTTCTATAATCATCTTCATACTCGCACTGACCATATTTGTAATCAGTCTAGGCATACGCAGCATCCTAGCCCGGATAATTCGAGGCAACCGCCATTTTTTCTGACCTCCTTTGTCTAAAAATGGCAACCTCCCTGATGCTCGAGTTTCTTGCAGGCTGGGCTAGGGTCTCGAACATGGCCGAGAAGATGGCAAATCAGGAGTAGATGGGATTCGAGAGCCTCTGCCACCGATCCTAAAGCACATCAACCATGTTCATAGAATTTTCGTCCAGAGAGTCCTTGAAGCCTCAAACATAAACATGCACATTTCATTGACAAAGTAAATCTTTCAATACACTCAGAACGAACTATCTTTTCCTCCACACCAAATATTGGCCCCCCCCTTTTTTTTCATGATCTAACACAAACGCCAACTTCATAATGTTACTTGCTCTAATGAGTTCTGCTTTCAGAGAGAGAGCCTCTTTCCCATATCCTGGAGAACAACACGAGCTGCATTTCGTCCCGGGGCACCCATCACCCCTCCACCAGGATGAGCCCCGCTTCCACACAAATAAAGTCCCTTTATGGGAGTCCTGTAATTCGACCTGCACATAAACATTGTAGAAGACGCTGTATTCATTGTATAAATGCACTTCACACCTCACAGGATTCCAACAAGTACAGCTCTGATACCATCCTTTGACCGGTCTCATTAGGAAGAGTGAGTCCATGCCCATAGCGCCATGGAAGATGTTGCCCCCTGCAAATATAATACTTGGAATTTCATCCAATGGGAAAAATTAAAAATTATTCAAGCTCTCCCTCTCTCTCTCTCCCTGGTTTCAGTGTAGTAGACGGGCCCAGTATAGGGCTACAGCTTTTGGATTTTCTCTCTTTGCAGGGTTCAGTAGCTACATTCAGCCTACTATCTTATGCCAAGAGTCTAATAATGTTAATAAATGTCTAGTTGTGTTATGCAGTTGGAATATGAGAAAGAAAGGGCGAATCGCCGACCCGCTACTGTCTCAGCAAGATTCAAAACTGTGAAATAGTAGATGGACCTGTCAGACCGATTTCTCTTTCAAGATCCGGAGGTGTCAGCATGTCAAAACCAACAACTGATGAGCTGAAGCCAGGGGCATATTCATCAATCAGAGAGAAGCACTTCTGCACGTATTGTTCCTGGAAAGAGTTTCAGTACATCAGAATCACATTGAATTTCCATCAAATGGTGATCACATGAAACTGCGATATCCAAATATAGTCACTTGCCTCACTGTTTCAACTAACAGCACAAAATTGCATTTAGAATGCAGACCCTTTGCAGAGAACGTGGCCCCTATATTAGATGGATGAGGAACTTACTCTATATGCAAGATCTTCCCAGCTTCCATTAGAAGGTTTATAAGGTGTGTACTGCGTAAATAAGCTAACCACATGCTTACCTGCATACAGTAGACCTTTACCTTAGCTTTTACTAACAGATATCTTTACTACCATGTTGCCGGCAAGTTCAAAATTTGACCTCGACTGAATAGAGTTAGATTTTCTACAAGAGATTTATTCAAATTTGTCTCTTCTACAGACATGAACCAACCTATCAAAAACATCCCAACAAACTGATCAGTGGCATCAAGAATGCTAAGTTGCAGTACCTGGTGGAGAAATAGTTTTATCCACTGAAGAAGGAATTGTCATCTCCATGACAGGCCTTTGTGAAGGTAAGCCATTCCACGCATCTTGGCAAGATGAAGCAATCGCTTCCATACTTCAGGAAGCATATGTGAGATCCATAGGGAGATTTTTGCATAATTAAGAATGAAACCTTAAAATTAAAAAAAAAAGGAAAAAGAAACAGAGAGAGTGTTGGATATTAGACATGATTACCTTTCACAGCCAATGAAGATACTTGCTGTATGATGAGGACTGACTCCAGGCTTATTTAAACAGTGAAATTGAGGTAATCTATCAACAGCGACATTGATTTTTGTTGTTCCCTGTTGCATCAGAGAGGCAGAATTTACAATTCAATCTGTTTGAAATTACTCTCAAAAGACTAGTTCATTACAGGCTGAAATCTGTTTTATTCCTCGTATTGTACTAGTTCAATCAAAACAGCTAGGGACAGCAAACAGATTTATAATTTTGAAGAGCACAACTTTGAAAGGCAAATATTGCTTGGCTGACTTATGCAATGATCTCCATGAAGAGTTGTTTGATATACTTTCTGCAAATCAACATCAAGGAATATAGATAAGAGGCCTTACTGAGCTGTAATCAGAGTGCTTAATAGCATGGACAAAATCATCAGGCAACAGATTCGAAGGCACAAGCTCCTGCATTTAAGACACTCTCAAGCTTGCCCAAACTTAAATATTAAGAAAGATGCCCTCTAAATCTCAAAGTGTATGGATATATAGTAAGTTCGCAACCACTTTAAGTGTCCTACTGCCAGGACATAGAAATAGATAAAGTTGCTGAACACATTACCGTAAAAGTTTTATAAGGCGTCGCATTTGACAGAATGGTTGAAGCACGTATATATGTCCCATCAGTAAGCAGCACCTGAAAATGCAAGTACTGGCTTGAATCACACAATTTGGCACTTCAGAAGTTTGGTAGTTGAGTACCAGATAACAAACAAACTACCCACCCCAGCCACTCTGCCATTCTCTTCAGTCAGGAGCTGCGAAACCTGACTAATTACATTTTACAAGCAAGAAGCCATTCAGGATATTCAGAAGCAAGCAGTTTTGTATTTATAACAATGGGAAGATGAAAGAGCAAAGGAGTATCTTCCACTAGGTCTAAACATATGCTAACTATGCATCTTTTATCCATTAATTAGTTATTCAAGTTTATGGAACTTAAAAAGGATATAACAGTGGACAATAGAAGAATGGAGGAGCACCTCCCACTAGATCTACACACACACGAATTATGCATCTGTTATCCATTAACTAGGTATTCAAGTTTATGAACCTTCAGAGGGATATATATATATATATATATACAATCTTGGGGAGTAATTGTATCAAACAAATCTCAGGCTGTGAATCCCCAAAGCTCCACTCTTTCAGTTCTATGAAAATTTTATTTGCCTTTCTTTCTACTTCAAAGTAACCAAAGAGTTTGGTCAATGTTTTGATAGTTGGATTGAGCTGTATCCAGTCTAGAAGAAAACTTATCAAAACAGACTACAGAGGCAAATGCCTTATCAAGGTATGATACACCATAAAAATACATGTCATTTTGCTGCAAATCGAAAGTTTTCAGCGTTCAAGCAGAAGAATTCCAACAAGTTTCCGCAAAAATATCACACCTCTGCATTGGTTAAAATATGAGCCCCTGCTTCCTTAGCAGCATTGCTTATGGCTAAAGAAACAGAACCCATGCCCCCTTCAACATGCCTGTAATCAACAAATCATCAAAAAGAATGATGTCAGCCTCCCGTAATAAACAGAGAATTTCCAGGAGAATGAGCATATGTTGAAAATATATCAGATACATACGACCACACACTGCAATCTCCATCAGATTCACCCATTACATGATGTAGCAGAACATATCCACTCCCAACTGTATCAATACTTGCCTACATTAGAAAATGAAATAACAGACTAATTAACTAAAAACTTTGAAATAGAAAGACTGGGGGAAATTAAATTATCACATCTGAAACAAAAGGGTCACCTATGTACACCTGATCTTAGCCAAAAGGCCAAGAAAGTCATACAAGCGCAAACATTTGACTTATGTGACTTACACATGCCTAGGAAGAAGGTCAGAGAATCAAGAAAGCATTTGGTGATTACATTAGAGATCATTTTAGTTAAATTGTTATCTTCTATAATGAAATCTTTAAACTTCCTATATTTTCCTGAGTAACAAAAAACACAAACGTAGGGATCTTTGAACTCCAATCCACAAATATTTGCTAGCTGCAAGAAATATCCACAGTTTCAGATATGTTCCAGTTGTAATCTCACCATACTGCCAATAATAGCATTAGCTGCAATTGTTGCCTTCAGTACATCTGTCTGGATCAAATTTTAGGGAAAAAAAAAGGGAATCATTCACTCGTATGAATTGCCAAAGGAGCTCAAATAAAAGTGCACATATCCAAGATTGGTGAGACATTTTCAATTTTAAACATGCTCTAAGAAAGAAAAGTTTTACTTTCTGCTCCAGACATAAATAGACATGCTGTTATGTGTTTTAACATCACAGAGAATTATTATCATTTCCTGGGACATGCTTTGAACAGAGAAGGGTTAGCATTGTTCCATGTGTATGAAATCATGTAAAATTCCTTAAACCAATTAAGAATAATCAAGAGGAAGTTGACATCAGTCACCAATGATTAATCCATGCAACAGTAGGAAGCTTAAAACTATAGTGATTAACTGGACCTCAAACCATTTGTTTAGTATTTTTGATGTTGGAGACAGAAGAAGGTCCACAAAATCCCTGTTAGGTGACCCAAAAAAATCACCAGTTAATATTGACAAGGAAGAATATAAAAAAGAAATGACATTTTACAGTGGATTAACAATGGAGAAAGAAGGTGGTCCATTAAACGATTAGTTACTTTGCTTTTTGTTCTCTAGGTTAGTTGATAAATAAGCATATGTCAAATAAATTTCAGACTTTCATATTTAATATCTACCAATACTCTATTCAAGGACATTATATACTAGAAAGACATTTTAGTTCACTGTAATTGTTGATCCTTACATTCTATCAATGTTCCATTTTCTTTGGTAAATATGAAATGAAACAAAGGTGATGCTGCAATACGGTATATGTGCTTACACAACATCCCTCTGTCCCATTGAGAGAATCTGCCTCAAGCAACGACCCCAAAAAACAGATTTCTGCACCCTGTCTCTCATCCCATTACTGAAAGATGGTACCCCGTGCAGAATTTCTGGAGGATGTGAATCCAAAAGAAAATTCATAATACCACAGAACTTGTTCAGCTGATTTTCATATCTGAAGAAGAAACGCATCAACCAAACATTTTGATTGAGATTCAAGGATAAATACTGAATCAAATTTCCAACAGTAACAGTATCCAGAACCCAAGTGATTTGCCACAAATGAAGGGTAGTCCTGCAACAAGCATCTTCAGTCCATAGATCATAACATTTATCTTTTACCACATTGTGATGTGAACAATAGATCAAAGCTTAAACTTGTATGGCAGTTATAATCTGCTGTAATGCTTGATTAATGAGTGAAGATAACTCCCCTAATAACCAGGATTTAGATTGGGGTGCAACATCATATTGGTCCTTCAAATGTGCCTCTTATGGACGGACTAAGATTTTGTACAACTACTATCTATCTCGCCCATCCTGGATTTACATCAAGCATTTCTAAACACAGTTGCACTGCAAAAAAATGCTCCATCTTTTCAAAACCATTTTGCTACGAAAATCCAACTGAAAAATTGTTTGCTATTTCATCTTTACCCATTGCAGAAATTCCTAAGCCTAGACTGATCATATTTCACCTCACTTGGGTGGAAAGTGATATATGAAAATGCTAAACATTAGCAGATAAAGCTAAATTGCAATTTGGGGGAGCCGAATGGGACATTCCCATGAAAAAGGAAAATGCCTTATTGGTTTCTGATTAGATAACAATAGCATTTGGCACAACAGGCATACAAATAACCATAATTTCTTTAAATGAGCTCAACAGGGTTGAGTTACGGAATAAAAACTAACCTCAGGTAAGCATCTGCATCGCGTTTCGAAAATTTTGATATCTCACGGCGGTTCTCATCCTCGTCAAAACCCAGCAGGAGATAGCGCCCGTCGGAGCAGGGCGTGAAAGCCGCGGCCGTCGGCCTCAACAGCTTCAAGCCGTGGCGTTTCAGCTCCAGTTCCCTTCAGTTGCAGGCTAGCCACATTAGGCCAGCAAGAGAAGGGCCGGTTTGCTAAAGAGGCAAAAACTATGGGAGTGGAAGAGAAAAACAAAAGGAGATGTATATAAAGGTGAGGAAGTGTGCCCACGCCCACCTCCATGCGCACCTGATGATGGACGGCCGGAGCAGGCTCAGCAGATAACTGCAGCGAGAGAACCGGTACCCGGGGATGATCTCCTCCGTCACGGCGGCCCCGCCGACGACATGGCGCCGCTCCAGCACGGCGACCGACAGACCCCCGCGGGCGAGGTAGGCCGCCGCAGTCAGGCCGTTGTGGCCAGCTCCTATCACCAAGGCGTCCCACTTCCTGCCTTCCACCGCCGCTCTCGCCCTGCTGGCGAAGCCTCTGCGCCACATCCCTGAGTGGAGAGCTGTGGGTAGATAACCAAACGGGTTCTTTGGTGCTTCTGTTGATGGCGCGATGACGAGCCGACGATGTCTGCAAGTGATAAAGGAGTACTGGAGATGGGCCCATCTTTGTCTGGAGATGATGGTGACCATTTCATCTGACCTCACTTTTTGTCGTCCTCTTACACCATTCGGATTGAAATGGCATGGAAGTAAATATATCTAATGATCTTAATTAATTCATACAGATATCTCTTCCCCTACTGCTTTGATATTTGAGATTATTGAATACCTTTGATTTTACACATGAAATTGCATAGAACTCATGTGGGGTTATGTCAAATATATTGATGAACAGATGTACAGAACCATTGAGGAAATTCCTAGCAATCTTATCTCAGGCCTAACGTAGCAATAGCAAACGGATATGAGCAACTGTTGCCAGAAAGACGGTTGTCCAGAAGGGACCATGAAAAGTGAGAGGTAAAAAATGATCGTCCAACACCATTTTTTTCCTACGTTGGTTCGCAGCTGTGCTGCGACTTGCATGGAAAACTAAATTGAAGGCCTCCAAGGCCAGATATAATCACGAGGGATGCAAATGCAATCGAACAAGCTCATTTTACAACAGCAGCAAAACCCCATGTGTTGAAGAACATGGATGCGGTATATAAATGGCTAGATTCCGCGAATCTCTCCTACAAAAAGTGCTTTAGGGGAATTTCGCGGGGACCCCTTGATCGGAAATTCTGAAGGGAGGAGGAAACGTCAAAAAAGAAACGAACTGATGCCAATCGCTGCAGTTTGAGGAGAAACTGTAGTCCAAGTCCAGCCTGCAAGAGGGAATCGACCAGATTTGATTAATTTGGAAACCCATCACAAACAGAGGAGCTTTCAGCGCTATGTATGAGAGTGGCGACGACAATAATCTCAATAACCATCATCAAAGGAAATAATCATCCATGGCTAGATACCCTCAAAATCCTGTACATTTTCAGGTTCAAATCAAATCAATTCCAACTACATTTTGAATTAAAACTTCTATGCAGTAATAGAGGATCCTAACCGGTAAAATTTGAATATAGAATTGTACTTGATGAAAAGGAGGACATCAAAACTACCTGCGAGAGTCAACAGGAGTGATTGTAATCAATGCCTGTTGACATGCTACTTCCTTAGTAACTACTTAAACATAATCATTCTGCTGTGATTATTCCCTGAGCTTGCTAGTATCACTGCAATTGGATAGATTTTAGCCAGTCTGATCACGATCTGCAATGTTTCAATCACAAATTTTACCTGTTTACATATATTAAATTTAAGACCTCATTTAAAAAAAAAATTATCGAGTAATTCATCGAAAATCACTTATGTTCATGCTCACCGGGATTCCTTGCCGTCATTACTTATACTATATATATATATATACATATACATATATGAGCTTGTACTTGTATGCATAACCACCGCGCACTTCGTGGTATAAATATATATTTACAGATGTATTTATGTATTTTCAGCAGTACTGTCTCCTATGCCACGCTTATGCATATACATAGATCGCATGTACGCAAGCTGTAAAGGCACAGATTCAGATGTTATTCATTCCCTTTACCTCTTCTTCACGTTAGAGCTTGCATTGGCCGTAAGTCCCATACTCCGGAAGCGGAACCTTGTCCGACTCGATGAGTTCGATATCGCGCCGGAGGATCTCATACTGCCTCTTCACTTCCTCGGCCGATGCTGTCCCGCCGACCGCCGTTGCGATGTTCTGCCACCGATCGGGGGTCTCTCGGTCGTACACCGCCAGGGCGTTCTCGAAGAGCTTGTTCTGCTCCGCCGTCCATGCCGTCGAGCCTGGCGAGGAAGCCCGCTCCGATTTCATGTTAATGGGGGTTCGGAAACGATACTAGGTCGTCAGGATGGTTGTCTCAGGCTCAGGTAGGGGAGACAGAGGATTGATTGCAGGGAGAATCAAGTAGGAGTTTTTTTTTTTATAATGGGAAGTGGTTCCTGTCGCCCGGCGTTGGCAAGTTGACGATAAGGGCAAAAGAAGAAAGCTCCTAAGGAATAATTATATCATGTTTATAATCGATGTTTAATTCAATAATATTAATTTATACACAGACTAATATGTTTTCAGTTTAGTTCTGATTAATAAAATCATAATTTTTAAAACTAGATCGAATCGGAAATCAGTATAGGCATAGGTTCATGAGTTCATAGGTCGGACCAGAGATTTAATAAGTTGAACCGCATATTTAATAAATAATATTACTAATAAATTTACATGATTTCAAAGAATATGATTTATAACAAAAATTATTAATATAACAATTATATTAAATAAAAATTTAACGTAAAATATAAATATAAAT
>CXYZ01009109.1:45886-72792 GCA_900006705.1 Sonneratia caseolaris | reverse complement strand
AAATTAATATAATATTTATATTAATAAATTAATTATATTATATAAAATTTTAATTCCAGATATAGAGTTATTTAAATTTTTTTATAAATAATTATTTTATTTTATTTGATTTACGCCCGACAATAATCTAAAAAGTATAAAGTATTCATATATAAGTTGATATTTTTGGACGGTACGAGAAGGTAAATCGTGCCAGCACATCTGCCAAGTCTACATGAACATCTTGGATCGGCTACGAGTAATCAGTGGGCTTTCTTCTTCCTCCATGTAAGAGAAAATAACTTGATGGACCTCGTAGTACCTAGCCGACTCCATTCACCTAACTATTTTCGATTCGAGTGTTATAAATATTTATAAATAAGATTTATACTAATAAATTTTATCATATATTTGATAAATTAATCTAATTTGAATTAACCGGTACACAATAAATTTCTGACCTGCCCACCTATAAAATAAGACTTTTGAAAAGAGGTACGATGTTTGCCTGGTATTTTATGTATCAACTGACATGCATGTGGGGCTTTTTTTTTTTCCTTCCTTTTTTAATAAGGGGAAGTTGTACTAATTAAAATCTAATGATGATCACAGTAACCTTGAACAAATTTGGCGTTTTTTCTTGTCGGAATCCACAGAAAAAAAAATCATTAAATTGCACAAGCGGATGTCATTTTAATTTAGCCCCCTCCCTATGCAGCTAATTATCGAAAGGTGCTAAAAACCCTAGCTGTTGGTGGAACCTATTTGAAGTTGCATTGTCCTTGTTTCCTGTTTTTCATGGAGAGTGCTCTTTCAAATGCCACATGGCTGGAAAAATGTGAAGAATTTTGTGTTACGATAACCGATATATAGAAAATATTTATGATATTTTTATGAACGAACGTGTGTAAATGATTTATTATTTGGAATAATTCAATAAGTAACAGGCCGAATGATATACTATTTACGGGTGCAATCATTCATAAAATCTTTTTAAAAGGGGACAATTTTAAAGTAAGGGTAAGAGGCCGATAATTCGAATGGCCATACTGGTTTGAATTCGTTCCCCAATAAAAAAGTGAGGGCAAAACAACTGATATATGATCAATTAAATGTTTTGGAGTCGTTTTTATGCCGCGCGGTTGCTGTTGTGGTTGTTTTATGCTGACATGGCATCCGTCTCAGCATATGCATGCCACATAAGCATTTAATGTGAAAATTTTTGACCGACTAATGGCCTTGATATTTTGTGAAATTTTTGAAAATTGCACGATAACTTCACAACCTTTTTAATTTATGATATTATAAAGAATTTTATAGTACATGATAATATATTAGCAAGCTGCCTGAACCTTATATATATATATATATATAATATAAAAGATATATATTAAGAATAACTAAACAATTAATTTAGTACACAGACATCCACTGCATTGCTTGCATTGGGGGAAGGTATGAGGACCCAGCTTACCGACACTAAGACATGCCCGCGTCACCCCACGGGAAAAAGGGCAAGACGGTAGGAGACATGTCGACGTTTCGCGTGTAAATTAATTGTGGGCTCCCTCCCGCGCCTCGGACTGACCCATGTCCTCTGTGGCTAACGGCAACGTAGTGATGATCGATGTTGCCAATCCGTACACTTACAAGCTCGTTTGTCTCTGGGGGTCTCGGAAGATTCAAGAGGACGACATAACCAATCTAGCGACTAGCTCGTGACGCTTGATCGCTCAAACAAATCTCTCATTTACACGTGCAGTCGTGTTTTCCGTTGCCCGGTCGCGCGGCCGAATCTTCCCCTCTCAACGAAGAGGCCCGAGGGCAGATGGTAAGGCTGGGCTAGAATCTAGTTTGAGACCAGACCCGATTCCGTTCAGGTGACGCCATTGGATCTTGTCCAGTCATCCCGTCTTTCATGTTGCTTTCACCGAGAAAAGGGGGCTGGGCATGATTGCCATTGCCTTCAGTTCGGATCTAGGGGTTCTATCATCTGATTCCTGCCGGTGGAGCGCTCGGTGCCGTCCCAATGTTGTAACCTGCCTCGTGATTAATTCTGCAGATTAGAAATTAGAACAGGGGAAAGGAAAAAGAATAAAAAGAGGAGGAAAAATGAATTTGGCTAAGACCACCTCAACTGTCACCATCATCATCGTCATCAGCACATAAAAAAAAAAAAAAGAAGGTACATCCATCCAACTTCTTCGAGGATCGATCAGTAAATTCTTTGAGCATTTGCGATATCTTGATTCAGCGTCAGGTTCGATCTGGGGTGGTGCCAGCTAGCTTATCTGGTGAAGTCGTAGTTGAGGCTGCTGGGCCGGTCGGTGACGTTTAGTCGCCAGGAGAGGAATGGGATGCCGTTGTACATCCTTATCGAATGCCACCAGTGCACTGTCGAGAGAAAATCTAAACCCTCGTAAACTTCCAAGAGCACTTGCTCGTCAGTTCAGTTCAACTAGATTCTTTGACTCTTTTCTCCCTCTGGAAATATATTTTCCTCGGAGAAAGTAGCTGTTCTTATTCAAAATCAAGTGATCTTTAGCCGTGGAACTCTTTATATCTTAGTTTTATTTCTTCTTTATTCGAAAAAAAAATCCCTGATTGTGGCTAATTTTAATCATTAAAATGTGAATAATTTCGATACATGGTCACTTTAATTGATTGGAACGCAGCACGATACTGAGATAACGATTGTTGGTTGCATGTGGTAGAATCTACACCAGTTTCCAAATGGGGTAACTCAGGGAAACTGTACTGATCATATATTCAATCAGAAAGTAGATTGGCCCCATTTCCCTATGAATGGATTCAGAAGAAGAAAAAGAAGAATGCATGCCCCTATGTCTGTTTGATCGATGTTAAATAACGTTCTACAAGTTGGAGACATACTAGCTAGTTATAAACCCAATAAGGTTGGTCCGACAGTCACAAAGGCGAGGAAATCAATCTTTAAGTCTCTAGTGTCATCGTTACATTACCCAAGTAGGCCGTCTTTATGTTCATGCGAGTATTGTCGGTGTTCAATTTCATTCACGAGTTAATAAAATAAAGAAGAAGCTGTTCGAGTCCTTTTCTTTCTCATGCCCTTCAAAAGGCCAAAGGGTTACGAGAGAGAGATAAAATTGATCAGGTCCCTATCATCTCCTTATCCCTTCTATAAGTTGGGTTGTGTTAGGGGAATCATCTTGGATTACTTGTCTATATATATGTGTGTGTGTGTGTGTGTGTGTGTGTGTGTGATTTAATATTCAAAAATTCAAATCAACCTTATGAATTTATGCTCAGAATACATCAATTCATTAAGAAGAAGAAGAAGAAGACCAAGGAACCTGGTGAACATGAAGGGAACAGGCCGAAGATCAAAACCCTACACGAAAGGTGGGTGAAGAGCCCCATGTAATTGAACCATCCTATGAAAATCGTAGCTTTCCTTTTGCCAGAACCATATCGTGACACACTAAGGAAGGCACGCCCCAAAGAGCCACCTCTAATTGTCCCCTCTCGCTCGAGGACCCTATCGGGTTCAACTTCACCACCATACCTTGCAACTTAGTTAAATCGATCTTGATCAAATACCACTTTTCTTGGGGTCAAATTCCAGTCATGTTTTTTTTTTTCTTTTTTTAATGGGCATTCCGATTAATGTTTCGATTTAGATGAGGAGTTTGCCTAACCCCTTCATGAGGCCACACCTACGTATTCAATTACCTTTTCCATTCAAGGATATGTATGTATCCATACCGCAACAATGAATGAGATCGAGCGATCTTATCATAGGCGTAACACATAAACAAACCTACTTTAGATATGCTCGAGGACGATGGAACTAAGATACACGAGTGTCTGAAACATAGCTCAGCTCGGTCAATCTCGCCATGTACATGTGTCCACACGCAGAAGATCAATATCTTGGATGTCCTAAACGAATAGAAGTTGATGGGATGATAAGAGTGATTTGGCAACTCGTCAACGATATTCTTTATTATTATTATTATTATTTCAAAAAAAAATTCTCTATATGAATAAAAAGAGAACTGGTTTTAATTAAAGAGTGTGACCGTGAAAATTGCCGATACCAGAAGCGATTAATGCAAAGGGACGTAAATCTGCCTGTCCCCTAACTAATTCGATCCGACGTATTGGAATTATTATGTCAATTTATTGCGAGTAACTACGCCCAACACACCCCTACACCCACCCGAGAATGACGGAACTGTTATTATTAGATGCTTTATGTCTCCAATGTAAATAAATTAAGCCCACCATTAAACATGTTAAATGGGTGGGTCAGAACAGTTTAAGTTCGTCTCGTTACCAATCACAATTTAGGAAATGTGAATCAATCTAAAATTATTCATAAGTTAGTTGGTTCATGATTTGAACCGGTTTCAATTGTGAATCATCACCCTTTCATCATTTTTTATTATTCTTTTCAAATAATTTAAATTGAATCGACAAAATTTGATAGTTAATTTACAAGCTTTTGGTTGTCCAGACCGGGCTCGGCTGATTTTGCAATGGTTCAACAAGCCAACTTGGACTCAGCCTGTGATCGTCTCTTAACCCAATAAGAATAATTACAGGTTGGTTACATGTTTTGACGTGCCGATTCCGAGCCAAACTGGCACATTTAACATGTCTACCCACTATCTCGGTGGCACAAATATTTTGTGCTTCAAGCCCGTGGGTCTAGTCCAAATTACATAAATAATTATTTTTAAGAACTAAATTTAAATAATTGTATATTTTAAGATGAATTTTTTTATGATACAATTAACGAGTTAATCTAAAATTTATATTAATATGAACAAAATATTAGAATAATTATTAAAATATAATTAAAGTTTATAAAATTTTCTGATTATTTTATTTTTATTGTTTAAATTATTTCCATGCTTTCGGACTAACATCATTTTTGACACGGTCCGATATCTCGTACTACCCAAAAATCCTGGCACATGAATGATCTTTTGTGACGTGCCAAGTTTTCAGAGTCTTCTCTCTCGCTATTTAGCCATAAGTAGTTTTAAAGAAAAGATAACTAAAAATTGCTAAGAAATAATTTATTTATAAAAATTTTTAGATACAGGTGCAAAAACTAAGCATTTCCGAAGGTCTGAAAAGAAGCCATGATGCCAGATGAAGGAGAGTGGGGGCACCACCCAGGCGCAGCAGGCATTCGTCGTCCCAGGGGTAGGCGGTGTAGTTGAACTGCCGCTAACCCACCACCTCAGTTTCTGCTAATTCCCTCAATAAACATAGATATATATATATATATATATATATCACCACAACGTGACGAATATTTACTGTATTTGTATATAGTTTATACTTTAATAATCACCACATTGTCATTTCGTGCAAGTAATCCTCACTCCGTTTCTGTCTCTCGCACATGCATTGCAACCTTGATCAAACAATTAGATGGCCCGAATCCTTTTGCCCAAGATTCCACCGTCTTGTTGGAAGATCTGGTGGGGACGATAAATGAACTGATAATTGATTATCGGGATGATGCCTTGCGAAAATGGAGAAAGCCCGAGCACGATGGCGAATGTGTATACATACAACTTGTGTACTAGGACCAATCATCTAGCTAGAATGGTACAATATATATTCATGATACACCTTAACTACCACGGCATATTGTCATGTGGCTGTTTAATTGAGGACTCATTGTTGCGTGAGCGTATGGCTCTCGATTCTCCCATTGGATGCGTTCGATGCCTAGTTAGAACGTCTATATGTGTCAATCATATTAAGTTCAACTAACCACGACATCTCCTTCCACATTTTCCACCTCCATAAGAAAGCCCACAGAACAGCAGAGCCAATCTGCAGGACCCGCCTACAGTGGAGTCCTGCGGTGAATTCTCCATTCTCACGCTTCAAACTTGAGCCCACCTATTAATAGCAAGGGACAGCAACCCATCACCAAACCTCCTTATAGTATTCCTCATAAATCTACATACAACTCCATTATCTTGCAATCTTTCAAGCTCCCTCGCTTTCCCATGAGTTACCTGACACGGAGAGTTAAGATATAACGAGAGCGAGGGTTTTGAGGGGGAACCCAGCTGAGACATGGTGAACGTGGTTGCGATCCAGAAGCCACTGCTGCTTGGGCTGATGAAGATGGCCGGGGTCAGGCCGTACACGGTCGAGATCGAGCCGGGCACGACGATGAACTTCTGGGTCCCGTCCGAGACTGTCAAGAGGAAGCCCAAGAAGGGCGAGTACCTGTCCCCCTCCGATGTGAAGAAGCCCACCAAGCCTGTGGTCGTCCTGGTGCACGGCTTCGCCGCCGAAGGCGTCGTGACCTGGCAGTTCCAGGTGAGCAATGGCTAATTTGCTAGCACTCGGTGTTCTTGTCGAGATTGTGTTTCAGGGGAGATCTTCTTTTCTTAAGGACGAGTTCTGATAAGGTCAAACCGATCATCAAATCACATTTTATGCTGCTGCTATCGTTTGGATCAATAGGTGCGCTATTGATGAAACATAACAGGAATTTCTTAGTGGGAAACGATTATTGCAAGCCAAATATTGTTTGCCATCGTATTCTCGCATTTATTTATTACTCACAAGAAGCATCACATCAGATTCCGGTCCGTACATGGATGAGGAAAGTCACGAATTAATTATCTCTACTCAATTATATATATATATATATATATTGATTGAAATATTTGTTATATAATATTTTTTAATATAATCTTAAATTTAAATTTTATAAATAAAAATTCTTCGCTTTAATGAGCTGAATGTGAATTTATCCATATTTATTATAATTTTTTAATGTAATTAGATGGAAAAAAAAAATTGACCCTATCATTTGAAAAGTATAATACAAAGGTTCACATGTAAGGTTCCATTAATGACTTAGGTGGGCGCCCTAACGAAGAAGTACGCCGTGTATGTCCCGGACCTCATCTTCTTCGGTGGCTCGATCAGCACCAGGGAAGAGAGGTCGCCGGCGTTCCAGGCAGAGTGCCTGGTCACGGGCCTGAAGAAGCTCGGGGTCGAGAAGTGCACCATCCTTGGGTTCAGCTACGGTGGCATGGTGGCGTTCAAGATGGGCGAGCTCTATCCGGAGTTCGTCCAGGCCATCGTCATCTCCGGCTCGATCCTGGCCATGACCGACTCCCTGAGCCAGGAGACGCTTCACGGCCTCGGCTTCTCCTCGTCCTCAGAGCTGCTGTTGCCGACTAACCTGAAGGGTCTCAAGGCGCTCCAGTCAGTCGCCATGTACCGGAAGTTCTGGTTTCCAGACCGATTTCAAAAGGACTTCCTCGAGGTACTAGTTAATTTTACCGCAACTGGAACTTACTGCCATGAATCGTACTACAACATCCGATAGATTTCGAGCGAAGAGAGGCACATATTGTAGGTGTGAATTAATGCGCTACTATACAGGCGAAAAACGTTCCACATAAAAGATACTGTTCCATCAAGGAAAGCAAAGAACACATACATAGGCTATACAGCATGTGGGTGCGACTTAATTTCGAGCATTAATTGCTATATACATCAGAAACCATGGAGATCAGTGGCAATCTTGACAGTTGAGAAATGACAACGACTCTCGGCTCCTTGCATTTAACACCGCACTTGAAGCCTACGCCGATTTATAGACGGATTCCCAACTTTTAAATACGAACACTGACTAATTGACTTCAGGTACCGGATCCATGTTTGATTTTGGTACAAGTTTGAAGCATCCTATGAGCCGGAATTGGAATTGGAATCAAAACCTAATGGTAATATCTTCGGGACATGCTGCCTAATTCTTGCCAGTCCCATGTGGGGTGGTAATCTTGCACACCCCTAGCCTTTTTATTTGATGCCCCTTATTGAGATCGAAGTGTTGAACAGTTAATTTAATCGAAACATGAATAGGTCATAATGATTCAATTCTTGTAAGTGGATTCTCCGTACCTCTGATCCATTCATCTCTTTCTCGATTTGTCTTGCAAGTAAGATCCTCGACGCATCAGTGTTGACCCGATTGTCCTGTAAAATTGAACAGGTGATGTTCACGAACAGGAAGGAGAGAGCTGAGCTACTGGAAGGTCTGGTGGTCAGCAACAAAGATGCAACAATTCCCAGTTTCCCCCAAGTAAGTACGTTTCCTAAATCATAACATCTCGATTGCCCCATGTGATCGTGTCGGATAGTAGCCCTCTATACTATCGGGAAGTGTCCAGTCCTTGTCTTGGGACATGCTTCAACAAGATACTTTCTCACCGGACTCTTCTGCTCTAGCCTCCAATCCTCTTGAATTGCACTGTTTTGCAGAGAATACATATGCTATGGGGGGAGAAGGATCAGATCTTTAAGGTGGAACTCGCTCAGAAAATGAAAGAGTAAGATTGCACTGTTGCTAGATTGTCGTGTCAGTTCTTCAGCGTGGAAGTTCCTTCTTCGGTGAGCTTATATCGATTTCCTCGATGTCGTTAACAACAGGCAACTTGGTGAGAATGCGACGTTCGAATGCATCAGCAAGGCGGGCCACTTAGCCCATCTCGAGCGACCCTGTGTGTACAACCGCCGCCTCAAACGGTTCCTCGCTTCCCTCCATAAGAATGGCGCCAAAAACTGAAGCTCGATATAACTCAAATTTTAGTTTTCCTTTCTGAGTTGCATGGCCTTTGTTCTGCGCTCATGCTTCCTGCAGGAGTAGCACTGCTGCTCCGAGAAGACTTACTCTGCTATATTATGAATCTTTTGAGGACGATGAGCTGACGAACAAAGCAAGAATGATATTTAAGTTAATAACCCTTTTTCATCTCATTTTTTCGTGATTCCGATTCTGTGTCTAAGCAATACAAAAACAAATGAATCCGACACGGGAAACGTCCCTAGGGTCTTCCCTTGCATTGCACAAAACTTGCAGAAAAAACGGATCAGCGGAAGGATGTTTGTATTTCTTCCAGTGTCCTGCCCTTTGTCTCAGGGACCAACATTGAGACGAAAACAACCGCGAAAGCTGATAACACGGTGAAAATCGCGAAGGTACCTGCCAAAGATGTTCCAAGGAATTTGTGCACGTGGGTAGAAGTTATTTGCACAAACTATTGCTGCCTCAGATGAGGAATTAGAGATATCGAGAGATCTAGGAGAGGAAAGGGACCTCCAGTGCTCCAAGAGAGGAGTAAGTTCGCGCTCATTGTTACGGCCCATGACATCAGCCAGTTGACAAAGGTCGCCATGCTGCCCGCAAGGCCCTTAATATTCACTGGGAGGATCTGCAGAAAGCAAATGTGTACGGAAAATCGTCAAACCGTAATGATCAATCAAGGAAAAGGAAAGATGTAAAACTCAAATTGAAGCTTCACTATCTCAGTGGTTATGGGGTCTTATTCCATGCTTCTGTCTAATAGCAATCTAGCTTATGTCCCAATTCTGGATACCTCGGACATTATAAGCCAGGGAATTGCTCCCATCCCAAGAGAATAGGAGATCACAAGAACCTGAACAGGATTAAGAGATGGCTGAGAAAGATACTGTATATGACATCTCAAACAACAGAGGGAAGATAACAGAACTCCGTAACAGTATGAAGTCATGCGTACCACAAGACCAACCAGTGAAAGTATTCCCAGTATAGCATAAACTTTAGATTCTTCTGATATAACATCCTGTTAGAAATGAAGAAGTGAGCCCTCGACCAGCATTCTGACCATATGAAATGGACGGATCCAAAGAACAATTATTCACTGCTCATACAGCTATGTACACATGCGTAAAAGCTATGGAAGTATGGTTTGTTTTATATCCTGCCGAAGCTCCGTAGGCCTGTTAAGTAATGGGACTGGCTTATACTTTTAGGCTTGTAAGATGCATAACAGTTCAGCATGACAATCCGGAGCTATAAACAGCTCTCCTTCATCCCATTTTTAGTCTAAGTCTACATGAAGTTCATTATTTCAAAGACAGCCGTGCCAAGTTGAGAGTCTCCAGAGTGGATTTTTTTTTGCCAATTCTCATCCGTGTTGCTGAGTTAAGCATTCCAACGAAAGCTGGGATCAATCACTACTACTAAAACTCTGCGGAGAATCCAACAAAGAATCATCATATTACCTCTAAAAAGAATGAAACAGAGACCAGGAGCAAGCTCAGCGCCATTCCTGAAGATGATACCTGTACCAATGAGGTGGGAATTATATTTCTTTAGATAGCTGTAACTACAAAGCATTTTAAGAGGAAAAGGTTCGATTGAGCTCACGATCAGGAGCAGTCTTCGTCCTGCTTTATCCATCAACCATGTAGCAACACTGGTTGCAATAACCTTGAAATGCAGGTAACCATTGTTATTCAGAGGATCCAATGCTCATTGAAGGTCATAATGCCATTTATTTCCAACTGTAGCTGTTGATTCGGGTATTTACCTGAATTGCACCAAGGCCAACTGTTGCAACATTGCTCGATGAAATCCCTATCACAGTAAAACAGCAGAGATATTTCCTACCAGTTAGAAATGATTTTAATTTGTTGGATCATCGCAAAAAATAAGGTGCTTCCAAGTGTTGTGAAGGTCCCTCAACTGACCAGCACTCTCGAAAATAGTGGTGGAGTAAAACAAAACTCCATTGATGCCGGTGAGCTGTTGGAGCACAAGTAATCCTATACCAATCTGCGAAGCACACATAATGCCCATTATAGAACATGTTGCTAAAGCAGAAAACAGTAACAGGAGGCTGCCTGAAACTAATCTGAGCCTGGTGGAGTGCTCTGCTCTACCATTAGAGGAAACCAGTATCTCTTCCTCTTGAGATCAGCAAACGTAATTGTTGTCCTCTTGGTGGATGATGCGACAGATTTCTGCATAGAAAAATCATGAGGACTAGAATTTCGTACAGAACCAAAACGATACTGAGGTTGTATACTTATCAATCGGTGAGTGACATTGATAGCTCAGTACCTTGATATCGTTCACTTCATTCGATATATCTGCATCGAAACCCCGTAAAACTTGTAAGGAGGATTCAAACTCCTCTGTCATTCCCATCTTAGCCTGGATTACATCACATCTCCCACATGGGAGGGAAAGGGAGATAAAATATTAGGAAGAAAGAAGAAAAGACACATAGCCAATAGGTTTTTCCTCTATAGTATATGCTAAATGTAATGTGTGCTTCATGATTATGATTCACTGTCAATTACCAGCCATCGAGGAGACTCTGGGATGAAAAACAAGCCCGGGATCAGTATTATGCACGGCAGAGCTCCTGCAGATGAAATTCACAAGATCCATGGTTCTGAGAACAACTCATTGACATTGGGACAGTATAGGATGCTCAATATTAAACCGATCGTATGCTCTCGCATCACTTATTGAATAGATAAGCAGGAACTTTTAGAAGTTAATGTGACCTCATTTATCTAAGGCTTACCTAGAACTGCAAGAAATCTCCAGTTGACAAATAGTCCCAGCAAGTAAGCAAGCATAATTCCAATTGTGACTGAAAGCTACAGAGCCAGACGAACAAGAAATCAGCAATTTATGATTGTAAACACATGGATGAAAATCGATATTGGAATCTCATAAAGGGAATCCTGTTGCTGAGAATAAATGTAATTGAACAGCTACATGTTCAAGTCTGACCTGATTCACTGAGCCAAGGCTTCCTCTCATGTTCTGAGGTGATACCTCAGCTATATATACTGGTACCTGACGATAGCACACAGGCTACAGTAAATTTTCATGTTTAACTCAGAAAGTGTAAGTCGAATAGGGCAGAACCACTTCTGATATTTGGTATTATAAAGAATGGAAGCTGAACAAACGACAAGCAAATTTGTTGTCTCCTGCATTTTGGGGTTTGGGTTCTGCTTAAATTATGTTCAGTCAAAAAAAAATCGTGGCATAAGAGAATATGGACAGTCACCGTGTACGATATTATCCCGACTCCAAAACCCTCCAGCAATCTTCCCATGTATAAGAATGCTGAATCCTGAAAAATCAGGAAAGAAGTTCCTCTTGAATGATACTGTCCTCATATTTACTTGTACAACAAGATATCAGATGATGTGCAGAGGAAACTACCCACTTTGGCAAACGATATGATGAGCCATCCAATGATGTTCGGTATCGCAGCAATCATCAGTGACTGCAAACACCAGGCGGCAGAACTTACTATCAAGATGCAGTGACCGAAACACAGAAAGAGTATGATAAGATCACATCCCAAGCAATAAGTAGAGTGATATGCATATTTGGTGACTTTCCTACTGGCTAATGCCTTGGGAGCAGGCAGTTACCCAGCACTGGGTCAATTCAGGTCGAGTCAGAGATACATATTGGAATCGAGAAAGGTAGAAAACTTCAGCAAAGTTACACGAAATGGAAACTCTGAAAACTTGTTTTCAATCCGGAAAGACTGCTATCCTTTCAGATATAAATGAAGGAATCAGACATCACTGATACTTTCTTGCATCCCCAACAGCATTGTATTTTAAAATGTGTAAAGAAGGAAATCATAGCTGTAAGTGATTCCAAGAGAAAATGTCACAATTTGTACCCCTTTTCGACCCATGTACTCCGCTATCTGCCCGCAAGCTATTGCACCCACCATGGCTCCTACATTTGCCAAGGAGCCAAACAGCGAGAACTGTGCAGCCAGGAAAATACACAATTAGATAACAGGGTAAATCAAGAACTTGGCAATAAAATGCATTAGCAGATCGAGAGATGACTCAAACCTCTGATACGCTGAGTGACAGATCAGCGACAATGTCTGCCTGTGTAGGGGATGAGTATCCACACTGCAAACCAAAGCAATGACAATAATACAACCATTTCTACGAGAAAAAGAGTAAAAATTGGCTACATTGTAGCACGTAGTTGCTGAGAAATCCGCATTTTGTGGCATCTTAAATTCTTTAAATTTGAACTTCCTTGGAATTGTTTAACAAGTAAATTATGGTACCAGAAGTTTACTTGGCAATGGTTGGAAATTGAAAAGTACCCCAAACTACTTGGATTGACGGGTAATTATCCAACGTATAAGCGAGAGAGAGAGAGAGAGAGATCCATAGAAACGGAAAGTCAGGGAGAATTACAGTAAAACCAAACTGGATGGGACCCAGGGCGACGACGAGCACGCAGAACAGGACGGAGACAGATCTCTCACGAATCACCTGAGCGGACGATCCCATCCCCATTGAGCTCAACCGCCATGAGCTCATCCTGTACCAATTCCCAGTATTGAGCAGCGGCTTCCTAATATCCCCCCTCCCCGATCCATCCTCGCTGCCACCTCTCGAACTCATGATCTCCTTCTCGCTTCCTACTCTATGTCAAGCTATCAGGCGAGACTGCACACCAACAGTGGCTGCGCTTCAAATGGGAAAGACCCACGATGAAAAGGCTTGTCAGAAAGAGCAAGGTTACTAAAATCTTGATCTCCATCACAGGAGCAGCCGCAGGAGTTTCTCACTGAAATAAAATCGAAATTGTGCAGACGAGACGACAGAACCCAACATGACATGAATGTATCTTGACTTGAAACATACTCAGTACGAGTTAACAAGCCGGAACATTTTAGTGTCGAGCTGACGACCCAGTAACAGGAATTGCAAACCATGACATAACAAGACCGACTTACGTGCAGACAGGGTCAAGCAGATAGAGTCGAACACAACCTGCCGTGATGCCGAGCAAGCGTCTATATGCTGCCGAATTAGTTTGATATAGTGAGACAGTTAGCCGTGGACGAGAAAGCTCAATGAGAGGTGATATGTATGCTCTTCGACATTCTTACAGCCTCCCCAAAGAATGTTGAGAACAGAAGAAGAAGAAGAAGAAGAAGAAGAAGAAGAAGGAGAAGTAGAATCTGAAGTGGAGAGAGCTGAGTCTGGAGGAAGAACTACAGAGAAAAAGCAGTAGCGCTCCCGAGGAAGGGCAACTGTCTGATAACCCAACGTGTCGCAGGCTGACCCCCGGAAATGTTAAGTGTTCACTGCTAGCTGTCTCTCCGAAGTTTGGTGGCGGGGGTTGCCGAAAAAGGTTAGATGGAGGGAATCAAAGAGATTTTCCGGTGGGCTCCACATACTAGTGGTTTATCCCCAAATTCCACGTGTGACTGATTCCTCCTTCCAAATTTTATTATATTTAACATTTTTCCTCCTCTTAATGTTCAAATTGATCTACACAAATCTCCATGTGATATTATTGGACAAATATATCAATGATTACTAATTTCAATATTTCCCGAGCCAAATACCCATTTACATCTATAACCTTCTCTTCTAATTAAAAATGTGGAGACAGCTGGATTGAGTTCAAGTGAAGGTAAATCCTATCCCCTTCTGGGATTTGTTTAAAGTACAGCATCCCTAGAGAGATGTCTTGAATTTTGTACCTTTACTTTAGGAGTGTCTTTCTTCTTGGACAGATTTTTCATTTGCTGGGAATGTTTTGTCTGGTTGACTTTCTGGTTAAAACAACACTTTCATCCATCGAAGCTTCAAGGTATTTTACGCCGTAAAATGGTGTGACAAAAATAACAGCTCGTGTCGGTGAAACTTGTAGCTCGTGCTGGGAGGATTGACCTTTGTGAACGGAACTCGATCTCCCATTAACCGTTCAGTTCTTCCTACCCTTTCCTTTCGGTCTCTGGAGGTCAGTCCACCCGTGACAGTTGATTGATCCTGTTCTTGCCAATTTTGACTGTCTGATGTGCCTTTCCATATAATAATACTGCGAACAGGGTTTCCATCACTAAACCGGGAAGGAAAACGAGCCTCTGCTGTATTCCTTTTCTAATGACAGGAGGGTGGGTCATTGAATTTGAATATTCTGCAACTTGATGTCCGGCCAAACCCTGACCCAGGGTTGAGCAAGTCATCAAACATGTGACGGTAAAACAGAAAGAGGAAGGAAGAAAGAAAGATGCAACTTCCATTCCAAGAGAACACTTTGAATCTCCATCAGTTCCATGCACAGGATTCCCATTTCCAACTTCTAACTCATCGCCCTATCATCATCGTAAGTCAAAAAGATGCTGTTTTTCTCTCTTCCTGCACAGGTATGACGTATGTGTTACCGTCAGGTCTACTCTGTCTCCCGTTTGAGCTGACCGGATGATGAAGCTCGTCGATGGGGTTGCTCATCTAGTTATGGTAGGAACGTCTCGTCGCATCATTTATCCTTGCCGAGCAGGTCTGCTAATACCATCTTGCTCAGGCCGTTGACCTACCGATGAGGTCCATACTATATATATATATACCGTGATAAGTCTGAGGTCCATGGCATAGAAAATCCGTCCAAGAGGTATTGTGTGCTTTGGAAGAAAGGAATGCTCTTTGACCTGATCTTATATCGGTGCCATCAGGCTGGGAAGTATTGTTGCTCTCTTCATGAGAGGAATTGGGTCTATGGAATGCGATGAAATTGAAACTTCGAGGCGTAATCTGATGTATTGTAAAATTCTGGAGTGAAAATGTTTAGGACATTAAATTAGGGGCGTAAAATGAAAGACTGGCAAAAGAAGTAGTAGAGAAGGGAAAGAGGAGCGGTGTTGCTGACTGTTGACCCTCATTGTGCCTCGCTTCCCGAGCTCCAGCAATGGCGTCCCCCAACTCAACAGCCGCCGCCGCAGCCGGAAACCCTAGGAAGTCTTTGGGGTTTCTGGAGAACGCGAAGAAGCGCAAGCACAGCTTCATCCAGTTCTTCGCCATGACCGGGATCCTCCTCCTCAGCGTAAGGTCTCTGGGCCAGAAGTACCGGATCCACGACCTCCTCGAGGACACCTCGGCCCTGCGGGACGAGCGCGACACTCTGACTAGTCGGATGGACGGAATCAAGCACGACCTTCTCCGTGAAGCCTCGCTCGAACCTTCTGGTCTCTTCGCCGCTCGCCTCCGCTCCCTCTTCGGCGACAATTAGATTTACAAGCCTCATCTGGTCGGTAGTCGCGTCCTTTCTCCCCCCCGCGGCTCCTCATCTGTTGATCTTTGAGAATGTAATTAAATTTGGGTAATTGAGGTCTCGGGATTCAGCGACGCCAGGAAGCTGTTGAATTGTAGCTGGTTGAAATGAGAGGCGTGAAATGGTCGATTCTAGACATAGTTGGGACATCAATTTGCGACAGCTTTAGTCTTTAGAAACATTTGCACTTCCCTTGAATCAATGATAGTTCATTCATCGGTTCCTTGCAATCGGATGCCTGTCTTCGTACGAGGGATCCCGAAATATCCGCCACTCTTCATTCCATCTGCTCGGTCATCATCTATTAAATCGTTCTGCATAGGCAGCATTTGCACTTGAGCATATGGATCGGTTTCTTTCTTTCTTTTTCCCCATGTCGATTAGGCATGCTGAACTTCCACTAACTTAGAACTGAGCACGATTTTATCGAGGTGGTAATCGAAGTTCCTGATTTGCTAGCTGGTTTAGATTTACGTGGCAAAAATGGCTTAGTTATGCCATTGTTGTTGCTAAAGCTGAGAGCATAGAGCTCTTCTCTTCGTGACATGTCTTCTTTTTCTGAACTTGTAAGTTTCATTTTCTTCGTTCTTTTTGGAGATGAAGGACAAGTTTTCGCACTTCCACTGACAAAGCACTCCTTTTGAAGTGCGATCCTAGTAAAGGGAGATAAGGAGGCTTGGTTGTGCTTCTTCTTGGTTTGTTGCAGGAAATTGTTCTTTCTAGTTAACTTTAGGGGATGTAATGCTCTGTTAGCGTCTGGTCGTACACCAGGGGAGTTCACTGTGGAGGGATCTCCTTAAGAATGCTATAGCAGATGCTGAGCTCTGAGAACTCTCTTTAAGAATGTGCTAGTCGGGAAGGGTCCACGTGCGGCCTGTCTTGGCCTTGGCCCATGGTGCCTATGGGATCTCCTAAAAGAGCATCATCAAAGCTAGCAGATCTTGTTCTTGACATGGAGTTTGGGTTTACTAGACTGTTCTTCGGGCTTTTGTTTACTCCAGCTATGCAATTTTGTGCTACTAGATTAGAGATTAGTGTTTGAAGTGTGGGGAGGAGGCTGCCTCTTTCTCTTTTTCTTTTTCTTTTTTTTCCTTTTTCCTTTTGGATGACATGGTTCAAGCATTTGTCTTCTCCTCCATCAGGCATAAATTTGTGTTAAGCCCACAAATGCGGCCATTGATGGATTCCTTGAGCTCCTTGGAGATTGAGCATCCTCTTTTAATTGGATTGCTTCTGCTGCTGTTTGAATATTTTAACCGCAGAGGCTCTACTCGCAAGGTTATACATCTGGGCCGATGATCAAATGTGACACATGAAACGAACATTTGAATCGTAATCAGTATCCCCTAGCTCAAAAAAGAAAGCCCTCGACACTTTAGGAACAATAGAACAACAAGACCAACAGTCCTGTCCATGTCCCTCCCTCCTCTGTATGTCGCGTTTTCCAATTGCAGCTGGCCAGAGATCAACGTTCTATACGCCCCTCGATCACAACTGTAGAGGTGCATGCATATCCATGCTAGGATAGACTGACGTGTCCACTCTCAGCACCACTCTTTTTCCTGATAGTTATAATTATTATATTATTATCGTATAAATTAAGGGGGAAAAAATATAAATTATGGCTTTAGCTTCTTTTGTTTTTTTTGGCACTTTGGTTGTAGTTTGTACAACTTCACTCTCTTGGTTTTATTAGTTATGAGTACTTTTGATTATTTTTAAATTTCCTTTTGAGCTGGAATGAAGTACAAGAAATTATTCGAGATTGGTGCCATATCGTATTTTAATGTTCGGTGCAGATGACCTGACAATGTCGGTATTTGGTCAATAGTGAATTTGAAATGTGGATTCCATCAAACACTTGAAAGTCCGATGAGCCCTTAGTTATTTCAAGTTCGGGTTATATTGATCTATTCGAAGGCCCCATTTGACATACGATAACAGGGTAAGAATGGAACAGCCGCTTTAGTCTCGGTCCCGTCAATTGTATTTGGTTGAGTAATTTTCATTATTTTTCCCCCCCTCTTCCGGGTCAGCTGTGCTCTCTTTTCATTGTGCACCGGCGAATTTCTGGTTACAGGAGAGACACAATAGAATCCAGGACCTCTTGATCGTGACCGAGAGGCACGTCACCCAACGCTCTTTCGCCCAAAAGCCCTTCTAATAAACCCAGCTCCCACAACTTTCCATTAATTCCCAGCTCTTCTTTCCTATCTTTTCGTCCGTCTCTTAGGGCAATCCCTTGATCTGCACATTTGCTTCACATGCACATGCGCATATGCAGAGGGAGAGACCATCTTAAGTTGCAGTCTTTCCTTCCCACTTCGTGTGATTCAGAATCTCCATGTCTTCTGGCAAGTCTGATTAGCCATTTAACCTTCTTCTTAGGTGGGTCCCCACTGTCTCCATGCCTCCTCCTGTGATAACGACACTTCCATTTATTCTCACTCATCTCCTGTGCCAGTTTCAACCCCTGCAAAAGTTTTCCTCACCTGATGATGAACCTATTCAACTCATTCCAGTGTGCTTGCGCGATAGAGATACAGCTTTTGAAATGTTTCTCTCAGTGTGAAGTGAAATATGAATTTGATTGGCGGGTTGGTGGGATTAGCAGTATCAGTTAGCACCCAGAATGTCAAGATCAAGACTTGACCCAAAAAGAATATCTTTATTGGTTTCTGATTATCTGCTGATTACTTCTTCGATTATGCTCCTCTGTCATCTGATTTGACTGGGCGTGCCTTTAACTTTCAAATTTTAGGGCTCATGTGAAACAAAATAACACCAGCAAAGCCCACCGGTTTAGCTAAATCATCGTGAGTAGATGATAATTTATGTTTAGACTAATCCCAAGTCCCAAAAAACATTAAAAGAAATCTGGCATGTTCTTAGTTGACACGAACCAGTCTCACAGAGTTAAATTCACTTGCAGGAATCTTTGATGGGGAGTTGGACTTGGAGATGATGAGAGGGCAAGAACAAGATAAGAAACAAAGAATGGGCAGCACTCCCAATTCTCTCTCTTTGGTTTGCAGTCTCCTCCCCAATAACCATGGAGATCAAACCCCAAGCTTGCCGCACAGCAGCTTCACAATGGACCCATCATCAGAAGCTAATCATATTGCTAGATCGTCCAATCCCGCCACTTCATCCCCTCCCACTTCATCAGCTAGGTACATGGAGTGCTTCCGGAACCACGCGGCAGCAATGGGGGCTCACATCCTCGACGGTTGTGGGGAGTTCATGCCAAGCGGGGAGGAAGGCACCCCGGAGTCATACAAATGTGCCGTATGTGGGTGCCATCGGAATTTCCACCGTAAGCTGCAGCTGCTGGGGTTGAATAGCGGCAGCTTGGATTTCATTTCATCTGTGCACGTCTCCAATTTCCAGAATTACTCTGGCAAACCCGGCAAGAACAATACCAGCAGAGTGCAAAGGCCACTCGTGCTGTCATCTGTCGTCCATCATCGCCACCAGCACCCAAGAGGATTCCCCACTGCCCCAGTGACGGTGGATTTTGGTGGCAGGGCCGTCCCCTGGGCGACCGGTTTGCCAAGGGAGGATGATCTCAACACTGATGGCCATACGACAATATCAGATGGCCCCAGGCAAGTAATGGAGAGGCATCATCAGCAGTCACACTCGAAGAATAAACAGTTCCGAACAAAGTTCACACAGGAGCAGAAGGACAAGATGAAGAGCTACGCGGAGAAGTTGGGGTGGAGGATTGGGAAGCAGGACGAGCATGAGGTTGCGAGATTTTGCACCAAGGTGATGGTGAAGAGGCAAGTATTCAAGGTGTGGATGCATAACAGCAAGCAAGCCATGAAGAAGAAGCTTCGACAATGCATGGACTAGCCAGATAGAGTCAGCATGAATTAGAAAACTAGGAATGTTGCCTCAACGATACAGCCCGTTTCTCGCTGAGTTTCTCAGCAGCCATCTTCCCAGAGAGAAGATCGATCATCAAAAATGGATTTCGGATCCACTAGTACCCATAACTCAGCAAACCATCAGTGGAAACTTCATCGGAATCCCCTCCAATTGCCAAGCTAGCGACTTATATCTTCAATGATCATTTACAGTCAAGCTTTACTGCTTCTCTTAAACCCTCTCGATTCAATCTGCATTCGACTGTTGTGCACGTGGCCGGGCAACCATATCCGGCATCCGGCACTGGCTTGGATTAGTAGTGCACCGATTCCTTTCACCTCACCAGCTAAGTTCTTGATTTATATATCAGTCACAACCCTGAGAAGACTGATATCCCGATCCGGTATCAACTGAATGCAGAATAAATTTTTATTTAAATTACAGACGCCCCGCGCAGAAGTCGATTATAGAAGGTGAGCTATAAACATGATCTCTACTTCTTTCAGTGTATCAAGAGATTCGGTTGCTCCCAAATTGAAGCTGCAGCCTACTGATCGTTAATGATCAATGTTAGGATTGGCCCATTTCCATATATCTGAGTGGGCTGGGCTCCAAAAACTATGTGCCCATGTCCATGACACAGAGAGAGAGAGAGAGAGAGAGAGAGAGAGGATATGCAGAAACTTGCAATTTACTGTCCACTGACATAAGCCAGTACAGCTAATAGATATTCCCGACACGACACTTTGGCAACTCTTCGAAATGCAAACCTTTCCTTTTTCTTTTTTAATTTTCTTAAATAAACTATTAATTAAGAACAATTTCTAACTTAATATGAAATCAACCGGTCAAATTGCGTAACATTGAGGGTTAAATCAATTCAAAGACCTTATGACTAAAAAAGGGAAATACATAATTGAAGGCTAGAATTGGCATTTTCCCCCCACTACATGCTCAAATATGACCCAACAATATGTCCACATTGGGGTCGAAGCCAACCATACGGATTCAATAATGCCCGCACGTATATAGCTCCCTCCCATTTTGACCGTATCGCTGCAAGTGGCTCTCCGCCCCCGAGAAAAGAAAAAAAAAATCGAAAACCGAGTCGTTATGGCTGAGAAATTTGGGACCCTTTCACAAGGCTAAAATAGAACCCCGATCATGTATCGCGGATTCTAATGGGACGGCTGACTGCTGGGTCTTGCGTATACGTCAGCTGCTCGACCTGATACGGAATGAACAGTGCGGTCTTTCGGACTTTGCGACTCACTGGTGAGGGCCCGTTGACTGGGTCAACGTGGAGGTACGTAGAAAATTTACATTTTCGACGTTATCGTTAATTAGTTATAACGACGTATCCTAACTGTTTTTGTGGGGGTGGGGGGTGGGGAAATGTCCCTGCTGGCGCCAACAAATGTTCAATTACTGGTATCCACGTATAATATCAACCAACTTATGAAGATGGTCTTGACCACTGCAATTTTTTTTACTATGCTAAAGGTAACTACACTCGGCCTTCTACTTCACTCCCCGTTACCTACACCACCGTCCGTTCAGTTTTCCAAGATTTCGTGGCGGTGTAAAGGCAATATCATAGCACATGCGCCGAACCCAGTGAGTAATATCACCACCGGCACAACTTACTCCGGACGCTGCATGAAAATCGTTTGATATTTCGTGGCTGCCATCATCCTGGCCAGGAGATCGATACCCAAGAAGGGTATCGCAGATCGACGACCGGATTCGTCCCTCATCGGGTTGTAGTGGGACAAAAGGGGGCCAATAATTATTAGCTCCATCAATAAATGTCACCTCTTTTGCATTCGTCAATGGTGGGCAAGTCTTCAAGAGCCAGGCCCCTCGACTGCTTCCAGCTGCAGAATTAGCTGGCATCCGGGCACCAGTGATTCTTACACTGCAAGTTGTGCTCGATGGGATTTAGCATGACAGTTCGGGTTCGGGTTTGTCACTGTTTTTCAGCTACTCTCGCAAGATGACCCATCACAAGCGTTCGAGTTAGGTCGATCGGGCTAACTAACCTATAAGATTTTTCTAGTCTATGACTCTCTCTTTTGTTTTTCTTCTTCTCTTAATACTAGTCGGATACGATTTTCTTATCATTTTATTCTTTCATCGAAATTGGGGGGTGAGGGGAGGAGCAAAAAATTTCAAATGTAAACGCGTGGGAAGTAATTGTTTTGGTTGTACGTCTCTTTAGTGTCTTCTTCAATCACAGGAAGCCACTGACTCGGTGTCGAAGATTATACCGCATACAGTTCGGTCCATTGACATCGTCAAACTGTACCCCACAATGATCTTACCAACCACGCATTTTTTTTCCCTCCACGGAGATTTTCCTTCCACGTTCCCTTTCCCAATTTACAGTGGGACATATGAGATTTGTCATGTAAATAAATCCACGCGATGAGTCGGGCCAGACACATTTTTTGTACTAAAAGTGGCTCGAGAGCGTCCGGTCTCCAAATGATTGTCGGAGAAAACGAACCCTAGGACCTTGATTAGCCACAACAAAACGAATGGGGCCATAGGAGTCATCCATCAATCGATCCTCCACGAGTACCGCGGTGATCACTACCGCAGTGAGAACGCGATCTTCAAATGAAACTGGCTCTGGCACACGGAGTAGGTAATCTCACAGAAGGATGATAATGACAGGGCGAGATGAGAGCAATGGAGGCTCAGTCTACATAGGCGTAAGTGGTTCATGTGGTTGCCGTTCGATTTGGGCGAGGGGTGTCTCAACACTTCTCTCTCCATACCTTTGCCATCGGACTAACACTTTCTTGATCCACGCTCGTTTAGCTTTAGCCTTAGCCTTAGCCTTATACATGAAATGCGTATAATAAAACCCTAATCAACATGATTTTAAATAGAATTGAGTCACTTAGAGATAAATACTTATTGGTGTAATTTTTTTTTCTCTACCAATTGGAAGCTCAAAACATACGTTGAGGGAGTCAACAAGTTTAAATGGGATACGGGGAATGAATGCATCTTATACGGATTAGGATGAGAATCCAACTTGCTTTTGACTTTTGGTTCCATCATCATAACACACGCCCCAATTCATTCAAATAATCGACCAACGAAGCAATTGTTGGAAATCACCGATGTCATAAATTAATTAAAACCCCTCAATGGCAATTGGATCGGATAATCTTGTGTGGTATCGTTCCACCTTTTCATCGTACGGTTGGCGTCCATCCCCATCCCACTCATCGGTAGAACTCGGCGACCGTTCTTCTAAATACGACAGGAGGCGCTGTACTCGAATCTTAAAGAAAGCCAACAGGGGAACTTGGAAGCATCGTATGAGTATGGTGTCTATGTCTGGAAAAGGAAATGGCCGAATGGTGACACTCTGTCTATAGTGCCGGAGTAGAAATGAAAAGAGAAAAAAAAAAAAAACCCTCAGTAGGGTGGGGTCCCCTGGAAATCTCCTGTTGAGAAGAAAATTACGACAAAATCCAAATTTTGTTTTATTATTTTTTAATATTTAAATTCCGGGATAAATTTGGTTAAGTGTTTATATATATATATTTAAACTTTATTTCCAAGAGATTTATTGTAGACCTGTCAATTTGGGTCGGAACGACCCAACATCTTGATTGGCCTAAAAATCCAGTAGTGGACACAAGTTTTTATGTTTTAGGCTACCAAACTTGGTTCGAATTAAATAAAAATAAATTTTTATATGATATAATTAGTCGAATAATATAAATATTATATTAATTTAAATAAAATATTAAAATAAGCACTATTTATATATAATTAGTCACTTCTATAAATTTTCTAATAATTTTTATTATAAATATTACTGAAACAAATTGTTTTTCGTGCCGTACTATTTTTTTGACAGGTCTAAATCATCGTACCGAAAGTTCCTTGAAAATTTCACGGAACAACTCTGATTTGGGTGATCCTCGTGAACAACCCGTCCGAGAACGTAATTAGAAAATCTCGAAATTTAATATTCAATGCAACGCAGTCATAAATTTTTTTTTATTATAATTATGATATTTCTAAATATAGTTAAAAGCTACCTTTTTTCTGCAAATAGGAAAAAAATGGATTGTCTAGTGTGGGACTGTAGGATTTGGTCATTCCATGCAGAAGATCCGAGGCTGAGTGGCCTCTGGCCTGGTCCGAGTAAATCAACTCATGCGAACCGGCTTGGGCATATAATATAATTAAAAAATAATTTCCTTAATCTAAAATTTAGAGTGAATTAATATTTGAAATCTATAATATAATTACAACCCATTCTGTTCGTATCATAAATTTCGAGCTTCCATCATCATTTTGTCAGTATCAGAGGATTTTCTGGTCATCGCTCCACAGAAAAAGATTCAAAATTCTTGGAGCAGAGCATTGATGGCATGCCGCGCACTTTCATTATGAGAGACGAGAATAGATTCTACGCACACTTTTATTACCGAAAAATTGGCACGTTACTCGAACTACGATCATGTAATTGTGCGTCTCAGCGTATAATAAAATAAATAAATAACATATTGCCTGCATGCTTAGCTCGAGAAGAAATGCGTTTCAGTTTGCCGAACTTGTCACCCAACAAATCAATCCCACACGGTTACTTGTACGAGTTAACAATATTATATTATATGCACCAGTCACACAAACACACATGCATACATACATACATACATATATATATATATAATACCTATCAAAGTCAAGAAAACTTATATGAATTAATTAAAATGGTTTAATATTTATAAATAGAAATGATTTTACGAGAACGCGTGGTACAAGGTTAAAAAGAAGTTAGAAAAAGGCATTGGAGTGGCACAAATATGATGCAAAACCAAACAAGAAAGAAATTGGCCACCGGCAAGTAATGGACTCTCCCAACGATGGACCCGCATACTTTTACCAATTCTCCTTTTTTTTTTCTCTCTCTCTCTCTCTCCTGTCCTCACCGAACATGGTTTTTGTTTTTTACAAAATTTCCCTATTTATAATATTTAATCCTAATTCAAAGATAACATATATTTTCAAAAAAAAATTTATTGGATGTGAGTTCTATTTTTGGACGAAGTCTAATAAAAATTGTAAGTTGGGTGCATCAAATTGTACCGAATTACTCCACCGGTGGGACCTTTTCTGTCATGAGCACCTCGACAGGCAACCTGGCCGCACGGTGGCTCGAAGCGAGTGATAAGCGGCTCACCTTCCGATATAGTTAGTTACTGGAAGTGCGAATAACTCGAACCTCGCATTCCCCCGTAAGGTGAATGACCAAACGTCTGACTTCCTTCCACCGAGCGGTTGAGGATTATAGTGGACGGAATCTTTCTTTACGATTCGATGGTACAGGAAAAAAATAAATTTTCATGCTAACTAATAATATCCGATGTTCCCATCGGTGTCAACATCGCCGGACTGAATGCTCATTCGTCGACGGACACCGGCTGTTGATCTGATTATTACTTAAAATTATAACTTCACCGAGATTGATTTATTATTGCAGCTGCTAGGAACGTTCAATGCAAGAGTAGTTATTTATTTATTATCCTGGTCGTGATGGACGTTCAATAGAGTCTGCGTGAAATGTCAACTGTCACGGCCAACGGCCCGCACAGCGGCCACGTCAGACTTGCAAAATGACATCACGTGGGAAGGAAAGGATTGAAGAGCCCACTCAGCTCAAGAAACCCGTGGGCCCCAACGGAGGGTGGCTTTCACCTTATCTTCTCTTCCCTCAACCGCCGTCCGTCACAGTGGAGGGGGTGCGGGGCGCGGAGTATGGCACCACCAGACTTGAAAACATATGGAATACTTAAAAAGTAAGATATATATATATGTGTGTGTATATATACATACACACATCCAATCTGAAAGTTGTAAATTTATGGGTGAAGATCTTCGCATCAATTACATTTCCAGGGATCCACTGTTGAGTAAAAATCTCGCGGGGCAAACTGGTTCTGTACTGGGGTAGTGTCGTAATGAGAGATGAAGACAAGTTCACACATGGCAACATCAGAATTCGGACAAAAATGAGAATTGGGATGCTGCAGCCCATAGTCGTCATCATTATCATCATCCAATGCATACAATTATATTTTAGAAAAAAGCTCACTGGGGCAGCCATGGCCTTTTCATTTCCGTCCCCCCTTGTTTTTTTTCGCGCTCCCCTTTCACTTTCGTGGAAGACCAAGAAATGAGCGTTGACCCCCACAGAGAGCCCTAGGAAAAAAGCTACAGTAAATTGTTGCGAGTTGAATTTTTTCTGCTTTTTATGCTGGTCACTGCGGGTCGAATTTATGGCCTTTTGTTGGAGAGAGAGCTTGTGTTGATGCCATTTATTAGTGCTCGCCCGATAATCAAAGCTCTCTCTTTTAGCTTCCTCCTTCCTCTCCTGCTGCTCCTGCTTCTCTTCTCTCTCTCAGAAAGATATATACTTTTTATCTGTGCCACCGGTTACAGCTGTATCGGCGCTCTGTTTCCTGTTCTTGATGGGCTTTGAATTTCGTTTTCTCGGATAAGGGACTTTTCTGTTATCCTTGCTGGGTTTTGATGTACTTTATCGGGAGGTTTCTCCCGAAACTCCATCTGGTGTTCAGTTTGCTTTTCAACGGGAGGGGTGCTGCCGTAAGCTGGGAAATTGGGTCGTGGTGAACAACTTTCGGGAGGAATTTCTCTGTTTCTTGAGCTGAATCTTGGAGGGTCTCCATAGTTTCGGGACTTGATGCTGATAGCCTGCTTCATTTCATAGCCAAATTTAAGGTTGTTTTGTTGGTGTGCTGTCCCTTGCTTTCTATTTCGAGGGTCTTGTGGTGGAATTTTGGTTTGTGTTGGGGGGAATAACAGCAAGCAGAGGATAGGGCCACTATTCTGCTGTTCCTCTCATTAGTTGGTTAGTTCTTCGGCCTCTTCTGAATATATTTTATTGATTAATCGTAAATTGACATTTATCAGCGTAAACGACATGCCGGGAGTTCTTTAGCATGCATTGAAATTGGGACTGATTCCATAATTCGGAGTTTCACTTGTGGAATTGCTTTGTGAGATGTCCTAATAACGAAAGGTTGAGTTTTTTTACCAACCACGCCCCCCCCCACCACCCCCCCCA
>CXYZ01009109.1:0-35297 GCA_900006705.1 Sonneratia caseolaris | reverse complement strand
TAATTATATCATAAAAAATATTTTAAAATATAAATTATTAAATTTTATTTTTAAAAAATAATTATTTATGTGATTCATGTGATACTCAAGTCGTTCGAAACAAGAAATATTCATGTTCAGACTGAATTTTTAGATTGACTGAGATAATAAGTTGTGCTAAAAACTCTATATCGATCTAAATTACCCGCTTTAAACAAGATGCATATTTATTATTAGATAATGTTTCAGAATTTTTTTTCCCCGGCTAGAAAAAGTCATCAGAATCAGAATATGCGCTCCCCCCTCAACAGCCCCCCCGTTATGCACGCCACTTTTGGTACAAAGAATTAATAGATTCCTATTTATTTGACTATTGACGCACCACATTGGCCAGCTTCTTCTTCTTCTTCTTTTAATTCTTAATCCAAAATATTAATAAAGAAAATTAAAATACGCGCACGCTCAGAGGTTGATGCATCAATATCATGAGTTGGCGTTATTCGTATAATATTTCTTATATTTGTAAGATTTTTTCTTATACACAGGAACTTATTAATAGCGTATAAAAATACAAGTACAGGAACGTATGAGACAATATGTTTTGATTCATCGAGTAGGCATCAAAGTGAGATTCTACACTGAGCAAAGATCATTTAAATTGGGATCTGGCAAACTCCTCCTTGCCCGAAACAACTAAGGAGTTGACCTGTGATGTGAATGAGACTTGCGCCGGGTCACACTGCATGTTACATGTCTTCCACCTTTGTCTCTGTTTATATATGCATATATATATATATATATATATTTGGCTACTAGACATAATGGGGGGTCACAAGGGAACAATATAGTGGGGAGATCAGTGGTTCAACGATTCAACCTTTACTCTTATATGATTCGATAAGTTCAAATTCTCTAACTCTTACTGATGTATATATTTAAAATTTATTAGAAGAATGGAATAAGATAATTATAAGTATTGATATATACGACATCATATCGTTTAAATAAATAATAATAATAATATCAATTTATAACAAAAATTATATATTATCACCCATCAGTTTAAATTTTTAAGTAAATATAAATTAGATTTCTTTCATGAATTTATAGTTAATGTAAAGATAAAAAAAATAAGAGAAAGGTGATAAGATAATAATTTCACACGTAAAGTCACATTAACGTTAACTGCGTCAAATCTCTCTTCTTCTTCTTCTTTTTCCGAGAAAGGGGAATTAACGTGCGATCGGGATTTCAATTAATGGTTCGGTTAGCCACATTGCGATTGGAAATAATTGGGATTGATTGGTTGCGAGAATGATGGGGGGGGCCACGGATGTGACCGATGGTGATGATGAGTATTCCACAGCAACCGTGGGCCCCAGGGAGCTGCCCTCTCCTCTCTATCTCTCTCTCTCTCTCTGTATCGGTAATTGTTTATATTCTTATTTACTGGGCCCACTTGTTTATTCGAGTATTTTTCAAGCTCACCCTGTCGGCTCCGGCTGCGACTTCTTTCTGTATTTCTCTGAGTCCATTATTTTTGCCAAAATGACGATATCACCCTTCCCTGCAACTTTGAGAGCTTGTGTCGGGGGAAAATCTTTTCTATGTGGAAGTGTGAGCTAGAGGGGCTGTCTTCCGAGTCATCAACACTTCTTTTATGCGTATCATTACAATATTACATCCTTTTCACAGAAGCCTCCAACGGGTGGGTTGGGCAAGCAAGCATGGCTTCCTCTCATGATTGATGTTTGGACGGCACATACATACACACATATACATACATATACTTTGTGTATCTTAACGAAGAATACTCCCACACACGCACATATATTTCAGTATATCTATACATCAAATAGTGGTGTGATAAATATTGAAATAGGGGAGTTGGGGTGGACGACATCAAAAGTACAAAAAAATTTTGGGAGGGAGTACTGAGAAATGTCATATGCTGTTCTTTTCTTTACTGATTAGGATTCACGTGAACGTAAACGTCTGTCTGTCGGGGTTCTTGCTAGGAGGGGGCAATCTCGAGCTTCCATTGCACGAGCTCTCTTAACTTCCGAGCCACGTTTTTTTTTTTAAATTTATGTAAAATGAATGCGACGGTGGCAAAGATTATTCACAAGAAAGCCACCAGCCTCGTCCATGTCCTTGTCCTTCCTTCGTTGTAAAGTCAGTCCTCTCTCCATGGAAACGAAAACGATGTTTGGGCCCATTGGTCTCTTGGTAAATCGTTCCGTGGCTGTTCCATCTCACGTGGCACTCAGAAGGTTAACCTACTCTGGTCAAGTTTGATACATATTTGCGTGACCATAGCAACCGACCCGTATCCGCGGCACCAAGCCGAAGCTTACATTATTCCTTTTATGGTTCTCCAGTACGGTGGTCGGTCCATTTTTAACAGTCAGTCTCATTAGCCAGTTGAAGGACACTTAACTCTAAAGCTAAGATCACTTTTCATATGGTTCAATAACTGGGCCATTCACCTAAAGTAAAGAGGATAGAATACCAAATATGTGGCATACATATTCAAAAAATAATAGAAAAATAGAAAAATATAAGAAATTAAACGTATAAATTTTTAATTAATAAATTAAAAACAATATTAGCATATCAAATCCTTTCCGAATATCCGGTCGTTTCCTTATTTTCTTTCTTAGCAAGAATAAGATCACTTTTCATATGGTTGAATAAGTGGGCCATCCACCTAAAGTATTGAGGATAGAATACTGAATGTGGTATATAGGCTCAAAAAATAATAGAAATAAAAAATAGAAAAGTATTATTTTATAAATATAAATATCATAAATAAATTTTTAATTAATAAATTAAAAATAATATCAATATACCAAATCCTCACCATATTCCTTATCTATTATTGTCCTTTTTTTTTTCCTTAGGAAGAGTAATTCGCGCCAATAATCATGCTCATGCAAGCGAAGACAAAAGCCCATTCTCGTCATTCCAATCCCCACCCATCTTCCATTCTCAAATCGCACCCAGAAGTCCTCAGCTCTACACGAAATCTTTAACTGTCTCGACTTGTGCTCTATCACTATGTAATTTCCTTCATAGTAATCTCACATATCGATGTAGTCATAAACAATGGAGACGGTCAATGCGAATTGGGGAATGTTTGTAATTCTTTGACTCGTACTAACAATTATATTATAGTAATCGAGATGATCGAATAATTAATAGATATAATTGATGCAATAATTATGCGTGTGTATGCCATGCCTGGTTACTTGGATGCCCGCCGTGTAAAATTACTATCTTGGCCATCTCATTAGCTGCCGTCAGCAGTTCTGGAGAGGTGGCAATTTGGATCTTGTCAACGGGAGCACAAGGGCCGAGGGGATTAATTTGACCAACTGAAACCAAATGGGGCAAAAATGGAAAATTTACTATTCTTCAGGGAGCAAATTGAAGTTAGCTACAACTTCTTATTTAGTTTCTTTTTTGTTTTAATTTTTACCCACTTTTTCGTCTTCCATCGTCTGCTCTGACTCCCTCGACTGTCTCTCTGCAGACAACAAGAAAGCAAACAGAACATAGAGAGAGAGAGAGAGAGAGAGAGAGAGAGAGACTGAGGAGGAAGTGGGGAGAGAGACAGGTAGAGCGACAAGAAACCCACGAGCTCACCGGACCCTAACGAGTTTCCATTTTCTGCTACAATGGAGAATCCATCGCATTCTCTTCGGCAGAACAAGTTCTCCAGGATCTCATCACACGCCAATGCGGCGGCGAAGGGCACCTACGATGACGTTTTCGGCGGACCGCCGAAGTTCGGGGTCCCCCCGACATTGTCCCCTCGCGCCGAGGACTATAGGGAGATCTTTGGTGGGTTTCACGCGCCGCGCGTATCGTCGATTCCGGTGCTGGATCTCCCGGTGGTTGACAAGAAGGAGGTTTACTTCGATGTCCGGAGCCCTGGCTTGGACTACTCCGAGGTCTTCGGGGGGTTCCAAGGCTTGGACTTCGCGGACGGGTGTGAGGAGCTGTTCGACCTGCCGCGCGGTGGCTCTGCTGGTTGTGGGTCCAGCGACGAAGCTTGGTAAGAATTTTGTTTTGTTGTAACTGCTCTACCGTAGAAGAACTTTGGTCCCTTTACTGCCCCACAAGCTGAAGACTCTTTGATCATTCTGGCATCAAAAAAACATTTTCAATTTCCGAGTTTTCATTACCAAACTGGAAAACTATGGAATCATGGTTTGTTGCTGGTGGAAATACTTTTTGTCAGAAAGGAAAAAGCTTGGCAAATATTTCAGAGACATTTTGGTTCATGAATGTATGAAAAGGAACCTGGAATTTTTCTCTGTCAAAGAGGGCCTGTCTTACCTAACAATCGATATATGTTTCTGCTTTTTTTCTTTAATTTTTAATTTTTATAGTTGGTCCCATGGTCTCCTCCTTGATGATGATAAGGATATTTCTGTGCAGCTTCTTGGTTTGTCATTTATAACATATTTTTCGGTCCTGTGCAAGTGATATGTGTTGTGATAGTTCTCATTTTTCTTGGTGAACAAATGTCTGAAATTAGCGACATTGTGCTTTTCGAGTATATTGAATGTGGATTTTTTTTTCCTGTTTTTCTTCCTGGTACGCTTTCCTTTTTACCATTGTGTACTCTTCAACAAAAAGGGATTTACTTGAAGAGGTGTACTCTGGTGGATTTTAGTCAGTGGAACCAACTAAACTTTGGTTGATGTTAAGGGTGATTAGCGTAATTCATTTTCCTTTACAGGACTCCTGCAGCATCTGAATCTCCCTCAGAAGAATTGGACCATTCAGGGAGTAACCAATGCCTCTCAAATGGAGATTCTCACCAGATGTTTGATAAGAACATACAATACAACGTATCATACCAGAAAGCCAATCCTAGGCATCATGTAGAAATCACAAATGGGTTAAGGAGTACTGGTGAAATATACACAGTTCCTGGATATTCTTACATGGTTGATCGAGTGAAGGAGAAGCGCCTTAAGAAAACTAGGTCAGACAACTCTAATGGTAGAAATGATGTCATCCGTCAAAGGGATTATGGGAGAATTAATTCTTGTCCCAGTGAGACATTTGTGACAGTCTCTGAAGTTGGTCTTAGAACTGAGCCCTCTCACTTGCCACCTCCCTCAAGGCCACCACCAGCTGCTTCAACGGGGGACACGAATGGGCCAGTTTCAAGGGGGAAGACTGGTTATGTGGAAGGGAATGGAGATGATTATTGCACTTCTCCACCTTTCTTTGACATGGAGGTGGATGGAAGTTCATCTGCTGCAGCAGTTGCCTCTGCTGCTGCAATGAAAGAAGCAGTGATGAAGGCTCAAGCACAGTTTAGGAGTGCCAAAGAGCTGATGGAGAGGAAGGAGGGTCGACAGCATCTTCGAAGAATGGTTTCTACTGGTGAATTGAGAGATATGGGTGGAAAGCATCTCAATGAAGAGATAGTGCAGGGTATGAACCGAGGACAAAGCAGTGAGATGAATATTTTCACTAGAGAGGAGCCTCATGATGTAATGGTCATGAAGTGCACTGTTCAAGATTCCTTGGAAGGAGAGAAGCTTCTGAATCAGCTGAAAAAACGATTTGCAAATAAAATGCGAGGGAAAGAACTAGCATCCAATGAGATGTTTGGTAGCTCTCAGGAAGCTGGTCATTCAAAAGAGGCAACTCATTTTTTTGAACTGGTTAAGGCTGATAGATCAGGAGCTGTTCTTGCTCAGACAAAGGGGGAGAATTTGTCTGAGCATGTGGGAATATGTGACCATGGAGATAAGGAAGGAACGCTAGGGGGATTTGAGGGGCAAGAAAATTTTAATAAGATGAAAGCAACAGTCGACAGAAGAGTACCTAAGGAGAACTTTGTGGCAGATGTGAAGAATATGAGCCCAAAAGCAGTTAAGGAGGTGAGTGTTGAAAATAATACTGATAAAAATAAAAATGCAGGTCAAAATACTACCCAAGAGGAGGAGGCTAAAAAGACACGCAGGAAGAAGCATCGCAACAAGAAAGCAGTTGTGAAGCTAAATGGATCTGAAAGTTCAGATGATCATGAGAACCTGAATGATGTTCTTATAGAAGTGGCTCATGAGTTTGAAGCTAGGCAGGTGATGGAGCACAAGACAGATGGGCCAAAATTGAAAACTTTTAGGAGAATGGAAGTTGAGGAATTTGTCACTGAGGATCATGGAAAGACCTGCAAGGAAAGGAGACCAAAAGAGCCTTTCGAGAGTGAAGAGAAAGAGGGAAGACCTGTATCAGTCATTGAATCAATGGGAAATGAGAAAAGACCTCCAGAGTTGTCCAGGCAGGATGACAAAAAGAACAGACGAATGGAAAATCTGGAGTCTGCATGGGACGACACTAGTGAAAGAGAAGAAAATGAATGGAGATTGAAAAAGGCATTTGAGCTGGAAGAGAATGAGAAGAGAATGAGAGAGGTTCTTGAGCAGGAAGAGAGAAGCAAATTGAAAGAAGATCAGGAAAGGGAAGAAAATGAGAGAAGATTGAAGGAAAATCTTGTGTTGAAAGAAAACAGAAGGAAGCAGGAGGCTGCTGCAAGAGAAGAGCAAGAAAGGAAATTAAAAGAAGCACTTGAGTGTGAAGGGAATGAGAATAGACTGAGGGAGGCTATTGAGAATGCAGAGAGAGAGAAATTAGAAGAGGCTCTCGAGCGGGAAGAAATTGAGAAGAAACTAAGAGAGGCTTGTGAGCAGGAAGAGGAGCGAAGGAGGAAGGAGGCTTTTGACAAGGAGGAGAAGAAGATTCTGAAAGAAGCACTTGAGAAGGAAGAGAAGGAGAAGATGCTGAAAGAAGCTGTTGAACAGGAGTGTGAGAAGAGACAAAATGAAGCCCATGAAAAAGAACAAATGAGCAAGAGGCTGGAGGAAGCTCAGGAAATGGAAGAAAATGAGGGAAGACTTAGTGACGCTCACAATAGGGAGCTCACTGAAGAGAGACTTCCCGAGGCTAAGGAAAGAGAAAAGAGTGAGAATGGTTGTCAAGAGGCTTCTCAAGATGAAGATGATGGCAGCAATTCCCAATGTTCTTGCACAGATGACCGAAAAAGCAGCAGAGATGAAAGTAATTATGACCAGGGAGAAATTGATGATGCATCCAGGGACACATTTGAGTTAGAAGAACTTGATAAATGGCTCAAAGAATCTATTGATGTTGAAGAAGCTGATATTTTAAATGAAGCTGCTAAGAAGGTTGACTGCATGAAGAATGATACTGAAAATGTTAAATCAGATTTTCCAGGCTCAGGTTCCAAGCAAGTCTTGGAATCAAGGGACGTTATAGATGCTTCTAATGATAACAGTCATCAAATAAGGACTGAACCTCAGGGCAGTGGAAATAAATTTCCAGCAACTGAAAACAAAGAGGAATCTGAAACCGTGGATTCTGTAGAGTCACCTCCTTTAGTTGATGGACCAATGCAGAGTAACCCTGAAACTCCCAAGGTGTTCTCTCAAATGAGCAACAAATCGAGGCATCAGGAAGAAAAATGTTCTGCCCAGGAATGGGGAGAGATGGAAGAGAATATCAATAAGCCTGAGCCTTCCTTTGGTGAAGACGGAAAGAAAGTTGAAACTCAGCCTCCTGTATTGAATGCCCAGAGAACATCACAACAATCACAAGATGCTAGTCAGGAAACAGCTAAGGCCCAAGTAAAAGAGACAGGAAGAATAAGGAGAGAGCAAGAACGACTCAGAAAGATTGAAGAGGAGAGGGAGAGGGAGAGGGAGCGTGAGAAGGACAGAATGGCCGTTGACAGGGCCACCCTTGAAGCCCGAGAAAGGGCCTATGCTGAAGCCCGTGAGAGAGCAGACAGGACTACAGTGGAGAGAGCTGCTGCTGAAGCCAGGCAGAGATCTTTAGCTGAAGCTCGAGAAAGATTAGAAAAAGCATGTGCCGAGGCAAGGGAGCAGTCATTCCTTGATAAGACATCAAATGAGGCTAGGATTAGAGCTGAGCGAGCTGCTGTGGATAGAGCCATAGCAGAGGCTCGAGAGCGGGCTGCTTCAAGATATAATGGGATGAGGCAGACCAGTTTGCCCTCTGTGAGTGTATAAATACTTCTTAATGTTGTTGGTTTATATATATATATATATATAGTCATAATAAAGTCGGTATCATCCAACAGTTTACTAAACCATGTCTTTGCAGGATCTTCGTGAATGGCAACATCAAACTGCTGGTTCTTCAATCAATAAAAGATATGAGTATTCTTCTGGATATGGAGGTATGACTACTTTTGTAAATATTCATTATTTATGCGTTACTCCTTTTCCTATTTTATCTTATGAATTGCTTGCCTTTTATGTCTAGGTCCATACAACATGGTGAAATCTGAGGGAGTTGAAGGTGAGTCAGCTCAGAGGTGTAGAGCACGGCTGGAGAGACATCAACGGACAGCTGAACGAGCAGTATTTCTCTTTTGCTCTGCAACTTGAATTATGTTAATTTAATCTTATGTTGATCTAAATCTTATCTTATACTCTCAGGCAAAGGCTCTTGCCGAGAAGAACATGCGAGATCTACTAGCCCAAAGAGAGCAGGCTGAGAGAAATGTAAATATTACTGTTCCAGTGGAGATAATTTTTGAATCTAAGATCTGTTTCTTGACCTTTCACTCATTGTCTTGGATCCAAATTTCTTTTACAGAGGTTAGCTGAAATCCTCGATGCTGATGTCAAAAGGTGGTCAAGTGGGAAAGAAGGGAATCTACGAGCACTGTTGTCAACATTGCAATATGTACGCTTTATCCAACGTTTGATATTTCAGAAAAGGCTGTTCCATAATGTGGCTTTGTATCAGAAGTAATTACTCTTCATGTTTCTTAGGGGAAAAAGGAGAAAGTAATGATGTCTGGTTTTCCTTCATCTTGGATGTTCATCTGCTTATAGTATGTTTGGAAGGGAGGGGAATGGAGGGCAAGGAAAGGAATTGGAGTGGTTTGTCTAAAATATCAATATAAATCCATCCATTTCCCTCCTTGACCTTCAACTTTCCCTCCTCCCAGACACACCCTTAATCTTTTCAAAGGGTTAGCAGGAATTTCAATTGTATATACTGTCTATTCCTTCCTATGATTGATCCCCAACTACCTATAGGACCTAAGTTGAATTGGTGATGGATTTTTTTTTTAATATAACAATATTTGATTTAGTTGCATTTTCTGAGTTGCCTGTAAGAGCTTTTCTCTACTGCAGATACTTGGGCCTGACAGTGGGTGGCAGCCCATCCCCTTAACAGAGGTCATAACTTCTGTTGCAGTCAAGAAAGCCTACAGGAAGGCCACCCTCTGTGTCCATCCTGATAAGTTACAGCAACGTGGTGCTAGTATTCAGCAGAAGTACACTTGCGAGAAGGTTTTTGACCTCCTAAAGGTGTGTTTCTTTTAAGCCTCTATTCCACTATTTAAGTAAAGAAGAGGCAACATTTGGGTCTAGCAATAGTTATGATGAGAACTTCCACATCCTTACATTTAACTAGCTGCTCCTTAGTGTGGGACTTTGATGTGAGTGGAAAATGAAACACAGCTCGGTTACCTCTCATACCAATGAACCCACTTTTATAGTTATGGGACTATCTAATTTTACTTGTCTCTTTAATTGGTTTGAACTGGTTGTTCAACTGGGCAAAGAAAATTTTATTTAATAGCTATTTAAATTTTCTTTCCTTGTCTTGTCCATCAAATTGCAGGAAGCTTGGAACAAGTTCAACTCTGAAGAGCGATAGCACAGCCTTTCCTACGAATGCCGATTCTGCTGTAGATTCTATGTTTTTTGTTTTTTTCTGGCCGACTGCAACCATGCTGTGAATTCTACATTTGTGTAGGTAAATATAGGTTACTTGCTGTAGCATTTCCAATATAAAGACTAGGATTGAAGGAATTAGGCTCGGTTCATGCAGCCATCGGGATAGAAAACAGTGTTTGTTTTACGATCCTGAAAGATTCAGGGGTCATTTGTTCCGCATTCCCCTTGTATAGAAACTGTGGATGTCTTAATGGCAATGAGCATTTGGCACTTTTGGCCTTTGGGCGGTTTCATCTGACCAATTGCATCACTTGAGCGGTGTTAGATCAGAAGCAATTGTATCAACGTTCAGGGACTCTCATTCCAATCTGTAGTGAGAGGGGACAAGTCAAGATGCACGGAAGCTGAGCTGATCGGGGCATCTCTCAACAGTGCCATTGTACGGCATCGTTTCTGTATGCTAGACTAACACTCTCATGCTGGCCGAACTTGGTCGTCTCCTTCCTCATCCGGTCATCAGTAACAAGTCCTCCATGGCCCCTCCACAGAAAAGATTCCTCAGCAAGGGCTCGTCGGCTCTCATGATCCTTGCCGCAGTGCCTCCTCACTGACTCTCCGTCCATCTTCTTGTTACTGCTCGGACTTACTACCGGGACCTCCAAACAGTCGATGGAGAAAGACCCTTCTTTCAGAACATCTTCACTCCTAGGCTTCTAGCAGGGATTGCGTTTACCGCGAAATAAAGAACGCATTCATGTCCTCCACCTTGACCATTTCATATGAGAAAAGTACCTTATCATGTGATGATCTTCATCATGTACACGAAGTTGAGCGATAATAATATATTCAAGAGCCCATTTCCTAGTTTACACAGTTCACGGCCCAGCCCACTTGCTCATTTTCCATTGGCTTTCTTCTCCGCATTTCCGCCTCCTGAAGTTTATCTCCGCTGCTCCTCACAGTTGGCGATCCCGAACCTTGACTGCTTCCGCCCCTTCTCCGCCAACTAATTATCTGCACCATAACTGCTTCCTTACTGGCTTTCGACAGCTGAAGTGAAAGAGGTGAGAAATTCTCAGTTTAGGTTTTTTTTTTGTGGGCAGCTTTTAGGTTTTTGATCCAATTGGGTTGACTATAGGAGGCAATTGCTTTTTATTGTAAACGGATTTCTATTTTAGAACGGCCAAATCTCGGTGAGGTTCCGGGAGTTGCTTGTCTGTTGATGTAATTTCCTTGGTGCCGGCACAAGTGCTCGAAGTTGGACCATTGATGCAGTTAATGCTTAGTCTATTGCTTTTGGATAATTTTTAATTTTGTATAGCTTCAGATAGATTGAGGATGCTAGAGCGGATATGTTCTTTTTGCTTGATAATGGGTCAGGTAACATCTTCAAATTTCAGCCTTCTTCTTGAGAAATTTCATATTGTGTTTGATACTAGTCGTGCATGCTGCTTGGCGTTGTGAATAGTTATTCACTGAGAGTAACCTGGAGTATGCTCTGGTGTTTAAATCAATCATCCCCGTAATGCAGCAAGGAATTCTCCTTTTCTGGTTGTGATTTATTCGATTTTGGATCATTAATGGAAACTAGGACTGGCGTGAAATGGCTGGAGGAGGAGTGATCCACCAGCTCCTGCGGAGGAAGCTTCAAGGCCAGTCTTTTGTGAGTGTCTGTTCACATATATGAGAAATTGAGTTTGCAATATCAAGCTCTTGGTTTTATTTCTTTTTTTTTTTTTTTGAGTAGTCAAGAAATTAACTTCATTAATACCGCATCAAGAAGATGCGTAAAATCATATACAAAACCAATTTCCTTAGCATCATTCTGGTCATTTAAAATCTATGTTAAAGTTTGTGCTTTCACTAAATAACTTAGTATGTGAGGATTGAGGAAATTTGTAACTGTGTTTGATGGCAATGCGGTGTGTTTGCAGCCTTTATCTTCTCTTTTATCAAAGAAAGGGCACGATGGAGTGAGGTTTACTCATACGAACTCTTTGAGAGCACTTGTGCTTCTTGGAGCTGGTATCTCGGGGCTTTTGAGCTTTGAAACAATTGCGTCTGCGGATGAGGCTGAACATGGTTTAGCTTGTTCAAGCTATCCATGGCCCCACAAAGGAATTCTCAGTTCCTATGACCATGCATCGTAAGTGTTTTTACCTGTTTAGTCAAGACGCTTTGTTTTTAGCTTTGCAATCTTAACTTAGTGGAGTGTGTTATGAATGCTTTTAGCAAACCTTAGATTAATTAATGGTCCAAAAACTGCACTCTTATGTTTTAGTAGCTTCATATGCATTTTGCTCATTCACTGTATCATGACATTCCCTCTATCAAGTCATTATATGTGCTGATATCTTTCAAATGCAAATTAGTAATTGCTAATTACATTCTCATATGTTTTTTGTTATATAATGCCAAGAATAAATCATCTCTCAGGATTCGTCGTGGTCACCAAGTCTATCAGCAAGTCTGTGCATCTTGCCATTCTATGTCTCTTATATCATATCGTGATCTTGTGGGAGTAGCTTATACTGAAGATGAGGTGAAGGCTATGGCTGCTGAGATTGAGGTCATTGATGGACCTAATGATGAGGGCGAAATGTTCACCCGTCCCGGTAAACTCAGTGATCGTTTTCCTCAACCATATGCGAATGAGCAAGCTGCTAGGTTTGCTAATGGAGGGGCCTATCCTCCTGATTTAAGTCTTATTACTAAAGTAATGTCTCTGCATTTTTTTTCTTATACTTTTATACAAAAAATATGCAAACCTCTTCACCTTACAATTCAAGTTGGTCCATGTTTCCAGGCCCGTCACAATGGTCAGAACTATGTGTTTGCACTTCTTACTGGTTATCATGATCCTCCAGCTGGTGTTATGGTAATTTACTTTTCAGATAGATAATATGCCAATTTTTTTGTTCATTATGCCATTTATTGTTTTCATTTAATCGATTGCTTCCAAATTTCATTTTGAGGGTTCAGATGCTTATAAGTATAGTTTTGGAAGGTATTATATTCAAGTATTTTAATTTGGAACAGTGTCCATTTACTTCCGACAAATGAAAATTGTGGTAAAAAAAGCTAGATGGCTTTCTCTTCCTCTTCAAGATGCTCTGCATATACTTTTACCAATCAAACTTCCTATGCATTTGTGAACTTATAGGGACTGAAAAGTAATGCTTGACCTGCATTTTGTGGAGACAGTGGGATAGGAGTAACTATTATCCATAAGACCTTTTTGGCATTTTGCGACCATCTAAAAATCCTGATCTCCTCAAAATATCATTACTTGAAAGATTTGTCTCAATTGCAAAGGATATTTCCTGACTGCTTGATAGATTTATTTATTTATTTATTTAAACAATCTGATTATGGTTTTATGAGGTTTGCATGTTCTCTGCAGAAACTGTGATCCTTTTCTCATCAGTATGCGTGTATATATATATGTGAAGGCTCTGCCACTAGCACTTATTCTTTTTTCTATGTAGAAGTACTCTGTATTTAATAAATGTAAACCTGTTATTTCTTGATGGTGCTGGCAGATCCGAGAAGGATTACATTACAATCCCTACTTCCCTGGCGGAGCAATTGCTATGCCAAAGATGCTTAATGATGGGGCTGTTGAGTACGAGGATGGGACACCAGCAACAGAAGCTCAGGTTGATCTTTGTTCTATGGACTTTTAGCTTTCTGCTGTAAGTTATTCATTGAGAAATAGTACTCACCGTATCGAATTCTTGGCGCCGCTGCTATGCAGATGGGGAAAGATGTTGTGACATTTTTGTCCTGGGCTGCTGAACCGGAGATGGAAGAGAGGAAACTGGTAACTGCTTCACTGAATTTTGAGATATTTGAATTTTACTCAGTAAAATTTGCTCATGAATTGACTTCTGAACTAGTGAAAGTTACAAGAGATTGGCCCCATTTGGTAGCTTCTATTTCCCCCTGAACATTTACCATTTGAAAGAAATGTAACATCACCTGAAGCTGGGTTCAACACCTTACGGGTAATATGCTTCCAAATACAGATGGGATTCAAGTGGATCTTCTTACTGTCATTGGCCCTGCTCCAAGCTGGCTACTTCAGACGCTTAAGGTGGTCAGTCCTCAAGTCGCGGAAGTTGGTTGTTGATGTTGTGAACTGAGAATCTTCGCTTATCTTCTGAATTTATGCTGGGGATTGCCTCTTGCCGCCCCCGCCCCCGCCCCCAGGAATTTGAGAAAAACAACTTGCCTGCTTAGTTGGATGATTTTGTTGTCATGCCTTTTGTGAAATTGATTCTATGAGCAAACACTGTTTTGGTAGTGAGTTACTTCCACCCCGAAGAGAATCTTCTGTTTCTGATTTCTGAGGCTGAGAAGGAAATAAGAATCCTGGAGCAACATTACCCACCGCAATGCATTCATTTTTCGTGAGACCCAAGTTACGAATTATCTTGTTCCAGCCGTATTCCCGCACTCTGTTTGTGTCCTTTGATCCTATCCTCTTGTAGTCGCATCTTCGTACGTCGATGAACCCTACTGGTTGACGAAAGCGTGGTGATATTATTGATCTTTTTCTATGAACCTGAGCTTAAGTACGTATACGGTAATGATACCAAGGCTGGAATTGGAATTCCAGTGGCCTCTCAAGGGACTAGCAAAGCATTTTGAAGCGGATGCCAGAAAATCGTCTCTTAGGCTTGCGGAGGAGATCTATATGTGGCTCAATTATGAATCAGCAAATACCCACATCTTCCTCCATGCATTTGCCTACGGTAGGAAGGACGAAAACTGGATTCATTCAAGTACAGACTTGAGTAGATGTTGGCTCTGGATATAAACTCCAACTGAATTATTATATGTTAGCCCACAGAACCGGCCTGTAACTATTGAAAATCGGCCCGTACCGTTAAAATTCTACAAATAAATTGTCATATTTTTTTCGAATCAATTTAAAATTTCAAAAATAAAAAATTATTTAAAACAATCTTAAAAAAATTTAAAAAGATAGATGGTTCATGGGTCAAATTGATCATTTATAAATGGTTTTGATTGGTTCATATGTGTTCGAACCGTGACCCATAACCAGACCGGCCAGTTAAGCAAATGAGCCAAACCGTAACCAGGTTAAACGGTTCGAAATCCATTTTGAATCCTATGCTGGACTGTTTTGGATTTCGACTAGGCCAATCTCTCTCATGATGTTCGATCGATATCAGTTAGCACAAGATGGGACACCTGAACACAAACTTGGAGTTATTGGTTCATTCCTTAAGGTTTCTTGACCATTTCCATGAACTTATATATATATATATATATATATGATGTCAGATTATTTGAATCAATTATTTAATTTTATGATAATAACATCATTATGAAATAATAATTGCTAAATCATGATGGTTATGATACTTGTAGTGATCCGATAGGGGTGCATCTAAGCTAAAGTAACTATTTGATTTTCGAAATTTGGATGCCTGGACCTGGAGATTGTTTTGTTTGATGAGAGCAGCGGGCAATTATGAGCCAATATCAAGTAGAGCAATAGGACGATGAATGAAACTAAATAACGTATTATCAATTTAGAGTTGAATTAGTAGTTTCCTCACTATACTCCAAAATAAGTGATCTAATGATTGAATTCTAGGTTAAAAGGGTCGACTGCAAACTAGTCTTAATGTGCATGAGGATACCGCGTGGTGTAAGTCCAAAGAAACTAAACAATGTGTCAATTCTACATATAAGATTCGAATTTGGATGATTCATCTTATTCCATTTTCACACTCATCTCCTAGGTTCAAAACTACTTTCCTCGGTCCTCTGGTAATAGAAGCCAATCCGTGTTACATCATCTTAATGGAAGTAATTAGCGACGTTTACCTTTTAATGCAATGAAAGCAACCACAATTAAATTAAAAGTAAAAATTGATTAAATTAGATTGAAAATTATAATTTAAATGTATGAATGGCTAGATTTTTTAAATTAAACTGGATAATTTACCGTTAAATTATATTTATGAAAAGATATTTTGATAAGTACAAAATATATGTATGGCCAATCTATAGATATGATCCTTAGTTGAAGTTGGCGCCCAAATTGTATCAAATTTGATTGAGATGCTATTTTTTTTTATTACAAAAAGATCAATAAAGATCTTGATATTGATTTCATTCCATGAAATCCACTTTTTCCCATTTTATTTTTATAACTTATAAGAAAATATTATGCATCTTTTGAATTATTAATATCTTATTAAAAAAAAGATAAAATATCTATTGATTTAGAGATAATGGTGACATTAATTAGGCAATAAAATATTCAAAAAATAAAAGTGCATCAACTAGAATATTCGAGAAACTTTTTTATATCTATTTGATATTTTTTTTCGATATTTTACGGCTCAACTTATCCATAAATAGGTCTCCTTCTACGGACCCATAAATCGAGAGCTTGGCTCCTGCGGTTGCTCGGCTGAGTGGAGTAGTGGATTTGGTTTGCGTGGTCTGCTCGGCGCTGAATCTAGACACGTACGGGAAGCTCTCAGTCAAGAACATCCCTAATGTGTTTTCAAAGGTCTCACGACGGCCACCGGAACTTGGATCGCCGTGGAGGGCAAGACGCCGGTCGTCTTTCCGGCTTTAGTCCTGATGGCAGTCGTGGGTCCTCCAGAGGAGTGCCAAGGATCCTCTTGATTGCGACCTTCTCGTANATGATATGGAAGGAGATGCTTTATCACTTCCTGAGAAACTAGGGTTTTGAATTTCTCGTGTCCATTTTTAAGTCTTCGAGCTATTCTCTGGTTCTCCTATAAGAGGCTGTGGACCACTTCATTACATAAATATTACTTCCATTGATGTCTCTTTTGTTCACTCTGCTCTCACCCAGAGAACGTAGAGATTTATGGCTGAAATTATGAATCGGCCAAGATCCCAGAATGTCTCCCTTCGTCCACGCACTGCAGCAGGATGAAGAAAAGGTAGCCCTCCTCACTCGCCATTAATCTCTCTTCTCGGAGGAGAAATTGCTGGCAAATATATAGATATCATCCTTAGTTCAAGTGGGTGACCAAATTGTCTAGAATTTGATTGGGATGCTTTTTTTTATTACAAAAAGATTAATAAACATCTTGATATTGATTTCATTCCGTGAAATCCACTTTTTCCCATTTTATTTTTGTAATTGATAAGAAAATATTATGCATCTTTTAAATTATTAATATCTTATAAAATATATGATAAAATATCTATTAATTTAGAGAGATCGGTGAGATTAATTAGGTAATAAAATATTCTAAAAAATAAAAGGCAATAAAATATTTCAAAAAATAAAATTGCATCCACTAGAATATTCGAGAATTTTTTTTATATCTATTTGATATTTTTTTTCGATATTTTACGGATCAACTTATCCATAAATAGGTCTCCTTCTACGGACCCATAAATCGAGAGCTTGGCTCCTGCGGTTGCTCGGCTGAATAGAGTGGTGGTTTTGGTTTGCGTGGTCTGCTCGGCGCTGAATCTAGACACGTACGGGAAGCTCTCAGTCAAGAACATACCTAATGTGTTTTCAAAGGTCTCACGACTGCCGCCGGAACTTGGATCGCCGTGGAGGGCAAGACGCCGGTCGTCGTTCCGGCTTTAGTCCTGATGGCAGTCGTGGGTACTCCAGAGGCGTGTCAAGGATCCTCTTGATTGCGACCTTCTCGTACGAGTCTAGGTTAGCTTGGAGCAGACCATGCGGAATGATCCCGTCTCCGCGGGCTTAATTAGGGAGTAGGAGCTAGGCTGGTGAGTATGCTGCACAGAGAAGTATAGCTCACGAGCACTGACTTGGATTGCACCCTGTCATCCGATCCTGACAGCCTCCATCAAGAGCCGGAACCCCCGCAACATCCTTGTATGCTCCCACCGCGACCGGAAGGTGTGCGACTTTGGGTCCGTGAGAACAAGGGCCGGAGACGACACGGGTCTGAGTTGACGACCGAGTGCATTGGCATTAGATTTGTATCATGCATGATATAAGGAGAAATATTACCTTCTGTTTGCCAAATGAAAAAAATATGATGAGGCCAAAAACATGAAAATATTTTTCTCACTGAATGAGTTTTTCTCTGTTTGTTGTATTTGCTTAGAATCAGGCAATATAATCTTTTCAGGCATTGCTAGCAAAAATTGACTTTTGGTTTGACTCATCAAAGTGTGAAATAAGATCTTAACTAGCTTGGAGTCTGAATATTCTGCATCAATGTCCATATCGACCTATTCTTGGAATTTTACTTCTTTACCCTGCTAATATCTTAAAATGAAATGACCTTGGTTCTTGACTGCACATATAGCAGTTTTACCATGGAGATCTGCATAACTGTGAAACCAGCTATGATAAATTGGGACGTACTGCTCAAGTCAGTCTCCTGCAAGCCTCTCTATAAAGCTAGGAGATTAGATCAAATCTTATTTATTGAATTTCATTTTTGGAAAATGTTGAATTATTTTTTCTGATATTTTTTTATATCTGATTTCTTTAATTATGAATCAGATATGTCTTAATGGACGGCCTTTGTAGCTCAGGTGAATATAATTTGTGGTAAATGCTTGAATGGCCAATGCAAAGGTTTGTTTCTGAATTTTAGCATCTTAAGGTTTATATTTTTGTATGCAGGGTTTATGTACAGCTTCGTATGGAAATGTTAATGCCTAGAAGGGTTGTTTGTTGTCCTGGATTTTCTATTTTTGTTCTTGATGTCAGTTTCATATCTTGACAAAAAATTTAAAAGATGAATGTGATATTGTGAGTTTTCTAAGAGATAACTGCATGACGTGGATTCCACCATAGTTTCTCGGGTTCATGAAATTGCTGATGATTTTATGTGATCTATACTCTTTTAACTGGCCATACGTTATTTGACCAGCCAATATCAGGACCAGATTCTGGGAATACTTATATTGATTATGGATCTGTTTGGTCATATGGTTCCTTTAGTCTCTGTTTCTCTACCTTCCACATTTGAGTAATATCCGTTCAAGTATCAAGTAATTCCATTATACTCTTGTATTTGTTGGTATTACTGGGTCTCATTTCAAAAAGGTTTCATCCCTAGTATTGATTGCCTTTTTGTTTCTTGTTTAATTTTACATCGCTCATGCAGTCTTTATTTACCTGGCTTACTAACAAAACAAAAGCTAAATATACAATTTCCTTTTTGGTGCTTTTCTTCGCTGGACACTTCTCTATGTCTTTGCACCCTTGTTTTTCTTTTCTTAAAAATATGGTCAATGTATGTAATAGGACCAAAGAATGTTGTCGAAAAGCTTGGTACATCATGCTAACTCATGTTACAGCCGTTGCTTGTTTGTGTATGTTTATTACTTTGCTTTATGATCTTATACATTTCTTTTCCTTGTTTATCAAAACTTTGCTGACTGCATATTTCATACTTCCCAGCGTTTCCTGGAGAGTCTCTAGCTCCTCTATCTAATGTTGAACTTATCAGCTGTTCATTTGCATAGGTGAACATGGATGCATATGCAATACTAGTTATAAGTCCACATGCTGGCATTTAACACCTTAAATTTTGATTTTCTTTTGTGGTTGTGGTTCCATTATTCTGATTTATTAGTCAACTTATTTCTTCTGTGTTTGACTTGAAAAAGATAGAAGCTGCATATACTTTGAGCAAAGGCTTTCATATTAGAGGTGTAATTGCCTCAATCAATGAACAGTCCATAAGCCCATGAATGAGTAAAGTCTTAGCCTATTCAGGATGTACATGTTGTCAGCAGCTCCATTTAAACAAGGCATCTGCGGTGGAGTTAGGGACTTGTCACCACAAGTTTCTTATTTTAACCGCATGATGAACTTGTAGGTTTTGCCTATCATCTAAGAACTTGTCTGGTATCAACCTGGGAGCCTGCTTTCTCAAGCAAAATTCATGCAAATAATAATTAAGTAGGGTTAGCTAATAATCATCAAACAGATGCGGGAGCTACTATTCTAAAGTGCTACAACCAGTACTGAATGTAATTACACCATAAAATAAGTTGGTTAACCCTGATGACTGCAAGAACTATCTGGTGCAAATGGTTCAATTGCATCTGGGTATCTTTGTTGGTGTAAGTTGCTGCTAATATGAAAGAACCAACTGTTGATATGACTCGTATTAACTTCGAATACTTGATAAACATTCAGAGTTATTGTTGAACTTTCCATTCCGTATGAGAAACACAGTCAGGTATTTGAGGGCTTTACTGTTGGTTTTCATCCACGATCATGGGAAATTGTAGGTACCCATGTCTCTTGACTAATTTATGGGTAACTTGAGTTGTTGAAGTTGACTTATGCCACCACCTTGTAGGTCTATAATGGAATGACTCGACAAGGCTATGAAAAGTCAAACAATGATTTCAGGTAGGATATTTACATATCATTTGCTATAGGATCTTCTCTTCTTGCAATTGAACGATCATATAGCAATTAAATGGTGATGGAATTGTTTAGCTGAAAGGTCTTACTTATGACGTTGAGATTTACATGTTGCAGTTTTGGAACAGAACAGACCCATATTGCCCTTTACATGACTGCTGTTGCTTCCTTTGCTAGTTTGGTGCAACAGCCTATCATTAAGGTCTCCCTTTGCTCTCAGTATAATGACCTAAGCGATATTCAATGAACTATAGCAAATATATATATATATATATGTATTAGTAAGTTTTCAAGTTTGTCAGATTATCCCCAAGGAAGGATTGGAACTTAGGTCATCGGGCTCTGCAGTGACAGGAAGTCCTGGGACAACTCTATCACCATCTGTGTTAATTTTGGATTGGAGATGTAAGGATGCCATATCTTGCAGAGGCTAGATAAATGCGATCATTTCCTAATTATTTTGTCTCTGATTTTCAAAATGTTTGCCTTTTAAGGTGAGAAAAGGCGTGATGCTCCATGTGAAGTTCATATTGCTACTCCGATAGATGGTTATGAATCAATTCAGTTTACTCTTCCCAAAATGTGTGGTAAGCTTCTAAACAGTCAGGCTTTCATCTTAATCGAAATTTTAATTTGACATGAATATGCTTGAAACTATACTTGCAAATGTGGTTATCTTTTACCACTCCAGTAAAATCATCATTTAACAAATTGAAATTCTAGTCACCAGTTATACATAGATATTCTATAACACATTTGTCGAACACGTGTGCTGAATGTGGCTATTCATTCTGTTGTTTAACACCTTGTTCATTTACTTGAACACAGTAGGTGGAGTTGCCAATCTGCATGAAACATTAAATATCTTACTGGCTTGTATAAACTGCAGAATATAGACAGGAAGAAGAAGGAGACGCTATAGGAGGATGGGCTATATTTGGAATCCTGTCTTGCATGTAAGGGAAGCTTAAATTGTCCTTTTTCTTTTGATTAATTCACACTTGGTTTCTGTAAACTGATCAGTTTGTTGTAAAAGCATTTCTTCTCAGAGTAAGAAAAACGGTATATATCATTGCATCTACCATATTTCTTGTACTTGATGTGCATAACTTGGCATGCTTCAGATGTTTCACTGTATCGACTTTCCTTTGCATTGGAGGGTTCATCTACAAGACATGAGTAGAGCGTCAGGTAGCCTGTCCTGACTATCCATTAGCATCTTCAGTTCTTAAATTACAATGTCTGCTGTTTAAACCCATTCATTGTGCATGAAGGTGATCGCTAAGTTAATCTATTGGTGGTACTCTTGCAGCGTGGACCCGACGCATTACCGGGAATAACATATCTGTCTGCATGTGTGGAAACAGTAAGTATCTACTATTTTGGCTTCGAGCCGTGCCTGAAATCTTTGAAGATATTTCAAAGTTGAAGAGAAATTGGAGCATCAAGTAATTCTGCTAATAATTCTTATGTAATTGGACAAGGCCACATCGTTATTGACACCAATCCAAGATGATCTTTCTTGGATGCACAAGGATTTTGTTGTCTTTTGAAAATTGGGCTAACTTTGCACCCCTCTGAGGATTACACATGCTGAAGTATATATCAAGCTTCACGTAAAAGAAGCATTTGGCTAACTACTGGTTCGTTTTCTAGTTCTGATTGTCTGAAACTGATGGTAACATAGGTAAGGGGAGGAAACAACTCCTATTTCCGACCTGAGGATCTCAACAGTTCATCCGCAAATCAATCCTCCTGGGAACAGCCATCACCATCTAATCAGAGTACTTGGAAGCCAAGCCAGAGGAGCTACGGTTCAATCTGATTTGTTTAGATGACCAGTTCCATCTTCCTTGTATCTCCGACGATCAGATGCACCTCCTCGGTTGGCACTTCCTTCAGGCTGCTGAAATCTCAAGTCCATTACCCAACGAGGGAACAGAGAGGCAAACTGAATCATTACTCATGGAAGAGAGCTTCTGTTGTTCTCTGACTCTTGCGGTGTTACAGTTATTTCAATGCTATATGAACTTAAATCGGAACAAGCTGGGGAGAACGAAGATCGTCGGTAAAGCTAGAATTTTCTCTCTCAGAGTTGTAAAAAATGAGCACTCGATGTATTGTGCTGTGGCAATCTTTCAACTAGAGAGGTCAGCCTTTACAAGGTCCTGTAAGAGGTAAAGAAATTCGTGTTTATGTCAGCTGTGGAACTTGGAGGCATCCCTCTTGGATTTTCCGGTTGAGGTATTCGATAATAACCGCTTGTGTCCGGGCGAGTACAGGTAGATGGATGAAGCAGCACTCTGAAGAGACCTTGCAGCATCCTTCAGGTTGCCATCAAGTGGGGATTGCTGAACTGATTAATCTAACTCATAGAAAGAACTTACGCAGCCAATAGTCCAACGATTGCAGAGTTACCAGAAGAGTCATCTATGGAAACTGGAAGTAACGTTTATTTAAGCACGAGGAATATATCGAAAACCAATCAGTCTCTATGGCCTATTAAAAGAGAGCGAGGAATAGCCCGAAAACTATTGAAAGCCCAGATGAGTAGAACTGAACGTGAGAAATTCATAATCCTCTTGTCGGGGTTGAACGCTAGCATCTTCGCAAGCAGGTCCAGTGCTACACGGTCCTCCGTGGGGAACAAACAGTGGAAGGAGATCCCATTGAATTGGGGAAGGGATTCAACATATCCTCTAACCCTCTTGCTCTGGATGTGGCTCAGGTCAGTGTCCATCAGCTCATAGACCTCCTGGAAACCATCCTTCTGGGTCGGCAGCATCACGTCTTTGAGGGAGATCACATTCTCGTGCTTCACTTGCCTCAGAATCGACAGCTCCCTCAGAGTCCTGAGGGCGGTGGCCGGGTGTTGAAACACTTCGGAGATCCTCTTGATTGCGACCTTCTCTTTCTTCTCGAGGTTGACTGCGGTGCAGACCATGCCGCAGGCTCCTGCTCCCATCGGCTTGATGGGCACAGTGTCGACCTCGAATTGCACCCCCAACACGGAGTAGTAGCTCTTCCCTGTTCAACCGACCCCGTCAGGAGGCCGGATAAGACGGACTGGAGGTTCCATCTCGAATCCCACTTTTCTCCCCTTCTGTCGATCAGCCCGAAAATTTTGCAGACAATTTTCACCATCAGCAGCCCCGGAAAAAAACTGAAACTCTTATTCGTATATTGATCTAAGGCAATATCACCGTAAAGAACACCAACAGCAACATTCTATGAGGTACTACCATGTGACAACAAGCTGACAGGCCTGTATCACTCTCAGCAGAAACGAAAACAGAAGAATGCAGCACCATACCGACAGACATATTCAAGGGGTATTCATAGAACATCTACATCAACATCACGTAAGAACAGCAAACCCAGAAACATCACATTTGCGGTAACGAAAAGAACAGAACCCAACGTGATGTCGAATCGAAACATACTTAGAGGGCAAGCGTGGAGAGTGATGGATCGCTCGTTCTTGTTTTCTCAAGTGAATGACGAGGAGGAGGACGGATGGATTATATATAACATGTTGCGGGAAGGACTTCAGGGGTTTCAAAGGGTATCATGTGATCGAGATCTTATCCCAAAAAACAAATTAAGGTATGAGATCGGATTTAATGGCTCGATTGGGAGAAAATCCCAAACTTGATGGGAAAAAAACACTTTTTAGTAAATATGACTAATTGTTTTATACGATAATATGAAATAGTAAATATATCTAAAGTAATATTTTGTGTATCCACCGACCTTGCAGCCAAATCATTCCGCTAATCCAAACACAAGATTAGCGCAATAATATAAATTATTTCCAAAGACCTAAGTATTAACAAAGAATTCAATTGGTAAATGCCCGTGTAATGAAAAAAAATAAAGGTAAATATACTATATCTATTATGCATGAGAATTAGATATAACCTTGTGGTTAAAAGAAAACTAAAATTTTGATTTTTCATTTTAATGGGAATGTGAATTTAAGATTATCATTTAATAAATTTACAATGTAATAAAATTATCTGATTTTACAGATTTCTCGGAATATTTTTGTCGAAAACTTTTACGCAGTCGGTCACTCAGTTGGGCTCCACGCACGGCATTTATAGTTTTAATCTTGAAAAGGTTGTAATTTCGGTACTAAAAGTAGCAATAAGAAAAATTCGAAAATTCCATGCGAACTATGATGGAATCGCCAAACGGGGCCAGTTAACGATCGCCAACCGCCTGCTGCGACCGCTGCGATGCAGTTGTACGATAACGTAAGCTAATATGCTAAGAGTGTCCCGAGACATGAAGGCAGTTGGTGCTCCATATTTTACCAAAGGATGCAGCACCCGGAAGAGATTCCTTTCCACAATTGCCTCCATATTTTACCAGTCTTTCTTTTTTGTCCCTTTTTTTTTGCTGAATAAATCTTTACCAATTATCTTAAGTATCATGGTAGTTGTTCATAGGCATGTGTAGGCATATTTTATTTCGCTTTTCCTCATAAATATNGCTCCCCTAATTTGAAAAATCATATGGGTTTTAACCTAGAGTAGCTGGATTTCGTATCCTCTGATATTATGAGCTGTTCAATCACATATGGTAGAAATCGGTGCACTCAAGTTCAATCACGTAATGGTAGAAACGGGCAGTCAAGTATCATAGATCGGTGGAATAGGAAACACAGTTTAACAATGGACTCTAATCCATGTTAAAGTATCTGATAGGTTTGGGAATGTGAACATGGGGGAACTTGTAATTCTGCCTAACCGTGAATGAGCAGTTAATTTTTCAAAATAGTCCATCATGTGGATGATGATTAAGATAATGCAGACGTAGAAACTAAGCCTGAGCACTGATTCGGCTCCTAGTTTATGCTTGAATTGAGATGGGATGAAGTTGTTTTCTCTTAATAAGCTAACCTAGAGTGGCTGGATTGGGCAAAATTTTGAGTATGAGGAGAAGGTAATATTGTTTTAGTTATCTGGTCCATCTCTTCAGCATGGTCCACTTATGCAGCTTTGGTGAATATGCGTCTTATGCTCATTATACCGACACTACTTTGTTTGTTGTAGGAAAAGGACTTAGTGGTTCGATTTTGCAAAGATGTAGAGACTTGATCTAATACGGTACTCGTTATCATTTTCTTGTTTTTGATTCAAAATTATTTTCTTAGCGATTGTGGTGAAAAAATAACGCAGAGGAGGTGCTTCTCTTATATTGATATATCATTCATATATAATTTAGAAACATTTCCTTCAAGTATCTATAGTTCCACTTGCGGTTGTCCATAATAGAATATGGAAATCCTTCAACCTATCATTTTCTGATGCCATCTGCTCATGTATGTTTTTTCCCTAATATTTATCAACTCACGTATTTACTTTGTAGGGATGCGTGGAATTTGGCAGATTTGATAAATTCAACTACTTTGTTGCTGGTTCAGGACATGTCGATTTTGTTCAAGTATGTTCCTATTTATAAGTACTCCTCTTTTAAACTTTTAACTGGGTAGGGATAAGATAAATTGTTATTTTGTCTGAACTTGCCAACTACATGATGAGTATCCTAGAGATGACTGTGTACCCGAACATACTATTAGGGCTTAAGTCAGTAATTTGTTAAAGTATGAAGCGGTAAACGAACAATAGATTATAGTACATGACACAGTTACATTTGCAGGTAGACAAAGAAAAGTGAATGGACAGTGCTCACCATATCAAGTGATCATCTTACTAAAAACTTAGGTCAGTGGAAGATAACCCAACAAAATAGATCATGGATGATATAAGGAGAAATATTACCTTTTGTTGGCCAAATGAAAAAAAAAAATATGTAAAGGCCAAAAACATGAAAATGTTTTTCTCACTGAATGAGTTTTTCTCTGTTTCTTTTATTTGCTTAGAATCAGGCAATAGAATCTTTTCAGGCATTGCTAGCAAAAATTGACTTTTGGTTTGACTCATCAAAGTATGAAGCTAGATGTTAACTAGCTTGGAGTCTGAATATTCTGCATCAATGTACATATTGACCTATTCTTGGAATTTTACTTCTTTATCCTGCTAATATCTTAAAATGAAATGACCTTGGTTCTTGTCTGCACGTATAGTGGTTTTACCATGAAGATCTGCATAACTGTGAAACCAGCTATGATAAATTGGGACGTACAGCTCAGGTTAGTCTCCTGCAAGCCTCTCTATGAAGCTAGAAGATTGGATCAAATCTTATTTATTGAATTTCATTTTTGGAAAAATATTGAATTATTTTTTCCTATATTTTGTTTTCAAATCTTATTTCCTCAATTATGAATCAGATATGTTTTAATGGACGGCCTTTGTAACTCAGGTGAATATAATTTGTGGTAGATGCTTGAATGGCCAATGCAAAGGTTTGTATCTGAATTTTAGTATCTTATGGTGTGTATTTTTGTATGCAGGGTTTATGTACAGCTTTGTATGGAAATGTTAATGCCTCCAAGGGTTGTTTGTTGTCCTGGATTTTCTATTTTTGTTCTTAATGTCAGTTTCATTTCTTGACAAAAAATTTAAAAGATGAATGTGATATTGTGAGTTTTCTAAGAGATAACTGCATGACGTGGATTCCACCATAGTTTCTCAGGTTCATGAAATTGCTGATGATTTTATGTGATCTATACTCTTTTAACTGGCCATACGTTATTTGACCGGCCAATATCAGGACCAGGTTCTGGGAATACTTATATTGATTATGGATCTGTTATGTCATATGGTTCTTTACTCTCTGTTTCTCTACCTTCCACATTTGAGGAATATCCGTTCAAGCATCAAGTAATTCCATTATACTCTTGTATTTGTTGGTATTACTGGGTCTCACTTCAAAAAGGTTTTATCCCTAATTTCGATAGCCTTTTTGTTTCTTATTTAATTTTAAGTTGCTCGTGCAGTTTTGATTCACCTGGCTTACTAACAAAACAAAGCTAAATATACAATTTCCTTTTTGGTGCTTGCTTGGCTGGACAATTCTCTATGTCTTTTTACTCTTGTTTTTCTTTTCTTAAAAATATGGTCAGTGCATGTAATAGGACCAAAGAATGTTGTCGACAAGCTTGGTACATCATGCTAACTCATGTTACAGCAGTTGCTTGTTTGTGTATGTTTATTACTTTGCTTTATAATCTTATACATTTCTTTTCCTTGCTTATCAAAACTTTGCTCACTGCATATTTCATACTTCCCAGCGTTTCCTGGAGAGTCTCTAGCTCCTCTATCTAATGTTTAACTTATCAGCTGTTCATTTGCATAGGTGAACATGGATGCATATGCTATACTAGTTATAAGTCCACATGCTGGTATTTAACACCTTAAATTTTGATTTTCTTTTGTGGTTGTGGTTCCACTATTCTGATTTATTAGTCAACTTATTTCTTCTGTGTTTGACTTGAAAAAGATAAAAGCTGCATATACTTGGAGCAAAGGCTTTCATATTAGAGTTAGACCTTATAAATCATCGTGTTCTTTTATTATTATTATTATTATTATTATTATTATTATTATTATAATAATACAACTAGAGCTGCCTCGATCAATGAACAGTCCATAAGCCCATGAACGAGTAAAGTCTTAGCCTATTCAGGATGTACATGTTGTCAGCAGCTCCATATAAGCAAGGCATGTGCGGTGTAGTTAGGGACTTGTCACCACAAGTTACTTATTTTAACTGCATGATGAACTTGTAGGTTTTGCCTATCATCTAAGAACTTGTCTGGCATCAACCTGGGAGCCTGCTTTCTCAAGCAAAATTCATGCAAATAATAATTAAGTAAATGGGGTTAGCTAATAATCATCAAACACATGCAGGAGCTACTATTCTAAAGTCTTATTACCAGTACTGAATGCAATTACACCATAAAATAAGCTAGTTGACCCTGATGAGCGAGAGAACTATCTTGTGCAAATGGTTCAATTGCATCTGGGTATCTTTATTGGTGTAAGTTGCTGCTAGTATGAAAGAACCAAGTGATGATTTCACTCGTATTTACTTCTGATACTTGATAAACTTTCAGAGTTATCGTTGAACATTCCATTCCGTGTGAGAAACGTGGTCCTCGGGTATTTGAGGGATTTACTGTTGGTTTTCATCCACGATCATGGGAAATTGTAGGTACCCATGTCTCTTGACTAATTTATGGGTAACTTGAGTTATTGAAGTTGACTTATACCACCACCTTGTAGGTCTATAATGGAATGACTTAACAAGGCTATGAAAAGTCAAACAATGATTTCTGGTAGGGTATTTACACATCATCTGCTATATGATCTTCTCTTCTTGCACTTGAATGATCATATAGCAATTATATGGTGACGGAATTATTCAGCTGAAAGGTCTTACTTATGATGTTGAGATTTACATGTTGCAGTTTCGGAACAGAACAGACCCATATCGCCCTCTACATGACTGCTGTTGCTTCCTTTGCTAGTTTGGTGCAACAGCCTATCATTAAGGTCTTTGTTTGCTCTCAGTATAATGACCTAAGCGATCTTCAATGAACTATAGCAAAAATATATATATATATATATTTATACATCTCCAAGTTTGTCAGGTTGTCCCTGAGGAAGGATTGGAACTTAGGTCATCGGGCTCTGCAGTGACAGGAAGTCCTGGGACAACTCTATCACCATCTGTGTTAATTTTGGATTGGAGATGTAAGGATGTCATATCTTGCAGAGGCTAGATAAATGACATCATTTCCTAATTATTTTGTGTCTGGTTTTTGAAATGTTTGCCTTCTAAGGTCAGAAAAGGCATGATGCTCCATGTGAAGTTCAGATTACTGCTCCGATAGATGGTTATGAACCAATTCGGTTTGCTCTTTCCAAAATTTGTGGTAAGATTCTAAACAGTTAGGCTTTCATCTTAATGGAAATTGTAATTTGACATGAGTATGCTTGAAACTATACTTGCAAATGTGGTTATCTTTTACCACTCCTGTAAAATCATCATTTAACAAATTGAAATTCTAGTCACCAGTTGTACATAGATATTCTATAACACATTTGTCAAACATGTGTGCTGAATGTGGCTATTCATTCTGTTTTTTAAGACCTTATTCATTTACTTCAGCACAGTAGCTGGAGTAGCCAATCTGCATGAAACATTAAATATCTAACTGGCTTGTATAAACTGCAGAATATAGACAGGAAGACGAAGGAGATCCTATATGAGGATGGGCTATATTTGGAATCCTATCTTGCATGTAAGGGAAGCTTAAATCCTCCTTTTTCTTTTGATTGATTCACACTTGGTTGCTGTAAACTGATTAGTTTGTTGTAAAAGCATTTCTTCTCTCGGTAAGAAAACCGTAGATATCATTGCATTTACCATATTTCTTGTACTTGATGTGCATAACTTGGCATGCTTCAGATGTTTCACTCTATTGACTTTCCTTTGCATTTGGGGGGTTCACCTACAAGACACGCATAGAACGTCAGGTGGCCTGTCCTGATCATCCATTAGCATCTTAAGTTCTTAAATTACAATATCTGCTGTTTAAACCCGTTCATTGTGTACGAAGTTGATCACTAAGTTAGTCTATTGGTGGTACTCTTGCAGCACGGACTCGATGCCTTACCAGGAATAACGTATCTGTCTGCCTGTCTGGAGACTGTAAGTATCTACTATTTTGGCTTCAAGCCGTGTCTGAAATCTTTGAAGATATTTCAAAGTTGAAGAGAAATTGGAGCACTAATTAATGCTGCTAATAATTCTTATGTAATTGGACAAGTTCACGTCGTTATTAACACCAACCCAAGATGATCTTTCTTGGATGCAGAAGGATTTTGTTGTCTTTTGAAAATTGGGCTAACCTTGCCCCCCTCTGAGGATTACACAAGCTGAAGTAGATAATCAACTTTCACGTAAAAGAAGCATTACGCTAACCGCTAGTTCGTTTTCTAGTTCTGATCGTCTGAAACTGATGGAAACATAGGTAAGCGGAGGAAACAACTCCTATTCCCGACCTGAGTGAGGATCTCAACAATTCATTCGCAAATCAAGCCTCCTGGGAGGGAGCAGCCATCACCATCTAATCAGAGTACATGGAAGCCAAGCCAGAGGAACTACGGTTCAATCTGATTTGTTTAGATGACCAGTTCGGTCTTCTTCGTATCTCTGACTGCCAGATGCACTTCCACCACTGGTACTTCCTTCAGGCCACTGAAATCTCAAAGTCCGTCACCTGCCGAGGAAACAGGGAGGCAAACTGAGTGATGATGACTCATGGAAGAGAGCTTCTGTTGTTCTCCGACTCTTGTGGTGTTACAGTTAATTTCAATGTTATATGAACGTGAGAAATTCAAAACCTAGTTCCTCAAGTAGTGGTAAAAGACATCTCATCCCACATCATCTCCCTTTTCTGGTCCTCCTCCTCCTCCTTTCTTCTCGAGGTTGACTGCGGAGCAGACCATGCCGTAGGCTCCTGGCCCCATCGGCTGGATGGGCATATGCCCGGCGTCCACCTCGAACAGCAGCCCCAGCACGGAGTAGTAGCTCTTCCCTGTTCGACCGACCCCGTCAGGAGGCCGGATAAGACGGACTGGAGGTTCCATCTCGAATCCCACTTTTCTCCCCTTCTGTCGAGGAGGAGGAGGAGGATGGATGGGTTACATATAACTTGTTGCGGGGAAGACTTCAGGGGTTTGAAAGGATATGATGATATGGGCAGATCTTATCCCAAAAAAATTAAGATATGAGATCTAATTTAGTGGTTTCTTTATATTTTGTGTATTTATCGACCTGAATAATTACTATGCAGCCAAATTATTCTCTAATCCATATATAAAATTAGTATGATAATATAAATGATTTCCCAGAACTTAGGTGTTGAGAAAGACTTCAATAGGTAATTATACATATAACAAAAAAAAATGATGGTAAATATATTATATCTATAATGTACTTAGTATTGGATATAATTTAAAGAATTAAAATTTTAATATTTCTTTTTCATGGGAAAAGAAATTTCGTACTTCCATTACATAAATATAAAATATAACAGAATTAATTGATCTTATAGGTTCCTTGGAGTGCTGCCTTTGAGAAATTTTACGCGGTTAGTCAGTTACACCTTCACGGACAACGCTTATAATTTGAGTCCATAAAAAGTCCTAATTTCGGTACTAAAAGTTATAATCAAGATGTTATTCCCAAAAAATTAAGATATGAGATTTGATTTAACGGCACATGGGTAAATCCATGGGAAATGAAGAATTTTTAGTAAATATTACTAATTTTTTTCGACCATAATATGGAATGAGAAATATATCGAAAGTAATATTTCGTGTATTCATGACCATGGACAATTACCATGCAGTCAAATCATTCCTCTAATCCATAAACTATTTCTAATGGTATAAGTATTAGTAAAGAATTCAATAAGTAAATATGCATGTAATGAAAAACAATATAATGGTAAATATATTATATCTACCAAGCACAGGTATTGAATATAATCAATTAGTTATAAAAAAGAGCTAAAATTTTAAATTCTCTTTATCATGACAAAAGGAATTTAACATCGTCATTATATAAATCTACAATATAACAGAATTATTTGATCGTAGGAGTGCTTTTTTCAAGAAATTTTACGCGGTTAGCCAGTTGGTCGGTCACTTACAGCTCTACGGACGGCGATTATAATTTTAGTTCAGAAAATTCCTTGCAAACTACGATGGAATAGGCAAACTGGGTCAGTTAATGATCATCAACCGCCTGCAGTGACCGCTGCAATGCAGTTGTACGATAATGTAAGCTAATATGCTAACTTGCTAAGAGTGCCTGTCCTGAGACATGAAGGCAGTTGGTGCTCCAACTGTGCCAATTCCGACCGCCTTTGCGGGTCTGTCTGGTCTGCCTTTTCGTCCATCTCAATGTCGAACGTCCTTCGGCGACAGCCTGACCTCTTGGACCGGATATCGGTTCTGGTCGACCGCCTCAAAGGGTGCAGCACCCGGAAGGGATTCCATTCCATATTTGCCTCCATGATCAAGAACAGTGCCGACCAAGATTGCTTCTCGATGAACCAGTTCATATCCAGGTGCTCGACGTTGAGTTACTCCGATTTGGCAGCTTTGGTGTTCGTGCAGATACTAAACCCGAATGTGTTCGTTTACAATGCGACGATCCGAGGATCTGTTCACTGTTCTTGCCCGCTGCAGGCTCTAATGCAAAACAAGTCCATGTCCGGAGCTGATATTCGGCGGACATGTTACACGTTCTCACCGCTGATTAAGGGCTGTGGCTTAGGGAAGGCGTTGCGGTTCGAGGAACGTGTCCATGGCAGTGTCTGGAAAAACGGGTTCAAGTGGCATGCGTCTGTGCAGACGGCCTTGATCGAATTCTATGCGAATTTTGGCGGGACAGCGGAATCGAGGAAGGTGTTGAATGCGATACCCGAGAGAGAAAGAGATGTTTTCTCGTGGACGACTATGATTTCGGTCTATGCACGAGCTGGGGACATGACATCCGCTCGGAGGCTGTTTGATGTGATGCCTGAGAGGAATATTGCCGCTTGGAACACTTTGATTGATGGGTATGCTAGGTCAGGGGACTTGGGCTCAGCGAGGTCCCTGTTTGAATGCATGCCTGGAAAAGATACATTCTCTTGGATGACAATGGTAGCTCGCTATTCTCAGAAGCAGCGATATCAAGAAGCGGTGGCATTGTTCACGGACATGATTGCTGTTGGAATTATTCCTGATGAGGTGATCATGTTGACTGTTATCTCGGCCTGTGCTCATCTTGGTTCACTCGACATTGCACGGGAAATCCATTACTGCATAATGCAAAACCAGTTCCAACTTGATGTATTGATCGGATCTTCGCTGATCGACATGTACTCTAAATGTGGGAGCCATGAAAGGTCCCTCCTGGTATTCTACAAACTGCGAGAGAAGAACATCTTCTGCTGGAATTCACTCATTGAGGGGCTAGCAGTCCATGGGTTTGCAAAAGAGGCACTGTTACTGTTCTCCAAGATGGAGTCTGAAAAAAGAGATCGAGCTGGGTCACCTTTGTGAGCATCCTCAATGCCTCTACTCATGCAGGTTTAGTTGAGGAGGGTCAGAGGTGGTTCATGGGCATGAAGGAGGACTACCTCATAACCCCCAGAGTCGAGCACTGTGGTTGCATGGTTGACCTGTTCAGCATCTTAGGATTGCTTGAAGATGCCCTAGGATTTATCAGAAGGATGGAGTTCCAGCCTAATGACTTCATCTGGGGTTCATTGCTGGCGGGTTCTGGAGTACACTGGAACTTGGAGATAGCTCGGGTTTGTGGTGATGCATTAAAGTTGTTGGACCCAAATAACACTGGTCATTATAGCTTCTGGTTAACATCTATGCTGAGAATAATCGATGGGGGAGAGGTTGTGAAGATAAGGAGGACAATGAAGGGAAATGGGGTGGAGAAGGAGTTTCCGGGGCACGGTTGGATCGAAATTGGAGGAGATATATGCCAGTTCGCCGCATCGGATGGAAACCATTCAGTTTCTGATGAACTCTTTATCTTTCTTAAGAAATTAGATGCACAGATAAGGTTATCTAACATTAACACGTACAGTATCTGTACTTATTATTGATGGAAGATCACAAACAAATGGTCAATCAAAATCTACAGGTGGGATACGTCACTTCTCAATTACTTCAAGCAAAGGAGAATTTTTGGTCTCTCCCACAAAATACCCTTTAATTTATGTACAATATGATACAAAGACACAGGAGGTCATGGTCAAGGCAAAGGAGGTACCCCTAGATGATCTGAAAGTCACAATTGTTTTCCTCCAAATGCGGACGATCTTCACCTAATGAATCTTTTTCGTCGCAATGCTACCATTTTGTCTTACTATTTCTATGCATCAGCATAACCCAATTAGCGCTTAGTTGGATGATTTTGTTGTCTTGCCTTTTGTGAAATTGATTCTATGAGCAAACACTTTTTTGGCAGTGAGTTACTTCCACCCCCAAGAGAATCTTCTGTTTCTGATTTCTGAGGCTGAGAAGGAAATAAGAATCCTGGAGCAACATTACCCACCGCATTGCATTCATTTTTCGTGAGACCCAAGTTACGAATTATCTTGTTCCAGCCGTATTCCCGCACTCTGTTTGTGTCCTTTGATCCTATCCTCTTGCAGTCGCAACTTCGTACGTCGATGAACCCTACTGATTGACGAAAGCGTGGTGATATATATATATTTTTTATCTTTTTCTATGAACCTGAGCTTAAGTACGCATATGGTAATGATGCCAAGCCTGGAATTGGAATTCCAGTGGCCTCTCAAGGGACTAGCAAAGCATTTTGAAGCGGATGCCAGAAAATCGTCTCGTAGGCTTGCGGAGGAGATTTATATGTGGCTCAATTATGAATCAGCAAATACCCACATCTTCCCTCCATGCATTTACATACAGTAGGAAGGACGAAACTGGATTCATTCAAGTACAGACTTGAGTAGATGTTGGCTCTGGATCGACTCCTTAATGACCCAATAATGTTATTTATCCACTTTTCTTCCTTTTTTTTGGGGACATGTGAGGCTTTGTGTTTCATGAAATCATAAAATATGCCACAATTGATCCGTATAGCCTTTGTACTGTAGTCAAGTCCCGGAGAACAGCAAAAAGTCTCAACGGTTAACTCTAGTTAGAGTTGTTAAATGGACCGGGATGGCCCGAAACCGGCACGTCCAAACCTGGAACTGCTCAGACCGCTCCTAACCTGGCACGTAACAATTCTTATTGACTTGAGGGGCGGTTACTTGATAGGTTAGAAATATGGATCCGTTAAACCGTAATCGGCCTAGATCGGTACCCCAATTGAACCGGTCCAAAACCGCTTAGAAACCGTTCTGGACCATTGAAAATCAACTCAGATTGTCAAAATCCTACAAATCAATTGTCGGATTTTATCGGATCATTTTAAAATTAAAAAATCCAGTCAAACCGTAATCGGATCAAATAGTTCCAAGTCAATTTTGAACCGGCCCGAACCGCACTTTTAACAAGACTACCTCTAATTTTTACCTGTCTTTCTTTTTTGTCCCATGTTTTTCGCTGAATAAATCATTACCAATTATCTTAAGTATCATGGTTCATAGATATGTAGACATATTTTATTTCGCTTTTCCTCATAAATAT